>JANAVB010037819.1:7922845-8465345 GCA_029216955.1 Iris pallida
ACAATGATGACATTTACCTTCTTCAAGAAAAGATTTGGCGGTGCATATTCCACTGCCATTCACCATAATTAAGGAGTGGCCTGGGGAAGATATGGGGAAACGTATTCATCTTCACCACCCTTCATCACACCCACTTCAAAACTAATTTATATAGATTGAAAACCAAACTAAACAGCCAAACTATTCATATTCACAACCCTTCGAACGGTCTCAATGGAGAATAACAAAACCAACATCTACGGATGGGCCGCCATCCCCAAGGAGATCCTAGCCATGGTTTTGGTACTAACAGAGATGTCGCCTGAGGAGGTCGTCTTCTTATCTTTCGTTTTTCGGTCGTAGTGGAAGGCGCTATACTGCCCTTGCTTCTGGTCGGACGTCAAGTTAACTCAGTGTTACCGCAGGGTTAGCCTAACCTCCAAAATTGACGAAGCGGTAAACAAGCTAGTGGCGCATTGTGAGAGAAACCTAACCTCCCTCTCTGTTTACAAACTCGACAAAGAGGCCTTCTCCTTTACTTCCACAAGGCCAGTACACGATATTTTTAATATATTTTGTTTCATAAGTTATAAGTTGCTAATTTTTTTTGTTTTATTGGTTATTATACTATTTTAATATAGTGGTAAAATTTTAAGGGTCCTGCGAATGCCAATGAGCAACGTGAGTTATAAAATCTTGGAGGAATATTTATAGTTTTTTTCGGTTCTGACAGAACTGCTCGGAAGTCGTTGCCAGCGTCTAGTTATGCTGAAGAGGAACATGCCACCTCTGTAGAAGCATGGAAAAGATGGTTTATGCGGATCATCACTCCATACGGCCAAGCAAAACTAAGCCTCAGAAACAGTGCTCCTAGATACCCCATGCGGCCAAGTAAAACTAAGCCGCAGGAGCAGTGCTCCTAGAGACCCCATGTGGCCAAGTGAAACTAAGCCACAGAAATAGTGCCCCATGAGACTTCATGCGGCTAAGACAACTTGAGTTGCAGAAGCAAGACTCTAGAAGACCCCATGCGGCTAAGGGGACTCGAACCGTAGACGGAAGGTTCTCATAGATACCATGCGACAAAGTGAAACTAAGCCATAGAAACAGTGCCCCAGGAGACTTCATGCAGCTAAGACATCTTGAGTCGTAGAAGCAAGACTCTCGAAGACCTCATACGGCTAAGGGGACTCGAGCCGCAGAAGGAAGGTTCTCATAGATCCTATGCGGCCAAGTGAAACCAAGCTGCAGAAGCAAGGGTCTCAAAGATCGCATGTGGCCAAGCGGAGTCGAGCCGCAAAAACAAGGCCCCTAAGGCCACTATACGGCCAAAATGAGTCAGACTCTACATTATGGAGGGGACACATGGCAATTTGACTAAGTCTCAGCCACCCAGATTTGCTACAACAAAATCTCATCAACCCCTACCAGCTAGCCCTAAGATCGAGTCTTTGTTTGCTGTTACAGACACATGGCCACGTGGCCCTTTATGTGGCCCAAAATCTGCTATTGCAGGGATCACTATAAAGCAGGGTACCACACCCATGCAAAAGGTTGGCAATCAAAGGCTGGAAAATTTCTTCAAGAGCAAAGACTACGTCTGATAGTCCAAGGAGTAAGGCAGAGTTGCTACACTTTCCCGAGCCTCTATCATCACCCCCCAGAATAAAAAACTAGACAATTGTACTTAGATTATTTTCTAGGATTTCTTTCTAGGCTTTTTTTGTACAAACGAGTTTGTAGTCAAATTCAGTATCTCTGTAATACTTGTCTTTGATATTTAATGGCAACTCTGCTGGAGACTTCCATCTCCTCGGTTGAGAAGTTGCTGATGCAATCCGATGCATCCAAGCTCGGCTCTACGCTTCAAACGCTTGTGGTTCGTTTTGACCAACAAGCATTCGAAAAAATGCTCTCTGAAGGGAGCACTAGCCCGTCACAGAAGCGAGCCAACCCGAAGAGAACCCGCAGGACGTTGAAAAGCAAAATTGTTGCCCCTCGCCAGGTTCCCGAAGAAGCTCCTTCTATGGCCCAAGACGGTGATCAAAGCTCTCCTGCGGCCTTGCTTTCGACTGCAGAGAACCCCACTGACCCCAAATCCAGCAAAGGAAAATACTATGCTGCTGAGCTTTTGGGGGCACAAAGGAAATCTATGCGGACGAAGAAGAGGCCGTATAAGAGAAATAGGCAGTCTGCCTATGCGGCAACCAACTCAGGCCGTAGGCAGATGGCTCACGCGGCAGCCAACTCTGGCTGCAGACAGATGGCCTATACGGTAGCCAATCCTAGCCGCAGACAGGCTGCCTCATGCGGCCCTGTCAGAAGCTCTATATTCGACCGTCTCTCATACGGGCCCGACGCCTTGCAGCCATTGAGAATGTGGAATGTTCCAATCTGGACTCTTCTTACTATACGCCTTCGGATGTTATATCGAAGAAGTCTATGGCAGTGCGGGCCCAACAAGCCTAGTCAACTGTCCAAGCTGCTGACCGTCAGCGGGCACCGTTAAGCGTTATACGGCTGCTAATGAAAGTTGTACAGAACCACCAGCGTCTAGTCCCCCAGGGCTAACAGACAGGGTGGGTGTCAAAAGTCTCCCTCCAACGATCGAAAGCAAGTGCTTTTACTAGCCTCGGATCAGGGAGCAAACATGATACCTACGCACATGTGTGCTCGGGATACCCGAGTCCACAAATTAGATGCAAAGGTAGATCAGTTTGCTATCGAATTGCGAGAGGTGAATACTCACAAACGCAAGGAGAAGAAGCAACCTTGGCGTGTGATGAACCCTTTTCGGGACATCGTTGTACCCAAATCATCATCAACTGCTGCTGCGATAAGTCGGCAGCACCTGAAGATCGGCAGTCCGTTTTCCAACGACTACACCAGCCAACACCTGTCCGACAACAACTTGAGAATCATGTGCAAATTTCAGAAGACAACAAATTTCCTTTTGTCTTCTGTAATTCAACTCGGAAGATTCCTTCCAGCAAGGGAGGAAAGAAGACAAGCTCTTCCAGCCCGACAATCTCAGCCAGCACTGTAAGAAAACTCTCATATGGAGGATTGCTGCCGACAACCACAGTGGGTGTCTACCTAGGCACTCAATCCAGAAAGATGCTTCTAACACCCGGGGTGTACCCTCGACCTCCCTGGGAGTAGATGAAGCTGGAAGTAGCAGTCCCCTCAATGTATGTGACAACCCGGTGTTCCAAGAGTATACACAGGGGGTAGCAATCCACTGAAATTATGCAACAGGCTTGGACGTCCCTGAGGATGACCGCCTTGGCTAAGACGATACAGCTTTCCGACGATTTCTCTGTACGAGGATACGATACGGAGAGCACCTCTTCTACGGTCCCTTCCACGTCTACCCATGTGCGGACAGTCTTTATGGTCGGTGATGATCATGAAGGACCTACTGATAGACAACGTCTAGAAGTACTTAAAGCCATGCTCCTGTCCCTGGTTAAGTCAGTAGACGAAATCAAAGCTGCCTTGCCGACTCAACCAGCAAGGACGCACGGACAAACAAGCTTGGGACCCGCAGTCAACGCGGACTCCAACACGACCGCTCCTTCTTTGGATGACAATCCTTTAGGAGCTTCCACTCTTTCGGCTACAGACGAACCTAGGGTGGCAAGGAGGGAAGTCTAAGATCTTCGAGCAATGTTCAATGCCCGAGACTCCTCCCGGGACCTCAGAATACGGCAGCCGTATCCCGTTGCCTGGAGAGACGTTCCTTTTCTGCCACGCCACAAACTGTTGCATTTCGATTCGTATGATGGAAAGACCTCTGCCAGCCGGTACATGACGTATTTTGAGGTCACAACAGACCATTTACCGTATAGCGATGCCATTCTCACACGATTATTCATCAGAGCATTAGAGGGACTCGTGTTCGACTGGTACCGCAACCTTTCGGATAACTGCAACCATTCGTTTGACGGCTTTAAGCACATATTCCTGGAAAGATTCTACGAAGTGGGACATGATGTGACAATGTCATCTATCATGGATGTCGTTCAAGGAGAGAGGGAGTTAACGAGAAACTATATCGAGCAGTTTTGCCAAACCGCGATGAGATTGCCCCAAGGAAATCCTGAAAGCTCCTTGACTGAAATCTGTCAGAAGAAGTTGCTCCCTGCAATCAGCCTCTGGATGGAAGAAGATCAGTTCAGGGATTGGACGACCTTCATCATAAGCGCTACCAATACGGAGGCGAAGTTAAAGATGGCTCGCCAGCTGGGATTACACATCCCAGATGGAGAGGACAAAGGCAAACGTCCTGGTAACACCTCTAATAACAACAACAGTGGCGACACCACCAATAATCGGAATACCAAGGGCAAACATGCCATGGTCGCTGGTACGACCAAGAAGCCTGAACAAAAGCAGACAGAAGCTCAGTGGCCCAAGGTGAATTACTCATTCGAAGATAGTCATGTCAAGCCTATCTTCGACATGCTCTTGCAAGAGGATAGGATCCAACTCCCTCCACCAAGGCACGAGCCTCGAGCGGCGAAGATGGATGACCCAAAATATTACCACTTCTACCGCTATGTCCATCATTCCACTCATGACTGCTTCCAATTAAAGTGGTACATCCAGAATCTTATCGACTCCAAAGCTCTGTCGCTGGATTTCGAAGAGGTTACCGTAGCTGCGAACATGGAATAAGTTCAGTTCGGTGACTTTCCTCCAATAAATACTCAAGATGGTGTAATACCTGTCCCCGGGCAATGATGGAGGACTAATCTTCCACTCGTCCGGGACCAGATGACTGGTTTGGTATCTCTTACCACATCACGAGGAGAGGTTATATGGGTGCACCAAGACTTGTGCCCAAGTTACCCAGGCGGTGCCATCTTCAACCAGTAAAAAGAAGGACAAGAAGGCCAGATCCTGCCATACAATTTCAGCCGAAGCTGAGGTGGCGACGGCCATTATTACCCGGTCTGGGGCACAAGTCCAGCCCACTCCGGGTAATTCAGTCGAAGACCCTCAGCCAGCAATGCTGCCTACTACTGACATTTCGGGGCCGTCTCAGCCTCCACCGGTGGACAAGTCCAAGACGAAGGAAACCCGCTACGATAGGCCACTCCATAAGGATGCACCTCAGGGGCTAGAGCGACCTTACAACTTTGCATATTAGCACAACTGATAATAAGCCGGCAAAGTTGTCGTTATACGAGCTCTAAGCCTCTCCAAGGATCTTTGTGTCGCATTGAGCAAAGTGCTCCAGAATGCTGATGCCTACTTATCCAGGTCAAGCTACGGGGGAAGACTCGTCGACAGATCTCCAGGGCAGCAACTGTACGGATACAATGTCCAACATCGTACTCACCCCACAAGACATGTTGATCAAGACCAACCTGCATGATCGCCCCTTGTACTACACTGGATACATAAGCGACATCCAGGTAGATCAGATGTACATCGATCCTGGCTCGTTAATAAGCATCATCATGAAAAGCTTGCTTCAGCTCCTCGGCATACCTATGCACCAGCTAGCAGCGACCAACAGTGCCATTAGCGGTTTCAACTCGGGAAGAAGCTATCCCCTGGGAAAGATCCGCTTGAAATTTCAAATCGACGACCTGAGGACGGAGGTTACCTGCTACGTCATAGACACAGATACATCCTACAATATCCTATTGGGGTGTCCGTGGATACATGACTATATGATCGTGCCATCCATACTCCACCAGTGCTTCAAGTATGTCAGAAAGTACGGCTTCGTGAAGACAAAATTTGCCGACATCGACCCCTTCAAAGGGGTTGAATCTTACTACTCTTCACAGGCTTGTCTATATGAAGAATCCAAGAAGCACATAACTGATGAACTGGAGGCCATAACAGGGTCAGAGGAACCTCTGAAAATCCTTTTCTAGGCCAGTAAACCGGGCAAAGACGTACCCCTTATCGCAACTTTGCATAAAGAAGTGCCCGGTTCCTCCGCCCCAGCGTAGTTGGAACCGATAGTCATCCAACTCCCGAGATCCAGCCAAAAGCCAAAACCCGTCGTAGGGCCGATGGTGATCCGATTGCCGAAATCCAATCAAAGGCAAGCAAAAGATGTAAGACCCTCTGTGGCGCCGATAGTGATACGATTGCCAAAATCCAGTCAAAGGCAATCGAAAGTTACAAAGTCCTCTGTCGCCGATGGTTATCCATCTCCCCAAGACGAGCCGGCAACCAAGCGTTGATCCGAGGCCCTCAGGCAAGTCAATGCCACGAGCGGAAACCTTGGTGGTCAAGTTGCCCAAGACAACGTCCCAACTTTCGGTCACGCAGAGGGTAGCTGAAAAGGAGGCAGAATTCACAAAGCATCTTGTTGAACAGGTGGATAGTCCCTCTCTTGATGATGTAATCCCTCTAGACAAAATTCCTTATTTTATCAATAAGAGCTGCCAGTGGACTATCATGAGTGTAATAAGCTTTATCTGATGTATGCTGTGAGGCACGGTCTAGACATTAACCTGCACTCACAGGTGACAACTGTCTATACCGCAAACCGACTTATTCCCATCAGAGGTGCCTACTTCCTAGTCCCAAGCAGAAGAGAAGGGGATCACACGATCATCTTCGGTCGAAAAGAAGGTCCTCAACCTTTCATGCCACAAGAGTTCGATCTTGAACCCGACGCTGGAAGATTGCCGCTCTGCCTGTAGTCCCCAAGCCAAGTATTTCATGCAAAAGTAGGGGTACGACATGGAAACTACTCCAGGTCTAAATTACGGCAACGGTCGGTGATCGCCTCTACAGCTATCAGCCCCGATTGGGAAACCTCGAGATTATTACAGCAAGTCCAAATGCAGCCTCTGTTATGTTACACCAGCAACAACACCCGAGAGCTTCGATAAGGAATTCGAGTGGCATTCTCACTCATCCGAATCACCTACATACGATTTCGATGATAGCATTGGAGATATATTCAGGCAGACATTGTCTGTCAATATGGCATCCGCTGACATTGAAGAGGAAGACGAAGATCTACTTGAACCTCTTGAACTGGAGCCATGGGCCCAACAACTGGATGCACAATGGGAGAAGCGCTTCAAACAACGAGACCCTCCCACTGAAGACGAATTTATGCAAGTTGACTTCGGCGACGAATTCTCTCCAAAGCCAATCTTCATCAGTAAAAGCCGGACGGATAGCAAACGGGAGTCCTTGTTGCAACTCGTCAGAGAGTATATCAATGTTTTCGCTTGAGCTATGAAGACATGCCAGGGCTAAACCCCGAGATTGCACTTCACAAGCTCAACATTCATCCGGACGTAAAACCAGTCAAACAACAGCAACGACAGTTTCGTCCAAACATCATGAACTCCATCGAAGCGGAAGTAAACAAACTTATAGCTAGCGGTTTCATCCGCGAGAAGCAGTACCCAGACTGGATAGCTAATATAGTACCAGTCGTCAAGAAGAATAAAAAAAATCTGAATCTGCATCGACTTTCGTAATCTGAATACGGCATATCCTAAGGATGAATTTTCTCTTCCTATCACCGTCATAATGATCGATAATACGTGTGGCTTCGAATGCATGTCCTTCATGAATGGCTTTTCAAGATACAAACAAATCAAAATGTCTCCTGATGATGAGAAGCATATGTCATTTCAAACACCGATCAGCGTGTATTGTTACACAGTCATGTCCTTCGGCCTAAAGAACGTCGGTGCTACATATCAACGAGCTATGAGTATCATCTTCAGAGATCACTTGTACAAGGCGGTGGAGTATTACGTTGACGACATCGCCGTTAAAAGCCACTCCAAGGATAACCACTTACATGATTTGAGGACAGTGTTCGACCTTATGCGAGCACACAATCTGAAGATGAATCTCACCAAGTCTTTCCTGGGCGTGTCCAGCGGGAAGTTCTTGGGCTTTGTTTACTTCTCGGGGTATTCATATAGACCCCGATAAAATAAAAGCAATCCTGGAAATGAGCCCACCGAGGAACCTCCGTGAACTTCGTGGCCTTCAGGGAAGACTAGCCTACATTAGGAGGTTCATATCTAACCTCTCAGGGCGATGTCAACCCTTCACACAACTCATGAAGAAAGGCGTCTCTTTCGTATGGAATGAGGAATGTCAACAAGCCTTTGGTGACATTAAGGAGTACCTGACGAATCCGCTAGTTCTGGTAGCCCCGGTCGATGGAAAATCCTTTCTACTCTATGTACGGACGATGGAACGTCATTCCCTTGGTGCCTTGTTTGCACAGAACAATGATACGGGGCACGAACAAGCCATCTACTATCTCAACCGAATGATGGTGGGGCCGAAACATAGGTACACCGCCATGGAGAAGGAATGCCTTGCCTTGGTGTTCACCATTCAGATAATACGACACTATGTGACAGGGCAGACCATCCATGTTGTCTCACGAGTTAACCCCCTTAGGGTTCTCATGACCTAGCCAGGCACACTCAGTTCTCGTCTAGGCACTTGGGCGATACAGTTATCCCCCTAAGACATGGTTTTCATTCCACAGATGGTTGTCAAAGGTCAAGCCTTGGCCGACTTTCTAGCATCCTATCCAGGCTCAAAAATAACCAGAATCTAGGAAGAAATCCCAGACGAAGTCGTTAACTCAAACACGACTTCACATGATGACGTTTGGCGAATGTTCTTCGACGACGCTTCAAGGACAGGGCCCCAAGGTGATATCGTCACTGGAGTAGGGATAGTATTAATTTCTCCCTTTGGATTGGTGGTCAATCGGGCATATTCTCTCACAGAACCCTATTCAAATAACGTAGATGAATATAATGCTCTGGTTATCGGGCTCCGACTCGCAAAAGAGGTGGGGGTCCAATACCTAGAAGCGTAAGGCGACTCGCAGTTAATTGTTAATCAAATCCGAGGCTCATACGAGGTTCATAACGCGGACCTGATTCCCTATCATCAGACAGAAATTGCCATCAAGGGGTTCTTTATATCGAGACTCCAGAATGTTAAAGTCGATGCCCTAGCAGGCTTCATCGCTTCTTTGGCGGTTCTAAATTATGCTCATCATCTAGTTGACGTGGTAGGCCATGAGCTGGTCTGTCCCAAAAACAACGTTCAACTAGGTACGAGTTACTCCACCCAGATGACCAATGATGTGCAAGACTGGAGACTCCATTCATTGACTTTGTAGTCTACGGAATCCTGCCTGAGAATGTGAAAGAAGCGATTTCAATCAGATGGCGTTCCCTCAGATTCTTTTATGAAACCGAAACAAAAATGTTATATCGACGATCTTACGATGGACTACTGTTAAGATGTCTGTCAAATACAGAAGCCAAAGAAGCCCTATACGAGGCTCACGATGGCATTTGCGGGGCTCACCAACCTGGCCCAAAGTTGCAAGACCGTCTCCATCGGATGGGCTATTATTGGCCTATAATGGTAGCAGACGCAGTCGATTATGCAAAGAAGCGTAAGGCTTGTCAGATCCATATAGATTTCATACATCTGCCATCCGAATTCTTGCACCCAACAGTGGCCTCTTGGCCATTTGAAGCATGGAGAATGGACATCACTGGCCCAATCACCCCGCCGTCGTCTAGGGGATACCGGTTTATACTTGCAATCATCAACTACTTCTCCAAGTGGGCGAAGCGGTTCCGCTGGCAGTAGTAAAGACATCAAATGTGATTAGTTTTATAAAGTATTGCGACATCTACCGTTTTGGACTGCTCCGGAGGATCATTCATGACAATGGCCCGCAGTTTGCAAGCCATGCTTTCTATCGATTCTTTGGCAAGAATCGGATCTAGAATGTGGCTTCAACGGCATAAACCCATCATCTAATGGTCTGGCTGAAGCTTTTAACGAGACCATAATCAAGCTTCTCAAAAAGTTCGTATCTTCAAACAAGCACGACTAGAACAAAAAGCTGGGCAAATGCTTATGGGCATACCATACTACAATTCGGACGGCTACAGGAAATACACTGTTCTTTCTTGTATAAGGGAGCGAGGTAGTTCTTCCGTTGGAGACCCAGATCCTATCGCTTCGCGTGGCCCTTACTTACCGGTTGACGTCGGACGATAACTACCACCGACAGCTACAAGAATTGGAAGCCTTAGACGAGAAGCGTTTGCAAGCTCAACAAAGTATCGAGCTCTATCAAGCACGTATCTCTCGGGCTTCAATAAAAAGTCAAACATAGGATTCTAAGTAGGCGATCTCGTCTTGGCCGTTCGTAGACCGATGGTCATGACTCACAAAACTGCCGACAAATTCCAGCCCAAATGGGAGGGTCCATTCATCATCGAGAACGTATTCTCCAACGGCGCATACCGGCTCGCAAAATAGAATGGAGACTTGCTCATGATGCCCATAAATGATAAGTTCCTGAAGAAATACTATGTCTAAGGACATGCTGGTACTTCCTCAAACCACCAAATCTTTCAGACTGTCGAGTTATGTACACCAAGTACCTCTGAACTCACTTCTATTAGCTCCGAGTGGATTCACATTGCATCCTCCTAGGTGACAAGTCATGTATACTTAATACCTCTGAACTTCCACCCTGTTGCTTCACCCAGCCAGAGTTTACCAAGTTTATTGCCATCTCTGAGCAAACTTCCTGGTCCTGATTATCGTATATCACGTCCATATTACCTCTGATACCGTTAGTCTCTTGACTTAACACCTGAACCCGACCCGGGATAAAATCACGGTGTTAAGGCCACATAACCTATCACGTCCATATTACCACTGTTGGGTTTTGTTTCAAATCTATTACTCACACCATCAGTGCACAAAAGGGTAATAGGTCCACCAAAAATTATTTCTGATTATCGTGTGTCACGTCCATATTATCTCTGATATCGATAGTATCTTGACTTAACACCTAAACCCGACCCGGGATAAAATTACGGTGTTAAGACCACATAATCTATCACGTCCATATTACCTCTGTTGGATTTCGTTTCAAATCTATTACTCGCACCACCAGTGCACAAAAGGGTAATAGGTCTACACAAAAAATTATTCCTGATTATCGTGTGTCACGTCCATATTACCTCTAATACCGATAGTCTCTCGACATAACACCTGTACCCGACCCGAGATAAAATCACGGTGTTAAGGACACATAACCTATCACGTCCATATTACCTGTGTTGGGTTTTGTTTCAAATCTATTACTCGCACCACCAGTGCACAAAAGGGTAATAGGTCCACCAAAAAATATTTCTGATTGTCGTGTGTCACGTCCATATTACCTCTGATACTGATGGTCTCTTGACTTAACACCTGAACCTGACCTGGGATAAAATTATGGTGTTAAGACCACAGAACCTATCACGTCCATATTACCTCTGTTAGGTTTTGTTCCACAAAATTGTTATCATAATCTATTACTCGCACTACCAGTGCTCAAAAGGGAAATAGGTCCACAAATATTATTCAAATCTATTGCTCATATTTTTAGATGCACAAAAGGGCAATAGGTCAACAAAAAGTCCTCCATTGGGATGTCCTTTATCAAATCACAAATATTGTATTAGGCCCTCTAGTACAAGCACCACCGATACCACAAACAAAGAATGGAGCGAATGTATTCTTTTATTCAAAATTAGTTATTCATAGGATTACATCTCCAGCAAAAAAAGGGAAGAAAAGAGCTGAAGGAAAATCTACTACTCATTAGCGACACATAGCTTAGTGAGAATGTCTTCCAGCTGTGCATTTGAGCGCTCAATTTTCAGTCTGGCTCGGTGTTCAACTTCCTGGGTCAGCTTTTCAGCATCCTCAAGATGTGCATAAGCCTGCCAATTATCCTATACCTTCTTCAGTGTACCCTCCAGAGCGGCAGAGGCTCGTGTGACCTCATCTGTCTCCTTGCAGATCTTCTCTCACTTGACGAGTGGCTTGGAGCTCAGTCTCC
Organism: Iris pallida; assembly: GCA_029216955.1. Classification (NCBI taxonomy): domain Eukaryota; kingdom Viridiplantae; phylum Streptophyta; class Magnoliopsida; order Asparagales; family Iridaceae; genus Iris; species Iris pallida. The sequence goes on from JANAVB010037819.1 coordinate 7,934,721, forward strand.
AAAGATGTCAGGATGACTTGGAGCTGGAGGAGCTACTCATTAGTTTCAGTCATAGCACGAACGGTGGTCTCCTCAAGAGTTAAACAAATCTTTCCCTTTCGGCTCAGCTTGTCGTATTTGAGAGACAGCTTATGGAGGTCTTTCTCCAAGGTGGGCTTGGTCATCTCCAATACAGCCTTCACCTTTTCTACGGCTATTATGAGAAAGGTACGCTTCTGGTCTACTATAGCGGATACGTCGACCTGCCATAATTGTTGCAATTGGGTTAGGTGTCGATCAGCCTCTACCTATTTATGCTCTAAAAGGGGAGCTATCCCTTCTCCACCCGGAAGCATCTTCAGTTGTTCAATCTGACCGCAGGCACAATGACGAGACACGATGAACGACGTTCCTCTCCTCAAAGCAGCCTCAACCCCCTATTTCAAATGGTAGTAAAAGCTCTCGACTATGTCCTTTGACGACTCGTCTAAGTTCAGCAAAGAGGACGGTGTCGAAGGGATAGCACCTAGGGAAGCTAAAGGCGTCTGGGAATGAGGCACATCGGAGCTTGATGACCTTGTTAGAAGGGAAACAAACTCTGAGAGATGAGATTTTTGTGCAGCGGCAATCTCCTCCTCTGCGGTTCGAAGAAGCTGAAAACTGGACAGAGCAGAAAGTTTAATTTCCGAAAAAAGGCAGTTTCAATCGATCCCGCATCCACCAAAGAGGTTGAAGGAGCTATGACTTCTATACTCAATACGGTGGAGGGCCTCTCGATTCGAGCTGGAAGAGAAGAAGGGAAACTTCTTGCTGGTACCAGGTTATCCCCTGGATCCTCTTTTATCCCCTCCTCCGCTGCCACATCCACCATTGGTAGTGGAGAGGCAGGTCCTATAGGTCCAAAATAACCGATAATCAGCTTGATCCGAAGAAGATGGAGTTGAAGCAAAAAAATCTCCTCATTGGTAAGAATGTGACATAACTTACCAGAGGTAGAGGACAAAGACTGGGGCTCAGTCGGGATAGTCTCAGCTCCTCCCGTCGCCTCCACATATCTTGTGAGGTCAGCAGCGACGTCTGAACCATCCACGTCTGCCTCCTCAGCCCTTGTTGCTCTAGGAAGAGACGTAATTATATCAGCACCAGTTTGTGAGGACCCCGCAGCTCCAGGGTCAGATCCAGGAAGGGAACCACACGTGTAGCATCTGGTGATAGAAGGTTTCCCTCCTCCAATGCCTGCAAAGGAAAGCCTTCAGATAATATTCCAAGAACAACATTGGGGCTTGTCGTGAAAGAACTTACCCCCGTGTTGACTTCGGTGTCACTACCCATTTCCTCGACGGCAGGCCCACGAAACCTAGTCGTAACTCGTTTCTGGGAACAAGGCCTATCAGTGACAGGGGGTTCAGGCCTGCTCCGTTTACGTAGAGGATTCGGTACAGGGGAAGGCATGCGCATCACCAAAGGACTTACAGAGGACTGAAGGTCTTCAGAGTTATCTTCCTCTTCCTCCATACTATCGGAGTCAAAATCAGAAGCTTTTCTCTTCCCCTTCCCCGTCCTCTTGTGGGAGTCCCTCGATCGCTCCTCCAATTTTGTACCAACAATAAAATTGTTACGTGGATCAAAGTCGTTGGGAGGTGCATTCATGGACACATGACGAAGGGTTGCCATATATGCGATATGCCCCGAACTCTCGACGTCAGGCAGGATAAAGCTGGCCTGGGTGTGGGTCACCGAATAATAGTGCCAGGCCCGAATACCATCCAAGACGTTCTCCTCGAAACCCAAGCAGGGATTAGGGTTAATTCAAATACAATTGACTATACCCAAATTGTCGAGAGCACCAGCTGGGTAAGAATGGCTCCAAGTATACAATGTTGCAATTGTGTTACACCAGATGTGAGGGACGGATACTCTACAACCAGCAAAATAGCTTTTCGGACAAGGCCTGGTACACAGCAGCACTATCGAGGTGAACGCATCCCATCTCTTCCTCAGTAAAAGACGGGACTGACACAAAAAAAGAGTATCTGTCCACCCGCAAGAGCAGCTCGGCAGTCAGAAAAAGGTGGTACAGTTCTAGGGCATATTGTGATAGTGATAGATGAAGGCATCGTCACTTGTCGTATTACCCTCCAGGCCAGGTCGCATCAGAGAGGGGCAATATATCAGCAACCACCCCATTAAATAATGGTACGGCAACTCGATTCTGTTGAAGGGTTTCGTAAGTTCACGAGCAATAACTTTTGACGTAAAAATACGATGACCCCGATGGATGATGCATACCATAGCTGGAAGTAGAGCCAACTTGCCTCCAAAGACTAGCTTTACTGCCGAAAGGATTAGGTTGTGGCTGATCCTCTCGATCGAACCAGAGCCCCCCGAGACGATGCAAACCCTCAGCCATATCATCAAGTACCTGGCCAGAATGGCCTTCGCAGACAGAGGATGGGTATCGTGATAAAAATAGTTGAAAGTGTCTCTCAGACTCCTGAACCTGTCACCAGCAGCCACGGGCCCTCTTGGTGCTCAGCACCTGAGCACCCATTTGTTCTAGAGACTGGAGACTCCTAACGGCAACCCGACTAGAGGCGCTAAGGTTAAAATGATAACCAATCCAAGCCTTAGTATGAGAAAGGTTCCCTTCCGAGCTTTCGTCCTTCTTCTTGGATATTTGTTGATAGGTGCTATGGTGACATAGCACTTCCTGGTACACGGTAAGGAATCCGGGGAACTGTCGCTCTAGTTCATCAAACTCTTCATTTGTCGGGGTACACTCCTCATAAGCTTCATCTTCCCAGGGTAATTTGGGCACATCATGCATCTCTTAAAGTGCAAGCCCCATCTCTCCTCCGGGAGTAAAGAAGGTCCTAGTCCGACAATTGTACATCTCAAGCAATGCCATAAACAACTTCGGGTTCATAAACAAGCCATAGCATGAGCCCCTAACGGCATAATAGAGGTCGATCCGTCATAGTGTATCCTCATACTCCGCCAAGATCCAAGAGGTCAGATTGACCCATGGAGGGGAACGGTGCTGCCAGTTCAATAACGACAATCTCCCTGCAGGGTATGACCCTTTGTGAGCAATCTGATTCAAAAAAGTATCGGCTTCAGAGAATCACATGTCGGACTTCAGTTCGTTGATGAGACTGCCAGGAGCCAGCCAAGGATAGAGTAGCTCATTGTCTTCCTTACTGCAACCGCTGACCGCGTAGGATTATTAAAACAGATATGGCCCACAAAGACTCCCTATTGATCCAGAGTCAGAGAACCCGGCATCTTCCTCTCAAAAGGTACCATATTGAAACCTGATAGGGGAAAGTGGTGCTCCATTAGGGGTATGTGAATCGCTTCCCTTAGAAAATAGAAGTCCCAGCTCTCAGAAATCTTTATAATGCTCGGGTCTGAAATAATTAGGGCATCCCCGAACAGAAATATAGGTTTCAGATGAAAGCCATTCAACTGCCCAGAGTTCATCATGCTAAATAAGAAGAAGAGGGATTGGCTTCTGATCTCCCTCAATCTACCTTTAGGTTGACTTCGGGTGATCTGAGTCGACACATCTTGGACTATATGGTCAAATCTAGCACCCAAGGCAGACTGAGCATATCCTACCAGAACCTCCCCCGAAGGAGCCGTGTGCAAGGTCACTGTAAAGATCAAAGAAAAAAAACATTCAGAAGAAAACATAAGTGAATGGGCTTTTTACACAGAAGTCTATGCGGCTCATTTACGAAGGGAACATATGCGGCTCAAATTAAGTGAACATGTGCGACCTAGGCAAGCAGAGCATATGTGGCCCAGATATGGAAGGATTCATATGGCTCGATCATATGCGGCCGAGATACAAACAGGGTAAAAGCCGTATGTACTCTGGCAATTATGCGGCTCGGTCCATGTAGCCCAGTCACACAGAGCACATGTAGCACATTCTCCATGAAGGCCAACTGTGCACTAAAGGCATTGAAGCCATGGCACAGCGACGATGGTCAGACCCGCACATAAAACATGCGACATGGCTGTGTTAATTCAAAAGTGATCATTCTCTCGTCCTACCCTTGATAGGAGGATGAACTTCTGGGTAGAAGGAGGGTGACTTCTCAGAAGCGGTCCCCTTCCCTTTGTCGGCGGCGCTAGTGGCTCTAGAAGCTTTGGAGGCCATGGCTGATCGGAGAAGATAAAGAAAATGCAAAGAAATTCGAAAGTGAATAGAAAAAATTCTCTTTCTATAATACAACCTGTATTTATAGGCTAAAAAGGAATGGGCGCCGCTTCTATTATCGCGCCATTAAAAGATAATGATGGCCTTTTGGGTTTTATCCTTAGTAACTGTCATCATCATCTCGAAAAGCGGGCCCAAATCTAAAAAGTAAATCTGAGCATTAAATGAGGCGGTGACACCTGGACAAAGTCTCTCTACGGCTCGAAAACTCCCTACAGACAGAAATCTTCATGCGGCTCAAAATCTTCCTACGGCTTGAAAGTTCCCTGCGGCTTGATGTTTCTTCTCCATGTATCTTATTCAAAGTATTCCAAATTTATAACTTAAAAACTTTGAAGGGGATCTTGTAGAAGCATGAAAAAGATGGAGTTTATGCGTATCATTATTCCATGCGGCCAAACAAAACTAAGCCACAGAAACAGTGCTCCTGGAGACCCCATGCGGCCAAGTAAAACTAAGCCGCAGGAGCAGTGCTCCTGGAGACCCTATGCGGCCAAGTGAAACTAAGCCACAGAAACAGTGCCCCAGGAGACTTCATGGGGCTAAGACAACTTGAGTCACAGAAGCAAGACTTTCTAAGAACCCATGCGGCTAAGGGGACTCGAGCTGCAGAGGAAAGGTTCTCATAGATCCCATGCGGCCAAGTAAAACTAAGCTGCAGAAACAGTGCCCCAGGAGACTTCATACGGCTAAGACAACTTGAGTCGCAGAAGCAAGACACTCGAAGACCCCATGCGGCTAAGGGGACTCGAGCCGCAGAGGGAAGGTTCTCATAGATCCTATGCGGCCAAGTGAAACCAAGCCGCAGAAGCAAGGGTCTCAAAGATCTCATGCGGCCAAGTGGAGCCGAGCCGCAGAAGCAAGGCCCCTAAGGCCACTATGCGGTCACAATGAGTCAGACTCTACTTTGTGGAGGGGACACATGGTAATTTGACCAATTCTCAACCACCCAGATTCGCTACCACAAAATCTCAATAACCCCCACCAGCTAGCAGCAAAAGATCAAGCCTTTGTATGCTGTTACAGACTCGTGGCCACGTGGCCCTTTATGCGGCCCAAAATCTGCTATTGCAGGGATCACTATAAATAGCAGGGTACCACACCCATGCAAAAGGCTGGCAATCACAGGTTGGCAAATTTTTTCAAGAACAAAGACTGCGTCTGATAGTCCAAGGAGTAAGGCAGAGTTGCTACACTTTTCCGAGCCTCCATCGTCACCCCCAGAATCAAAAACTAAATAATTGTACATAGATTGTTTCCTAGGATTTCTTTCTAGGCTTTCTTTTGTACAACCGAGTTTGCAGTCAAATTCAGTATCTCTGTAACACTTGTCTTTGATATTTAATGGCAAACAACCTCCACAGTTCATGATCATGAACGGATTCAATAAAAGAAACCATTAACAAGTCAGAGGCCATGGCTATGGCCTCTTCGATGTCGCGACTCAAGCACCTCGAGGTAAAGATTGGCATGTTCGACGACAACGGGCTGAGAGCTATCATACGGTGTACAATGATCCTCGCATACTCGACCTAAGGATGCTGGAACGTGCGGCTAGATGGGGACCTCGAGTTCATATATAGTTTGGTAGATTTTATAAAGGATCCCTTCGAGGATCAGAACCCATGGGAGGGTGTGAACCACATCTGGAAGGAGGAGAATGATGTTTCACTTGACATTGGTGATTTACCGTGGTTGGATTATGAAATGTCATATGGTTGTTCTAACTGTTAATATTAAATGATTGTTCTTCATTGCAAGCTTCTCTGCGTGCTAAATTATAAGACTATATAGGATTATAATCAAATCTAATATTTCTTTAGCTCGCATCATAAATGTTTATGATGCGAGCTAAATGTGTTGGCTAAGATCGATGGTAGTTGTCTGCCATATTTTTAACAAGGTTATTGAGACTTGGGTTTGGTTTGGATTGGTTTGGTTTGCACACTCTATAAATTAGACTCAACAGTCCATGATAATTTGAACTTGAATAAAGTTTTGGTCTATAATTTGTTTTCTTTAGATTTATATTGTTTAAATATATTCTAATGCATGTTTAAATCATATAGTCTGTAAAAGAAAAGCACTCAAAATTAGTTTAGATAAATCATACTGAGATTTGGTTATGTATTAGACCAGATTAAATTTGATTAAATTAGAATTCTTAATTTTTATAAGATTAAGTTGTTAATTTGATTTGCATTACATTAAATCTTTACATAGATTGGACTCAAAATTTAAATTAGGTATAATATTTAGTATATATATTAGGAAACCCTATAAATTATATCTAAATTATGTTAGATCAATTATGGTAGTTGTCCAACATAATATGGTATCAAATATAAATCAAATATTTATATTATATAAAATATAAAATAATAAAAATTTTGGCCATTTATTTTAAGTTATGGTAGTTGTCTGCTACATAATATGGTATCAAATAAGTTTGGTTGCATTGTAAATAATAGTTTTTTAAAATAACTTTGTTTGTATTGTTATGTGGATTTATTATAACATCCTTTATGTAGATATCTTAAAAAAATGTTATAAACAATGGTCAAACGTATTGCTTGACCCTATATTACCCGATAAATCGATCAGAGACAGAGAATAAGAAGAGTCACTGGAGGTCATTAAATACCCCCAAGTTTCCCAATTAGGAATAAGAAGAGTCGGTTTGGAACACGTGTATATATATACATAGGGGCCTCCATTCATTTGGTAGGTTGCACATTAAACATGGCTCCAAAAATATCGTTTGGTTGGGAACCGTGGCCAAAGGCTTCATCCCGTCCTCATCTAGCCTCTCCGCCTGGAGCACCCTCTGCGCTGCGTCCGACACATGATGGACGGATGAGGGTGTAGGAAACAGACTGGCTGGCCGAGGCTGCAGACTTCCTGACCTCCTTTGGGTTTTTACTGGAGGTCATTGCTCGAAGTCTCAATCCGGCGCCCAACTTTGACCTGTTGCCAATCACTCCAGAGAAACGAGATTCTCTGGAGAAGGGGGAAGGGTTACGCCGTCTGTGCCATCGTACGGGTTTGCGCACCCTGCAGCCCTTTGCGGAGGTCCTCCGCGAGGCTAGTGAGGGTCTACGTAGACCTCTTCATTTTCTGTGCCATCGTGTGGGTTTGTGCACCCTGCAGGACTTTGCGGAGGTCCTCCGCGAGGCTAGTGAGGGTCTACGTGTCACGACCCGCTCTCGAATAATCGGACACGAGTCGGACACGCCCAGCCTTCGTCGATGGACACGACGAAGTAAGCTGTACAATACTAAGGAAAACTCCAAGTCACAATGTATTGTAAACATCCACAACTTCTATATATAATGTTCCCAAAAAAATCACCAATATCCATCAAGTTATTTTAGTACAAAGTCATCCGGAGACAAATCCGGTCAAATAAATATATAATGATAAAATCATAAAAGTACAATCTCCAAAAAATAAATAAAATAAAAGCTACAATATCCAATTCAATCACATGCTCCATGTGGCCTCAAGCTCACCTGCAACATATCCTGTCAGGAAAAGAGCAAAGTATAACCCCGACAAGAACAATATACAATGTAATTTGTAGTACAGAATACATGGTAAAACCAGAATACCAGAACTAGAAATGAAACTATAGTACCAAAAATAAATGTAAAACTGCAGGCAATGGATGTAACAATCAATATGCAAGACAATGAACACGGCTAACAATGAATCAAGATAATGAACACGACAATAAATATGCAAGTGTGACAATTTGAAATATTAAACTAATGTGTGACCGGATAAGGACCACAATCAATCAATGAATCAATCAATTCTATAAGATCCGGCTTCATCGTACGTGAAGTGTACGATTAGGCTATCCACAATACCTAGGTTGGGTGTGGTCACACAAAAGCTAATATTCCTCCAACCCCGCAATAAACAATGACTCACGATGTAATAAACAAGGTACAAGACAATCGTGTGTATTTCGTGTCCGATATGAGAACATGGCACATGAATGTAAGACAGAAAGACAAAGTACAAGTCAAGTCGGTGCACTTGCCTCGACATGGAAGCATCGGAGTAGTACTACATGGATGTAATGTCACCTGGTGTTGGTACAAGTTTGTTAGGTTGATATCAAGCAAGTTAACTAAAAGTAATTAGCTAAATTATATTAGCTAACAATGACCATAAGCTAACTAATGAAAAATAAACATTAGCTAAAAAAAAATATTCTAGAAAAATATTTATAGTCTAAACAAAGTAATGTCTTAAGCTATATCTAGTAAAGAATTTATTTTAGAGAACAATAGAAATTTTCTAGCAAAAATATTTAGTAAACAAAATTAAACCAAATATTTACTAGCTATCAACTAGAATAAATACTAATATATATATACAAATAAAAACATTTATACCAATATAATATTCCAATTTATCTAACCTATTTATTTAGAAATATTTAGATGCTATCTATTAATATTTAACCATTACCTATCCAAAATATTTATTTAGTTTATACAAAATAGAAAATATTTGCTAGATTTTTATATCAAAATATATTTTTAAATGACAGTTAACATTTCTAATAAACATACTAATAATGACAAGATAATAATACTCACGATATTTATCCTTAAACAATCATTAACATTAATTTAGAAATATTCATTAAAATGTAAATAGTTAATTAGATCACAAAACAACTAAAAGTAGGAAATATATTACAATTTATTAATTATAAAATATCAGTTAATATGGCAGGTAACCAAATAAGTAAATCTCTAAATTATTCGCTAATTCCAATCCAGCCCAATTATTTAAACCATTTCCCAACTGTACTAGGCCCAGTCCTACAGTCCAGTCCAACACATCTTTGGCCCAAGCCCATCCTAGCTTAATCCCAACAATTTAATTTACAACTAAAACTAAAAAACCAGCCCAGTATTCAATTCAGGCCACTGGCCTATCAAGCCAACCTGGCCCACCTAATCAAATAAAACCCAGACTCTAACTCTAATATAATCTCTCCTAAAACCAATTGTTCCTGATCTCTTCGAATCTCGAAGGGTCAGTAACCCCTCGATTTTCGAAATGTCACAATAAAACAGTAGTGAAATAAATAGACGGCAGCAGGCTCGAGAAACTGATCAAAAGAATGAAATTTTCTCACAGCTGAACTCACTAATTCTCAGCCGAATAAAACAAACATTCCTACTCAATACTCTCTCTCCTCCCACCTAAACTCTCAGACGAACAAAATAAAAATCCTACTCCTCTCAATACTCTCTCCTCCCTACTTCTTCCACAGTACACAACCAACAATCTCAAGTCTTCTCACACTATTCTCATTCTCTTAGCTCATTTCTTACTACTCAGCCGACTTAACAGAAGTGAAGCTAAACACTCGGTTCTTCTCTTCCTTCCCCAACTTCCAAGAAGACCCTAACCCTAGGAAATTCTTTCATGGCCGCAACACAAAACCTTAGTCCCAACTTGAAACCCTAATTTCTTAGTCTCCTTTCTCTAGAACTTCCAATCGAAACCCTAGCTATCATCTCCTCCTCCTCCAGACCATGAAACCCTAGCCAGAAAAAAAGAACGCAAAAAAGAAGGGAGATCAAGAAGATCGAGGCGGGGGCTTACGCAGACCGATGGGGATGTCGATCCTCCGCTCCAGGCGGCTGCTAGCGTGTCGTGACGGCGGTTCCCAGCTCCTCCGGAGGCTGACGGTAGATCTGGGGTGGGGCTGAGTTCGGGAACGTGGATCGAGAACTCCGGTTGGTCGATCTTCACGAGGATGATGCTGCTCTGTCACGGCCTGGTGCGGATCTGGCGAGCTCCGATCGTCAGGAACCTCGGCGACGTCGTCGACGATCGATAGCTCGACGGATCGGCGGGGTCAGATCCCGACAGTGGCATCGGTCTCGAGGGAACTCGAACTCCGAGGTTGCTGTACGGAGTTCGAAGAGGTGGCTCGCTGCTCGAGGGGTCGGCGCTTGAGTCGAGAGCGCGTTCAGTCTTCCTGGATGACACAACAGTCGGGAAGCTCGGCAGTCGAGGACGACTGCTCATCGTCGTTTTCGACGAGGAACTCCTAGATCTGGTGGCGGGGCTGTCAGTCGAGAACTCCGACGATGGGATGATGGCTGGAGTGTGGAATTCCGGGGATGGCTGCGGTGGTGCTTGGTGGCCGAAGTGGACAGCAAAGAGAGAGAGAGAGAGTGATAAGAAAGAGAGAGTGATGAGAGAGAGAGTAGAGTGAGAAAGTAGAGAGAGTGTCAGGATGTCAGAATTCTTGGGAAACATGTAAATATTTATAATAAAATATTGAGTGTGTGTGTGTACAGTAGGGACAGTGGCAATAATGTAATAAACTATAGATCTGGGGGCAATAGTGTACACCAGTACTGAATTAGTTAGAGTATAACTAACATTTAACAGATTTTTAATATTCAAATTTCAAACAGTTTTCAAAACAAAAAATTCAAACTGCTAATCAGAATTTAATTAATAATCATACTAGCCTATTAACAGAATTGTAACCAAAATATAACAAACTAATTAATTAAAAACCCAATAAATAACTAATCTTCCAAATTAGTTACTGCATTTCTTTCAAATAATTAAAATCGTAAACAGAAAAACAAACAATTGATCCTTTAACAGTTAATAATTAATTTATAAAAAATAACAATATCAATATTTTAATTAATTGGAAATACACAAATTAGCATTATTTAGTATTTTTGAATATTAGTAGAAAATTTAAGTTTTAATCATACTAAGGAATTTAAATTAATAAACCAATATTAATTATTCCTCTTTAGCAATTCAATACTAAAAATAAAAGAACAACATTTCTTCTCAGGGAAAATCCATAACAACTTTTATCAAAGTAATTAATTAATATCTAATCATTAATAAAAGAAAATCAAAATTTTAGGGATAAGTTTAGTTTAAGATTGAAATGCATTTGTCTAGCCAATTCAATAAAACATTTTAAAAATTAAAGAAAATTTTCAATAATACCCGATAATAGGTTCAAGGAGTTACACTACGTAGACCTCTTCTTCTTTTTTTTAGTTTTTTTCCTCCTCTTGTATCCCTCGCCGGAGAATGTTCCGACGAAGAAGTTGAGATTTCAATGCAAGTGATTAACTATTTTATCTATTTTTCAATTAACAAATTTTGTTACGTCAAATCCATATATCTGTGACGATATCCCCATCAAGACTTGTTATGTCATAGAATTGATTATGCTACCAGCGACAAGTTCTTGCCGTCAAATCCATCTATCTTAGACCTCTTCTTTTATGTATTTTTGAATTAACAATTTTAATTACAACTAGTATAAAAATAATACTAAAATAGCCAAAAAAAATTGTAAATGAAAAAGCGATCGACTCATTCAAGTATATACAAAGTAAACTAGAAGACAACTTTGAGTGTCTTAATTTTACTCTTTTCAAGTACATAGTCTTGTTAGAAATTCGGCAAACGAAAAAAATTCGGGATGGCAAAAATACGAGTATAAATCGGCTCAATGCAAATAAAATACGTTCAAAATTCGATCAAATATTCAAAAAATGGAATACGTTCAAAAATATTCGGTCAAATATTCAAATATTTTGTTAACTAAACATGTTTCCACCATATTTTTTGTGCCAAATTTTTTAATAATTTACGCGGAACACGTTTAAAACTTCGCAGGCTTAAAGATTATGTATTGATTTGAATCTGTCAAAAGTACGCAAGTATTATACGTTCTAAAAGAACCAAAAAAATTCGCATATAATACGAGTTTTATTCGGGTGATTGCTACTACATCAAAATTAAGTTAGTAAAAAGATAATTAAAATACGTGCAACGCATGTGGATATATGCTAGTAATAATAGTAATAAATTTAATTTTTGAAAGTAATTTTTAAATTTTGGGTCTCCGAATTTCAAGGGTTAGCGATCTTATAAAATTTAAGACTCAAAACTACTCATAGGTTCCCACTTCCCAATGTCATATAGTACTTGAAACTACTTCCACTGTGGATGTTCTTATAGACTCAAAATTTGGGACGATCGTCGTTTCCTTCTTCTTTTCCCAATCCCTCTTCTTCTTCCAAACCCTCTCCAAATTCTCCTCCAAACGACTGCTTAAAATTATCAAAATGCTGTCGAAGAAACGACGACCGTCTCCGAAGGGGAAGAATCCATAAAGGGATGCGATACAGGTCGTAAGGACAGAAATTGCATGGGCGGCGAAAGACAAGATTATGGCCACTAGGTTAGAGGCCGAAAGGGCAGAGGCGAAAGCAGCGGCAGCGGTAGCGACGGGGGAAGCAGCGTCGGTAGCGTCCCCGACGGAGGCGTCAATGGCAAAGATATCAGATGATTGTGAGCCAAAGGCAACCAAGCCACATGCAAAAGAGGCTAAAAAACACAGGGAACGACAAAGGCCAAAAAATCTATCTTCGATACAGAGTCGTCGGAAGACTCAACTTATAAAGATCGAAGACGTATTAAAGAGAAGGCAAAGGTGGCAACAGATATAGAGTCATCAGCATACTCTGAAGATTCTGAATCCTCATCAGAAGGGGGAGATAAAGAGGAAGAGCTATCATCAAATAAGTCCCAGGATGGAGGGGAAGTAAAATTTTTTACAGACTATAAATCTAAGAAGACTTATAATAAATTTTTCAAAAAAAAGGCAATTATGCCTGAAAGATCAATTAAGATTGCTGATGTCGAAGATGAAGCTTTCCTGGATATATTAAAATTCTATCAGTTAGAGAAACTAAACAAGTCTTTTCTTGGAAAAATCTCCCAAACAATAGTAAGAGAATTTTACTCAAATCTTCGGGCTAAAATTGAAAAAAAAGAAGAGGATCAACAACTGGTGTTTATGAGAAGGAAACTGATAAGGGTAAATGCTGCTGTCATTAATGAATTTTATAGATTTGATCCAGTTTCTGAGTATGATATGAAAGATATTGATAATTTTTCCATGAGGAATGCAATTCATGAGATTACAGGTGCATCGGTGGGTGCCAAGACCCCATAAAATGTATACAAACATCAATTAAAAACTTTGTATAAATTATTGCATGCCTACGTATCTCAAACACTCAACCCTACTGGATATGAGTTTTTCATCCATCCCGATAGAGTAAAATTTCTATATTATATGGGAAAAAAAGGATGGATATAGGTTCTTACATGTTCAGTAGAATGATGCATCTCATGGAAAAACCAATTGCAAGGACAGCTCTCCCTTTCGGGGGATTTGTATGCTCAATGGCTAGTAAACATTATGTCCCAAGCTTAGCAGGGGATGTTTATATTAAAAATAAAGGCCCAATGAGAAAACTAACCTTCACTTGAATGTTTGAAAAATGAGCAGCAGCAAGCAAACCATCAACATCTGGAAAACCATCATCTTATGAAATCACAAACACTAAGGACATGGTTGATAATCTATACAATTTTGTTGCTACAAACTTTGAAAATGTCTTCAAAAAGATGAAGACTACATCTGACAACCAGAAATTGATTCTGGATAAGATTAACCAGATAGAGGTTGAATTTGCTGATGAATAATAAGATTTTTCTTTCCTCATGAAGAAAGTAAATGGGGCTAGCCCCAACTGGTGCTACTTTACATTTTTTTCTCTTATTCTACTACTCTTGATGATTCTGTAATCTAATATACACATTTATACTCTAATATGTGAAGGACACATATATACACATTTATACTTTGTTACTAACTGATCTAGCTATTCATGCTGGATTATTTTCTTATCTGACTTCTAGGTTTGCTTGCTAACTGTATATACTTGCTAATAGGATGATATCAGTATCATCACTAAAGAAGGAATTTAGGAAATCATTTGTATTTGAATTAAGACTCCAATCCATTTATTACTGTGTATATTATATACACTTGTGAGCTTCAACTCAGCTAAACCGAATGTTCATCTCTGATGCTTAAGGATATATCAAAACTTGTTAGCCCCTATATTCTATATTAAACACTCTAGGACAAAAGCACAAGGTATTGAATTAAAGCTACCCTGGATATCCTTGATGCTTTGATACTCTGCTACTTGATGCTCTGATACTGCAAATAATTTACAATAAAAGTTAATATTGTACTGATACTCTGCTACTTGATGCTCTCATACTCTGCTACTTGATGCTTTGATACTCGGCTGAACAGAATAGTTAATATTGTACTGATACTCTGCTACTTGATGCTCCGATACTTGCACTGATACTATCCAATTGTACCCTGAAATGGTAATTTAGGACTGAACAGATGATGGTCCAATGCATGTACAGAGTGGAAATGTCTCAAGGCACGTAATGTATGTCTAATACTAGAGATAGGACTGAGCTGGAACACTCACTCAATCAGTGATATTTGTTATTATAAGCATGAGCACACTGCTATAATATAGGATGTACTTAAGAGTTAGCCAGGCACTTAAACTTGCTTGGCATCCTGACACTAGAGAGAGTCATTGAAAGTAACCTAACACTTGAGCTAACTGGAGAGTGTACTCACTACTCAGTGATAGATACAAAATGGGATCGCATCATAGAACCCGCACTGTGCACATTGATACTCTAATGTTAGGACATGCAGTGTGCATATTGATACTCTTATGTAAAAACACACACTGTGCACATTGACACTCTAATGCTAGCCCTCACTTTGATACTTCTATTTATTTTTTGGATGTCATTTCTACGTATACAGTGAGTCCATACTGACTATAATTTTTTATTCCGTCCCTCAAGGTGTAGGTGAAGGAGATTTTCTGGAAGAAGAAGAAAAAAAAAGAAGAAAAAAGAAGAAGAAGAAGAAGAAGAAGAAGAAGAAGAAGAAGAAGAAGAAGATGGAGATGGAGATGAAGATTCATCTTTTGAGTATTGAAACTTTTATTTCAATTTGGAAATAATATTTGAATTGTAATATGGTTCTGAATATTTGTTGGTCTTGGTGGTCAAACTAGATTTTGTGTTTGAAAAATTGTAAATTAAAATTTTTACTTGTACTAAGCACCGTTGCGGTGCATGGTTCGTACTTTGTTTGAAAAAAATGTAATATGGACTTGAATTTAGAGTAGGTCTGATATTTGTTTGAATTATTGTATTATGAATTATGCAGGTTCTATGTTGAACTACTAATGTGGATTGTGTAGATTATTGTAACGTTGATTATGCAGTTTATTGGACTTGGAATGAAGTATACTTAATTTGATTATGATTTGTTTGGTTGAAACGTTTATTTGATTTGCAGTTGGCCTTCATAGATGATTTTAATTTTTTTGTGTATTCCTTTGATTTGCAGATGGCGTTCACAGATTTCATGAGTCCTGGGTGCATTCCTAGGGTTTACAGTTGGCTTTCATTCCGGATGCATTCCTGGGATCACTAAATATTTATTTGACTGGAATATGGTTTGCTTTCTGTAAATAATCAGTACATCGATACCATCAGTATGAATTCGATGTTAGTGTAATGTGTAATGTAATCCTGTTTGTTCATCCCTTGTTATTGCTGAAGCAAAGTATGTAATGTATGAAAAATTCTCTTGGATAGTAGGTTAATTATATTCAAACACTCGCGAAAAATTTATTTTCGTCACCCTATTTTGTACAGCCATATAGTGGAAGCCTGATTAAATGATATTCAAATTTTCTTCAACATGATTTAATATTAAATGAATAAATAATATTAAGATTAGATTGATCATGCTTTAAAAATTTTTCAATAGGATAGTGGGTTCATGATATTCATTAAAAGTAAAAATTATATTTGCTTAAATTTTCGATAAATGATATTAAAATTAACGTAAAAATTTGAATATACTTTGGAAAATGATATTAAAAATACTGTAAATATTAGAAAGATGGTTAATATGACAAAATGTCACAATAGAAAATAAATCCGTTCTCTTCAAAAATATTATCATTAGAAAAGTAAAAAATATTATCGTTAAAAAAATAGATTTTTTTTTAAATAAGTGAGTAGATGATCCGCCCGACCTCAAAAGCAGATTTCATCCGTTCACCACCACCACCATGGCCTGTACCTTTATAACCAAAATATTAAATTGTTAGATAAAAAATAAAATTCCTGACAATGACATGGACAATAAATTTTACTAAGCCGGGAGCCTGCAGGAGCGGCACCGCTGGTACTTATCGTTTTTCGAGGAGGGCTCGACGACGTTTGACGCGAACCGGACCAATTCTTCTTTCCTTCTTTATCTCCGTTTCTCCTTCCACCACCAGCACCACCACCAAGGCCTGTAGCTTTATAACCAAAATATTAAATTGTTAGCTAAAATTTTTTTATAAAATTTATACATAGATGCACAGTTATTGTTATATATACGTAGATGCAAAAAATATTAAATTGGATAGACGAAAGAGAGAGTAAATATGAGTTAATTTAGTGTGTTCGTTGAAAAATTAGAGTGAAGAATGACCTACATTAAAAAGTTACCAAGAGTTCAAGAGTGAAAATCAGCATTAAATGATGTTTCTACTCTATTATTCAATCCGAACCATTGGATCAACATCCAATGGTTCAGATTATATATATATATATATATATATATATATATATATATATATATATATATATATTATATATATATATATATATATATATATATATATATATATATATATATATATAAACAATGGCTAAAAAAAAAATATATATATATATATATATATATATATAAACAATGGCTAAAGCCTTCATTGAAACAGCAAACTAGAGGTGGAACCGGGAGATAGCCCAAGTTCCTAAAAGATGAGGATGGAACCTAAAACAAAGATTCACACTAAATACGTCATTAACCAGCAGATTTTTTTTTGGAGATCTGGAGATTCGAAAAATGAACCCGCTAGCATTCGAAATTCAAAAATTAAAATTTCGTAATGGGTGGGGCGTTGGGCCCTAGGGGGGGTAGAGGTGACGTGTGCGCTGCCCGAGGGGGCGCTAGTCCCGAGGGGGTGCGGTGCGCGAGGGGGTGCGGTGCCCGGGGGGAGGGGGAGGGGGGAGGGGGTGGGGGGGCTCAGCCTGGATCCGGGTGGCTCCGACGAAGGAGGTCGGAAGGGAGGGCCAGGAGCGGAGACGCCGACAGAGAAGGCTAGTCCGGAGGGGAGAGCTCAGCCCTGGGTCAGGGGGCTCCGGCGAAGGAGGCCAAGAGGGGGACCCGGAACACCAGCGGGGGGAAAGGGGTGCCGAAAGCAGCCGGTCGTCGAAGAGGGGAAGGGGAGGGAGGGGCCGACTCAGGCGAGAAGGGGCGAACTCTTGGAGGGCGAACTCTGGAAACCAAGGGGGGGTGGTGGGGAAGGGGAGTAGGGTGGTGGAAGCTCGGCCGACGAGAGTGGCGGCCAGCCGACGCAAGCAAAGAGGAGTCACCACCTCGTAGGGGGTTGGCCCTCCGACGGGCGCCGGAGGGAGCGTCGAAGAACACTACATGGGGAGGGAATACGTTGCCGGTGCGGATTGGACCGCCGACGACGGGAAAAGCCGAGGCGGTGGGGAGAGACAGGGTCGACGACGAGGAGGCCAAGCTCGTCGAGTGCTACCACGCGGGGACCAAAGTCGGGGGAGCTCCCGGGGGGGGCTCGCCACCCGCAGGGGGGAAGACCTCCGACGACGGGAGCGCCGGGGGGGAAAAGATAGAGGGGGCCACTCCGTGGCCGCCGGGGGGGAAAGATAGAGGGGGCCACTCCGTGGCCGCCGGTGGGAGGGGCGGAGGCTGGGAGGCGCGCGGGTGATCCTGGAGAGGGAGCGGGGGGCACTGCAGGGGTGTTGCGAGAGGAGCGAAGGGCGTAGGGGGCGCCGAAGCGGTGGGGTGCTCGCCTGACAGAGTTGCAGGCGGCGAAGGAGGGGCTGGCCTAGCTCCGTCGGGGGGGGAGGGAAGAGGTGGACGCAGGGGGCCACACCAGGGAAAGGAAGGCGGGCGCAGCCGGAGAAGGGGCCGGCGCAACGAGAAGAACGGCAGGGGGTGCCGAGCAAGGGAGGCCGGGCGAATTAGCTGGCGGCCCCGAAGGAGGAGGAGCCTTCCTGCGCCGAGCACGGCGTGTCCGAGGACGGCGCCGATGGGGGTGGAGGGGTGTGGGGAAACCCCCACGGCGGGAGGAGGTCGGCGAGGGAGGGTCCTCCCCACGGCGAGAGGACGCCGACGAGGGGGATGCCCCCCCCCCCCCCCCCCCCCAGGGGAGGCGGCCAGCCTGGGCCGCTGGGGCAGCGTTTGCGAGGGGATGAACCTGGGGCTGGGCCGAGGAGGCCGGCCGGCCAGGCCAACCACCCGACGACGAACGACACTCCCAGGAGCCCGTTCCCCAGGAATCCACGATCGGCCATTATATGTTGGTTATATATATATATATATATATATATATATATATATATATATATATATATATATATGCAGAAATGATCCAAAACTAGTCGGCTGGTTTTGTATTATAGAACCATCCTATATTTTGTGGGTTTGATTGAAATTTAGTGGTTGGGATTAAAAGATGTAGACCCCACCATCTTTTTAAGTCATTTAATCTCAACCGTGCAATTCCAATCCCACGTGTATAACATAGGTTTGTTCTATAATACAAAACCAACTGGTTGGTTCTAGAGCACTATATATATATATATATATATATATATATATATATATATATATATATATATATATATATATATATATATATATATATATATTATTTTATTTTTTTCTTATTTTTTTTCACTATATATATAAATATATATATATATATATATATATATATATATATATATATATTCACAATAACCCTAGATATTTGGTAAATATACATTTTTAACTATATTGAAAATAATTTTACCCTAATATGAATCCAGTTGTAAAATATTTAATCTTCAATCTTCATAATAACTATAGAGTTTTATTAAAGTTGTTGGTATTTTTTTTCATCATAATAACTATAGTGTTTTATTAAAGTTGTCGGTACTTTAACAATGCCGACTAACTATGTAACAAACAATGAATTTGCTATTGCAATCATTTTTTTCTAAATGCAAATAAGTGATTGTTTAAGAAAGGAATCTCCAAAATAATATGTAACATCATTTATTGTCGTGTTTATGTTCTTGTTTTATCCTTCTCTATTGGAGTATGAACCCGTGGATGATGTATCATATTTTGGTGTTTTGTTTCCAATCATGTTTATGCGCCTGTTTCCGTTTCCAATGCTCAAGTATCAAATTCCGTCATTTGTGAATGTCATGTTCTTATAATTCCTTCACTTGCAAATACTAAATGACGTAAAAGAAAAGGTGTAGTACTAATTGGAGATTATGGTCCTACTTTACTAATTAGAGCATCTAATTAATGGTTTATAAAAATATTTATTATTTTTTACTAATTAGTGGTATATGTTTATTTTTATTTTTACTACTTTACTAAAGGTGTAGTACTAATTGGAGATTATGGTCCTACCTTTGTTCGTTTCCGCTAGTCGAGCACCTTTGTTCGATCCCGGTAGCCGAGCACCTTTGCTCGTTTTCGCTAGCCGAGCATCCTTTGCTCATTTTCGCTAGCCGAGCAACTTGCTCGTTACTGGGAATCGAGCACTCAGGAGATCAAACATATTGTTATTTGATCCATTCGACAACAGAACCAAACCAGTACGTTCATCAACAACACAATTTTATGTCAGCCACAACTTCTTGCTCAATCTTGGACGTGTAGGACCCATCATTGAAGCCAATTCGTGTAATTACCTCCAACATTAAATCTGATCTGTCTTCCGAATGCAATTTTTTTGACACCTGCCTTAACATTAGGTTTGATTCGCATAATGCTCCTAACTCCACCCTAAGAAGAAAGCCGACCACCTTTTGGATGATGTACCTAACTCTACCTTGAGAAGAGCTCGTATAATCCGGTTATGCGCATGAACGTTCAGAACCATCTGTCTTGAACCAATTAAAGCTGTCCGAACCAGTCTATAACCATGAGCTCTGATACCACTTGTGAGGAACAGTGTGAACCGAATCGAGTTGGCCCATGAGGTACGATATTGGATTGAGCTCGTATGCCTTGAAGTAAAATTTCCATGTAAATCGTGAACCAATCTCACTTCTTATCTTATGTTGGGCTAAATTAACAACTCCATTGTCATCTCTTTTTGATCGGTCAACCGGAAACGAGATATAATCTAACAATTGTTAATAAACCTCTAACTAAATGTAAAAAAAATAAACACCTTCTAA
Organism: Iris pallida; assembly: GCA_029216955.1. Classification (NCBI taxonomy): domain Eukaryota; kingdom Viridiplantae; phylum Streptophyta; class Magnoliopsida; order Asparagales; family Iridaceae; genus Iris; species Iris pallida. The sequence continues at coordinate 7,955,200 of JANAVB010037819.1, forward strand.
ATGTCAGTCCTTGGGCCTTAAAAAAATTGAGTTTCACAGAGACGACGTCAACTTCACACCTAAAATCATTGTGGCTCTGAAGCGTAGTGCTTCCTAACTCGTAGCGCGGTGGTGTGATGAATTGAATAGTTCGAACGATTCGTCTGGTGAACGTTTAAATCAGCCCAGATTCGAGCTGACATTAGCGTTCAAGGGTTCAACAAACAAAACGACCAAAAGGCAACTATCATAACCATCGTCAATGGCGGGATCCGCGGAGCCGGACTCGACTCGGCTGACATCAAACAGTTACAGGTGGGTACGCCTTGCCGACAGAGTTTTGGCTCTACTCTTGGATATCTAATGCTGACAAAATGCGAAAGAAAAACAAAGCCATGTCTGATTAATTTTTAAATTTTTTTATTTCTTATTTTTGAGAGGAAAATGATGGGATTAAGGAAATTCCAACCGGATTTCACTCTTTACTATTTATGTATTAAAAAAAAATAGCCGTAACCATATAGTTACTAAATAATGTTGACCTCTCTTCCTAACTAGACAGACCTGATCCGCTCTAGAACGGAAACCCTTCATAAGGGTGGTCGGTACACATGTTGCCAAGGACGTCATAGTAACTAAGCACAAAAATGGTGTACTACTAAAACTTTTGATAGTTTTGTGTGTGTATATATTTGTATATACACTCTAGCCCAAGTGGTTATAAGGAAGACATTTTTCTCTGGTGGTTGCTGGTTCGAGCCATGGGGACTTTAATTCACTGTGGAGGAATTAAGTGCGGTTCGGTTGCGACGGGTGCAGTGCACCGAGACGTGTGGTGCCTTCGGATCGTGATATAGCCTTCGGACAGGAATGTTGCCTTCTAGCTGGAATTGGCCTTCGGACAGGAATGTAGTCTTCGGGCTGGGATTGGCCTTCGGATCGTGATATAGCCTTCAGACAGGAATGTAGCCTTTTGGCTGGAATTGGCATTCGGGTTGAGTTTGTAACCTCTAGAAGGGGGGGCTGAATAAAATTTATCTTAATCGTAAATATACCACAATATACCGCTGGTATACCGTCTGAAGGACTGGATTGGCCTTCGGGCTGAGTTGTAATCTCTAGAAGGGGGGGGGGGGGGGGGGGGGGGGGGGGGGGGGGGGTTGCTAAATAAAATTTACCTTATTCGAAATATACTACAATATACCGCGGTATACCATCTGAACCAGATTAGCCTAGTCTGTTTGCTGACTTGGTTTCTTATTATCCATTGGACCTAGGTTTTGTTTGGGTTACTGGGATTCATGTGGAAATGCCGTGGTTTGATGACTTGGCATGATTAATAACCAAGCATCACTACCACTTCATTAAAACACCTCCATCTCTTTCTCCTCATCTTTTCATTCTCAATCCATTTTCACTCTTCATTTTTCTTCCCTCAGCTTCGACCAAACTCTAGGAACTAGATCATGAGATCTAGGGTATGATTTCTGAATTCTTCTTGGTAGTGGAGTAGAAGCAAGGCTTGGAAAGCTAACCCTAGGCAAGTACATTACAAAGAGTTAAAACTATTTTCTTGCATTCTATTTTCTTTTGCAAATTTATTTGTTTAATTCTTTTCATTTTACTACTAAACTATGATCTTGTGTTTCCTTGTTTTACATGTGGATTTGACCTACAATGGTTCTAGGGCTACATTTGGATATATAGATGATAATTGTGGATTCTTTTAGGATACTGGGTTTTCTCTTGCAAAGCTATTATAGAATATTATAGAAGACTCATCCCTAGTATTAGAATTTGTTATAATAACATTGGGTGAAATCGGAGCACATTTGGTTTCAAACACACAATTTTTGAGCCTTTATCCCACTGTACAACGCATGCGGTATACCGGAGTATGTTGCTTAACATATGTAGAACTTGTTGTGAGATAGTCGGTATATCGCAGAATACCGTCGGTATACCATCCATATACAAAAAAGTATTTTGCTTACTTTTGTTTCGGGTTGTAATGTCCCAAATTCGTGATACGTATTTAGTGTACGTATACGTGTTTTGGACCATATTTATTTATTCATGGTTAGTTGTCTTGGTTTATTTTGCATTGGCTTGGTTTTATTGTCATTGATAGTTAATTACTTTTAATGATTCATTGGTTTATTTGGGCTTGGTTTATTCGTGGGTTGGTTCGGCTTGGTTCGGTTGGGATTACTCTTGGTTCATCATGAACCAAGGGGTGAATCCCTACCTACCACCATCACTCATATTTATTACCTATTCTTCTTTCTCTCTCTTCATAATCATTTCTTTTCCTCATTACTTCCTTACCTACCAAAGAGAGAAGAGAGAGGTCTAGGCAAGTGCAACTTGTGCCACAAGGAACCCATTGTTATGTTCCATTAGCTTCCTCCATGCTTCTAGACACATTAGAACTTGTCATTTTCCATTTTGAGGCTTTAATTCTTGTAGATCTAGAGTTTTGCTATTTTCGAATTTTTGTGTTTTGATCTATTAAACTTCCTTGTTTTCAAGTTTGAGGGTTCCATGCTGTAGAGAATTTTATTCTACCCAATTTGACCTTGAAAAGTTGGATTTGGACTTATTTTGACCAAGTTATGGACAATTGAAGCTTAGATTCAACTTTAGAGTTCTTGCTGTTCTGCCAATTGGAGAAGAACAGTGAACAGTGAGCTAGCTTTTTAGCTTACGCCACTGAGCTGTACGCTGCTCTTTAGCGAGCGTACGCTGACTGTGTATGCTCTTTAGCGAGCGTACGCTGACTTGTGCGTAGCGCTCTTTAGCGCGCGTACGCTGACTTGTGTACGCTTCTTTAGCGAGCGTACGCTAGCCTTGATACGCTGTCTGTGGCAGCGTGTCTTGAGCGTACGCGTGCCTTGCGCTAGCTTAAGCGAGCAAGGCGTACGCGGCCTTTCGTACGCTAGCTTGAGCATACGAAGTCTTGAGCGTACGCTAGCTTGAGCGTACGCAGTCTTGAGCGTACGCTAGCTTGAGCGTACGCTGACCTGTAGCTTGAGCGTGTCCTGGTGTACGCTGACCCTTGCGTACGCTTCCCATTGGAGTGTATGGATCCTTTGGTACGCAGACCTGAGCGTACGCTAGCCTGAGCGTAGCTTGGCTTGAGCGTAGCTGATTACCCTTGATCTTCTATAGCCCTGTATATTGATATTTTATTAGATATTTAACGTCCATTTTATATCCTTACGCCTTTTGTTATGAACTTGATAATCACGAATTACTTGATATGTTTGGAATTGATAATTGAGCATGACATGATAGTGGCCCGCCGTGGCGCACTCCTGACAAAGTACACTTGGCATGATAACCTGACCTGATATATCTTGAATAGCTGTTGCGACGGCTACCTGACATGACATGATCTGTTTAATTAATCCTGACACCGGGGGCAATTGTGCTTGTACAAATAATCCAGTCCTGTCTTGCATCATGTCTAGGAGGGACTCCTGAGTACCACGGTCAGGAGTACCTACTGAAATGGACTAAGGTTAATGACTAGTATAATTCATTAGACATGAAGAGATGTTCTCCAGTTACAGGCGATCCCGTTATCCCGGCCGCAAATGTTTGGACTTGTAGCCTGCCGACGAGTAGGGCACATTTCCAGCCCACTGTTATGTGGGGCACCTGCTATTGTCACTTAAATAATTGAACTCTATTGTCACTCTAATGCATTATACTCTCTTGATTGTCACTATTAAATGATTGAACTCTATTATCACTCTAATGCATTATACTCTCTAGATTGTTACTATAATGATTGCCTGGATAACCTGGATAGCTGCAGGGCCTGTGACTACTTGGAGCATCTCATTGCATCTTGCTAGTAACTAGGATTGTGATAACCCTAGTTAGTTAATGTAGAAAGCCGTAGGCAATGATTGGCCGTGATTGATTGGATGGAGTCTAGTCCAGTATGGTATTGTCTAGAATTGATTGATTACAAGATTGTACCAGAATGATTGAATTATTATCACTCCAGATTGTCACTATAATGATTGTCACTCCAGATTGCTACTTGACCTGATTTCTTATATTTATCTTGCCGATAAATGGTGAGAGAAACCAAGTTCCGTTCAGACGAAGGGTTACAATCCCGGTCCTTGTTTGGTTTACGGGTTGTAACCTAGCTATCTGAATAGTCCCATGGTTATCTCATCGTATATCATCCTGGCATGCTTTTCCATATGTCCTGTCTTTTAGTGATTCTATGCAAGATTGTCTTTTATAATTACCTATCATGCTTTTTCTTAAATTACTGTCTCTTATTATGTAATTATATTATTGTGTTAATTTGCTGGCTTTAGTTCTTAAGTGAAGCCTCCTTGTGGCACTTGCTCTTTCTGGGGTCTGACCCAGCTGGTTTTGTATGGCCAGATACCGGAGCAGCACCAAAGGATCTTCCTGCTTTCCAGCCCGATGGTGGTCACCAGGCGTAACCAGGACATCGAGTGGGTTTCTTTTGTTCTCCCACTGTAATATTGTAAATTATTCTTTTGAGGCATTTAGCCGACGAGCAAGTGTTAGCTCGATTGTACTTACTTACTGTCTGCCTACGGGCTGTAACATGATTGACAAGCCCTGGGGTTGTTCATGTATGACTGAACTCTTGCTAGTCCTCACATTTTGTAACGACTAGCTTCATGATCATCTGGATATGTAATGTTTGGGACGCCTTACGTTTGTATATTTGGAGATCTGATATCTTGTGATTATTATTAGTTGGTTGAGATTGAGACAATAGGCTATTTTATGACCTTAAGAGACTGATGGATTGTAGTGAAACCCTCACATATCTAGACAGCCGTGACCGTATAGCGGTGTGGATCCCACTCCGTTATACGTAGCTGGCTATGTCTGCCCCCGCTCTCCAGTATTCTGGTTCTGGGGCGTGACACGGGTGACTTCCGATGCTTCTCATGTGACTATCAAATCCATGACTATGAATTACATGTAACCCTGTAGGCCCTAGTATTGTTCCTGATTGACTGGTATAGTACATATTGACTATATTCTATCAGACATGCATGCTCCCATACGAGTAATGGACTATAACTGACCTGAATGATTGACTGACTAGTCGTCCTTTTATCTTGACATGACTACTTGTATCCGTGCTGGTACTTCCAGTGATTGCACCGAGGTGCCTCTCTTGTGCACTATGGTACTAACATATTCTTGATGTGTCATGTACCGGTTATACAATAGTGTATTTATTATTCCGGTACATGCATCCTTATAGTCGATCAGTGATATTAGCGTGGTTAGGTTTTATGATTGATTCCTGCATTGTACTATGCTTATGAAACTAGACAAGAACCCTCAAAACCAATACGGACTCACACTTAGCATATTCGTACTGCGGTATGACATCTAGGAAGGATGATCATGTCACTATGGCACGAGCTTCTATATAATTGTATGGTTAATTATATCTCTTAAAACTCATAGAAGCATTGTGAGAGAATAGGATCCCAAGATCTTGTATTGTTAGCTATCCACTAGATAGCATATATCATCCATTTTAGTGGAGTGCAATATCTCACTATTATTATCCTAACTGACTCAGTACGTAACCTATTGCAGTATTGGGATTGTTATATCTTATTAGCCCAGTGGCCTCACGAGGAACTGTGGCATATACTGATATTCATGTTTATATATATGGTTTTGCGAGTACCGCTTCGGCATTGTGATCTAAGGATCCATATATATTGCATTATTGGATAACCTCACATATCAAGCCATAGGAACTGATTGGACGTTATTAAATCTTTGTCTTGCTCTATTTTATCTGTTAGTAGTCTAGGGACATGTAATGTCATAATGTAGTGGTTCAACCCTTGTCCTTTTTGGTTGCGGGCTTGGGCTACCGCGTTACAATATCAACTATGGACGAAAGCTACATCACATGATCCTATTACTTAACTATAGTCGACTTCTTGTCCTTGTTTGGTGTAGGGGTGCCATACTGCATCGATGATGGTATACATGTCAAAGCTATGGAACAGGCCTATGTACTTTTTGGGTTTTGTTTCCACACTCGTGATTTCTTGTGGTTCTTGCTATTAGGGGCATGACCGCTTTGATTTTGTTTGGCCAGATCTAGTAGCTAAGCCCTAGAATCTATCGTATCTTCTCCTTACTGATGCGTGCATCAGGAGGATGGTCGCCGAGGGGATTGAGTAGTTTTTTTTTCTTCACTACTCTTATATCATTGTGATTCTTTTTGGCATTTAGCCACCATAACTCTTCGATTTTGCGTATACCTGGATGCTTTGTATATGGCATCTAACCCTGTCTTCAATACTTGTAGGAGGCTCATCTAATTTATATGCATTTTATTATCGAAAAGTTGGCTTCTGGTACCCTTACAATCAGACATTCCTAAAGATGAACAAGTTAGTGATTTATTTACCAAAAGACTACCTTACATGCGGTTTTGCCTCTTCATTCCAAGCTTTATTTTTGCTCTATTTCCACTTCAGCTTGTAGAAGGATGTTATAGAAGATTTGTCGATTGTCAACTATATTGTAATTATTATATTTATGATTATAGGAAACCTGTCATTATAGGAGATTTGCCAACTATATTATAGTTATCACGTATATGATTATAAGAGATCTGTCATTATAAGAGAGATGCACATAAGAAATACAAGTCAATAAAAGAAGAGATTCAAAATCCTACAAGTTGACCAGAAGTCTTCACATGAGGAATCTATATAATATTTGCCTTCAACTTCTCATATATGAAGTTACGATCAATCTCCACATATATAGTATGGTCGTATTGAACTGGATTGTGAGCGATATTTATAGTTGTATGATTATCACAATACAAACCATTGCTTGTTGCTGTTTGAAACCCAGCTCTCTTAAAAGAATTCTAAGCCACAATAGCATAAATACCCTTTGATGTGGCCTTGTATTATGCTTCTTCACTAGACGATACAACTACCTTTTGTTTCCTACTTCGCCAGGTAAACAAACTACCTCCCACAAAGGTGAAGCAACCAGAAGTAGACCTTGGTTTAAACTAACCATTTGCTATCACGTACCTCTTTATTTTATAAGATTCGCTTTTAAATGTGCCAATAAAAATTGTTTGTTGAATTTATCTAAAGGAAATTAAATATCATTACTTCTAATAAGGCCTTTTGTATTAGTCTCTCTCAACTATAAGTATTATCCCAATTTCTTAGGTTGTGTAAACCCCCAATTTTTTTTAATTTTTATTATTATTTATTTGGCATAAATAGTGATTTTTGGATTTTTTTATACATTTTTAAAACAAATATTTATTATTATATATAGCCTTAGTCATGGTTAAGTTTGGGGATGCATGTTGACTATGAGTTATGGCGTGGCTAGTGTAGTCGTGTGCCATGACAAGCATATTAGCCATGGTAGGGATGGCCTAGCCATATTTATGTTTCTTGTATGGTAATAGTCAAATTGTGGCTTAAACCATATTTTGGCTTAATTACGTAATTATAAAGACTTTTGAATTACGTAATTATCAAGACTTTTGATTATTCCGTACCAAACCCAAACCCATGTAGACATATATTACATCCAAATACATCTATGTCGATATATACATATATATTATATATACTTTATTTATATTAATATGTTTCCAATTTTTGAAAGTTTCTATTTATAAAAAGTGTCATAGGTGTAATCCTAGTTGGCATTAATTTATATTTGACCCAAAGTCAAATCCAATCCTAATTAGGCATGTAGTGTATCTATTGTATATTCATGTATATATGGGGGATTTATATTTTTAGATTGGTGTGTGTGTGTGTGTATATATATATAAAATAATATATATATATATATATATATATATATATATATATATATATATATATATATTTTATATATATATATATATATATATATATATATATATATTGGAAAAAAAGATGGTCTGCTCCCCCCCGTGTGATTCTGGGGCGATCAGCCCCATGTGATCGCCGCCCTCCTTGTTAGGGTCCCTTCGTTTGCCTCCTGCGGTGGAGTCTTTGTCGGTGGAGACCGACGCCCCCTCAGCGTCGTTCTGTGTCCCCTCCTCCTGGCTCCATGGCGTCTCGGCCGCCGTCTTTCCTCTCTCGGGCGGCCCCTGTAACACCCACTTTTCAGAAATGAGGGTAATTTTTAAATTTTGTAATTATAATCATTTAATAATAATATTTAAATTATATTATGATTTTTGGTAATTTTTAATCTATTTAAAACTATTTAAAATATTGAAATATGATTTTGATGGTTAACTAGTGTAACCCTAGAATTGCTAAGCCTAGAGACTGACCATCACAAGGGAGCCTAGTCATGTGATTAGAATGTCATATTACTACTTTTTAGCCTAAGGGTATTTTGGTCATTTTTGACTTTTAAATGAAAATAAATTTTATTAATTAAATATGTGCTATTTGTTTAGTTGAGACTTGACCTAGAATCTTAGCCTAATCTAGATTAGCCTTGAGCTTAGAATCTTGATTAGGATAACCTACTAAGTGACAAGATTAACAACATCTAGATATTTCTAAGTAGAATATTTTTTCCTTAGGATATTTGTGAAAAAAAAACCTTAGGACTAATTGAACCAATAGGAGGACTTGGAATTGGGTGAAGAAGCCCTAGCTACTCATCTACATCTAAACCTAACCCTAATTCACTTTTGTGGTAGCCACAAATAGTAATCTCCCTCCTATAAAGTATCCTTAAGAAACCATTGTCTCTTTTTACATCTACATAGAACCCTAACTTGTTCTTCCCCAAATTTTTCCTCCTTTATCCAAATTAAGTCCAAATTGTGTCAAATCAATTGCATCATCATCTCCAACAGTAAAAAGACTTGTGGGGGCTTGCTAGCAAGGGTTTGAAGTGATTTGACCATTCCATTTAGAGAAGAACACCTTTTCTTTATTTTTCATTGAGATATACTCTCAATAGGTAAATACCATAAAACCTATATTAAATCCTATTTTCTTTTCATTGATGCATGCATATAGGTATATGCTAGCTGCAGAGTTAGTTTGGTGCAAAATAGTGTCCATTTCACATCCGCATCGGATACGTATCAGTGTTTTCACAATGTTTTCGATGTAATGCCTCAAAGGATTCTTTGTTATTATTTTTCAAAACAAAATACATTTTTGAGTAGCTAATAATAGCTAGATTAAAATGGTTTAGGACTGAGTTGGTATTAGGATACTTTTCGTGTCCATTTTGGATACGTACACACGTGCACAGATACCGTGCACATCCCCTGCTACCCGTGTCCTAATTCTCTCTGGACACGATGTTTCGACATGCGACACTTGGCGTGTAGCTTGGGGACGTGACTGACATGTCAGCCCCCAAGTGCCATGTCACTTAGTCTTATGTCGGACTCAAATTTTGAGCCGCACTGATTCATGCGCTGTGCTGACACCAAAATTTTGCGTGTGTCACGCGTACACGTTCCGAGAGACTCTCGTGTCATGTCGAATGTGTAGCCCTAGTGCTGGGCTATGTGTGGACACGAGCAAGAGACGTGTCGTGGCTCATGTCGTGTCCACGAGGCCGTGTCCTCACTGCACGAAGCAGTCTTCACTGCCTATTTTTGTTGCTCTGTTTGATTTATTTTTGGACACTTCGTGTCCATTATGTGGACACAAAATCCTCCATATGACACTTTTACACATGTGATTCCTATCTGTTATGAACTGTTTTAGGTTTTCAAATTGATTTGATATTTGAATTGGGTTTTGGGTTCGAAACTATCATTTTCTGATACTTACTGTAACCTGAGTATAAGTTGCATTTTTAAGTAGTAAAATGATTTGGAATTTATATATGTAGGTTGGTTTGATTTCAGTTATTGTATGATAATATGGAGAACTAAATTTGTTGTATCAGTAGGTTTCCACTGTATATATAAAACTGTGAATTAAAATAGGTTTTTCGAATTGGGTTTTAAAACTGAGTTCATGACAGTGAGTGAGAAAAGAGTTTGGGAATTTGGTTATGGTTTGGTATTAGAATTGCTCACAAGTAATGTATTTTGATTTAGGTTTGATATATTGGTTTTGGATGTATATAGGTTTTGATTATGCTGAAAACCTGAGATTGAGTGGAAATCGAGAATAAAAACTGAGATGTATATATGTAACCTGAGATTATGTTTCAACTGAAAAAAACCCTGAGTTTGAATATAAAAAACTGAGATTAGTTTACTTGTTAGCTGCTATTTAACTTTAGGATACTAAACCTGAAAACTGAATTTAGGGTAAATTGATAACTGAGAATCAATTTGAGTATTATAACTGAGAATAGATTTTGGGGATTTGGTTTTAGTTTGATAGCTGGGTTTCACTGAGATTTTGGATTTGGTTTTTGCATTGTATGATAATATGCACTGAGATTTGAATTACATAAAACCTGAGACCCCACACCCTTCATTTCCTTTTCCCTCTCTCTATATTTATGGTTGTATATGTATATATGTTTCATGTTCCTCATTGATCTCTATATGTATATTAGTTAGGATAATATATATGTACCTTAATTTAAGCTAGTGTATATATATGAAATGTGTATGTTATATATTACCCCTTTACAATTTTTTGTCCCTGTTCCTCACTGTCCAGCCCCCTCACACATCCCTCTTTCTTACTCACACACACACTCTCATTTATATCTCTATCTATATATATTTACATGTTACATATATGTATGTATCTATATAAATATGCTTTGATTTGATATTGGATTGTTGTATATAACTGAAACCTACCCTTACTGTCCTGAACAGTAACACACACACACACACACACACACACACACACACACACACACACACACACTCTCATTTATATCTCTATCTATATATATTTACATGTTACATATATGTATGTATCTATATAAATATTCTTTGATTTGATATGGTTTGTTGTATATTACTGAAACCTACCCTTATTGTCCTGAACAGTAACACACACACACACACACACACACACACACACTCATTTATATCTCTATCTATATATATTTACATGTTACATATATGTATGTATCTATATAAATATGCTTTGATTTGATATTGGTTTGTTGTATATAACTGAAACCTACCCTTACTGTCCTGAACAGTAACACACACACACTCACTCTTGCCATTTCCTTTCTCTCTCTCTCTCTCTCTCTCTCTATATATATATATATATATATATATCCTTTCTCTCTCTCTATATATGTGTGTGTATGTTCATATATATAGCTTCCCTATATATTTATATATATATATTGAATATGTGAATGATACATATATATGTAATATATACATTATATGAGTAAGTGATGTGCCTTGTTTAGTTTTGTGTTTGGTTTAGCAAGTGATTTATTAGGCTATGTGTTAGATGACTTTTGGTTTACTAGAATACTTAATTGCATAGGCTTCGTTTGTTTAGACCTAGATGGACTAACCTAGCTAGTTTGACCATTGTTGACCAAACCCTAGCTAGTTTGACTATAGTTGACTAGAGTTAACCTAGTTTGACATTATAGTTGACCAGAGTTGACCAAGAGTTGACTTTGACCTAGATTGACCTAGAAATCATGTAGATACGTTGTAATCTTTAGTATTACCATTTTGGACATGTTGTGACTTGTGTTGTTCTAAATAGGAGTCAGATACCTCGATTCGGACGGTATATTCTCACAGACATTTAGATCACAGGCGAGTACATTCTCTGATCATTTTATACTTGCTAGGACTTATATATTGCTCTAGACTGCTTTACTTGATGCTGTCACGTTGGTAACACGGATTGGTACTATATGGATCTTTTCATTAGATGTTATCCCTCTCGGGAGCATCGGGTACTTCATGTCTTGTGTGTTTCACTTACATCATGTACTCTCATGCTTCTACTATCATGAATCTGCTTGTGACTAATGTACCCTCATGAATCACAGAGCCTTCGCGAATCAAATTCATGAATCACTCATTATGAGTTAGTAGTGTAATCATGAATCTTAACATAACTTGAATGGATCCTCATGTATTAATTTGGGGATGGGAAAGTAGAAATAGTCATGTGAATAATCCCAAGTAGCGTAATCATGGATCAATTCTATAGTGTAATCATGAATCATTCTCAACCATTCACATGACTATCTTGTACTCTGACTAGTCACTTACATTTCCTTACTTATAGTAGATATTTCCAGTTACAACTATCTCTCTTACTTCATGTACATTTCTTTACAGTGTTTCATGTATCTTATTCTATTGCTAGATTTACATTTCTGTCATGATATGCACTGTTGAGATGTATTATGCTCGCTCCTGTCCTGACTGCACCTGTTGAAAATATTATAGAGGATGAGGATGAGGCTTTCTGTCCTACCTACTATAGAACAGGCATAGACGTCACTTGCAACCTGGACCCCGTGGTTCAGGCAGCTGCTGAGGATGACACCACTGCTTAGAGTAGATAGTTTAGTCTTTTATTTTCCTTCTTCTTATTTTTGTGTTCTGGAGTTGTATTATTTAGGACCTTGTGTTATTCTGGATGTTGTGGAGATGTTATCTTAGACACTTAGACCTCTCTCTTGTTTATGTTTCAGTTTGTGGTTTCAGATAATATCTATCTATCATTCGTACTTCTTCCTTAGTTGTGATTGAGATTGTACATCTCATATTGTTCTTCCATTCGGAGAGTATAAACTGTGCAAGTACCTTTAACTGTTAGATGTATGCGACTTAGGACAGCGTTCAACCGCCGATACTATGGCATAGGCTGGACGTACCGACTTCTCGTACCCTTACACTAGGGTGCGGGTCGTGATAGCCCCTTGGCAGCTTGACTTGCTGGCACTACTTGGTCTCCCCCTGACCCCCTGACTCTGCTACCCGCCACCACTATTTCTCAGCCCTCGCCCGCTTCTCCAGATCCCCTCCCCTCAGCTGACCCTCCCATCGGCATGCTCGGCATGGAGACGCCCCCTTTCCTTCTCCTATGTCACCACAGTCGTCCTTGTCGGAACATCCCCCCTTCCGGGGTTTTTCCCCCGTCGGCCACTCTTCATCTGGTCCCTGCCCCGCTTGCCCTCCTCTACCGTTAGTAGCTCCTCTTCCGTTTCCGCATGATGGGACCCGTTAGTTCCCTACTGTGGTCTTGTCAGCCCCTGTCACATCCATTTTTCTAGCTTAAGGGTATTTTGGTGATTGTAAATTTTTTGATTATTTTAATATATTATTACATTGGTATTGTGACTTTTGGCTTTTTGATAGTATATCTCTAGTGCAACCTAGCCTAGTATCTCACCTTGACTTAGAGACTTAATTAGCATGGTTGGTTAGTTTTGTATTCCCAATCTAGTTAGTTTCAACTTAGAAGCTAATTAGCAAAATGGTTAAGGAACTAGTGAGACATATTGATTTTAAGGATTCATTTTATCTTGTAGAAAGAAGCCCAAGCCCATTGATTATGAAACCTAGCCCACCCTTGATGTGGCAGGCCATAGCAGAGTTCCAAACCCCCTATTTAATCTCTCTTAATGAGACTTGCCTCTTTTTTATTCCTTCTCATTCTGGCAAAAACCTAGGTATGTGTTCTTCCCTATTTTTTCATATTTTCTTCATTTCTTCTCCTTTTTTGATTCTAGTCTTTTGCATTGGGTTCTAATTCAGTTTTGTGGACTGTTGGTGGCTAGCTATAAAAGTTTTGGAGAGCTTGGGATCATTCAAGTTGAAGGAAGGATCTTCATTGTGGGGCTTTTCATTGGGATTCACTCTCAATTGGTAAAACCCTTCAAATTCTTTCTAAATCCTGTTTCTTTCCATAGTTGCATCTATTTAGGGTTTTTCTAGGTGTCCCTCAAGTTTGGTTCGATTTAAAATAGTTTAGGTATGTGTATCGCATGCGTATCGGTGTTTATTGCAAGGTGTTCGATGAAATGTCTCAAAGAGGTTTTTATTGTTATTTCCAAAACTAATTTTACAGTTTCGTAGCTCTATATGTGGGCTTTACTTTTGATTTTCTCTGAGTTGGATTTCGACACTGTGTCGTATCCAAACGAGGGCAGGACACGCTGCATGTCCCTATGGTCGGGTGCCCTGCCTCTCGGGTTGGTTTTCTCTGTGTCCGTGTCACTTGGACATGTGACACTTGGCAGACAGCTAGGGGACATGACTGACATGTCAGTTCCCAAGTGTCGTGTCGATTGATTTCATGTCAGACTCGCAAATTAAGCCGTACGGCTTCGACTGGACACAGTGAACTATTTTATTTTAGCTCTAATACGTGTCTTGTGTCACACGTATGCATGTCGAGGTCCTGTGTCAGGGTGTCCCATCCCTAGACCTAGGTCTCCTCTATCCTCTGACACGAGCACGTGACACTTGGGTCACTGTGTCGTGTCCTAGGCCAAGTGGCATGTTAGCACGATGATTGTGCATTGTGCACTGTTTCACAGTTGATTTGGGTTCGTGTAGTTTCGTGTCCAGTTCTTGGGACACGAGAAGACTGGAGGGGACTCGAATGACCTGTCCATGTCACTATACATTTGGTTCGAGTTTGATTTCGAGTTTGGTTTGGGAATTCGGTTTCGAATTGGTTTTGGTTCTGATAGTATATTTTGAACAGGGAGTTCGAACTGTTCTTTGAAATGTTTTGTGATGTTAATTCCAGTTTTACTTTGGTTGTGATGTTCCTTTAGTTGCATTTTGACTGTACATTGGATTTGAGTTTCAAGTTCGAGGTTGGTTTTGAATTTAGGATTCAAACTGGGTTTCTTACTGATACAGTGAGTTCGAATGGATTTCAAATGTTTGAGAGATGTTTAATCTCATATTTTATTCGGTTAAGATGTTTATTTGATTCAGATGTGGGTTTTGTATTACCTTACCTGAGAGTGTTCTCAGGATTACTGAGTTCATTCTCAGTTTGTATGTGTATACAAGTTTTGGGTTTCATTGATAAATGTTCTTGAGTTCAGTTGGTTTTCATATTTCATTCTCATTTTGGTTTTACTGTAGACTTTATGTTCATTCCAGTTTACAAATTGTATTCCCAGATTCATTTCACTGAGAACTGAGGAAATTCTCAGGTAGATTTACCCTTGCATTCTCAGTTTTGGACTGGTTTAGGACAGTCCCATTTCCCTTCTAGTTTATTTTCCTTTTCCATTTCTTTCATTCTTTTTTTATCTTTCCTTTCATATATCATCTATATCTTTCATATGGCAGTAGTGGATGTAAATGTGACATGTACGTTTGTATATTTGTAGTATACCATCCATGTATTTTGCATATATATGTTATATATATTTTGATGCTATATCTGATATGTGTATAGGTTTGTGATAGGCCATAGGCTTATACGTGATAGTATGATAGCCTATAGGGTTCTATAGGGTAGTATAGCCTAGTATGACTTTCTATAGGCTATGTATCATGTTGGTTAGGCTTAGAGTTGATCCATAGTTGACTTTAGCCTATAATAGCCTAAAACCATATAGATTGCATTGTAGGCTCTTGTTACTACATTTTGGACATGTTGTAACTTGTGTTGCTCTAAAATAGGTCTCAGATACTCCAGTTCGGACTCTTATTCTCATCAGATAGTTGGAATATCAGGCGAGTACATTCTCTGACCGTTTCATACTTGTTAGGAATTATATTCTTGTTATAGTTTAATTTATTTGATGATGACACGACATTGTCACGGATTAGTACTATATGGATCTTTACATGAGATACTATCCCCCTCGGGTGCATCGAATACATCATGTCATGTGCTTTTTACGAACATCATGTATTTTGTGGACTCTTATTATTCATTTATACTCATGTGCTCTCATGTACTCTCATGATCTCATGAGCTTCATGTATAAACTATCATGTACAATAACATAACCTGTCTAGATCCTTGTGTATTGATTGGGGTATGGGGTAGTAGAAATAGTCATGTGAACAATTCCCAAGTAGTGTAATCATGTACAAACTCTTTAGTATAATCATGTGCAAATCAAGCCGTTCACATGTCTATCTTGTACTCTAAATCACATAGTCACTTACAGTTCTCTATTATCATAGATAGATAGCTTCGTTTATCAGTTTCTCTCATTCTTTTCATGCTTATTTCTTACAGCGTTTCATGTATCTTAACCTATCACATGCTTTATATTTCCTGTCAAGATATGAACTGCGTGAGATGTATTGTGCTCGTTCCCGTCCTGATTGGACTGTTAAAAATATTACAGGTGATGAAGAGGAGTTCTGCCTACATATTATGGCACAGGCTTAGATGACACCGGTGACTTGGAACCTCAGGAGGATCCAGCAGTCGCTGAGGACTTGCTTATTGTCTAGATTAGATTTCTAGACTAGTTTCCCTTTTAGTTGTCTTATTTTATGTACTTTCAGATATTGGTTATTTTGAGTTATTTGAACACTCAGATATTACTCTCATTGGTAGTAATTATTGGAGATTACTCTTTTATCTTATCCATCCATTTACTCTCTTTATTCCATCTTAGTTTCTGTGATTGAGTTGTACCTTTATATTGTCCTCCTTTTTGGAGCATATATCATTGTACATGTATGGTTATATTGTTAGATGTTGTGACCTAGGACAACGTTCTATCGCCGACACTGCGGCGTAGGCTGGACGTACCCACTTCTCGTGCCCTTATACTGGGTGTGGGTCGTGACATAGATGGCCCATGTAGGTCCAGTTGCAACTAGTACGATTTCGTAGTGGTACTCGAACTATAGTATCACTACAGCCTGCAGTAGGATATAGGATATAAGTTAAGGTACTAAATCACATTAGGAAAACTCTTATCTAATTCTTGCTGCTAATTGCCTTCTTTTGAAACAAACTGTCCTCCTTTGATTATATCACTTCTTTCTTAGTAATTGATTCTTTATTTGATCTGTCTTCAAGATGGTGGAGACACGATCGCAACACTCTGGCCTAAGGGATACCACTGAGAGGTATGCCACTTCTCGCCTGACTCAGCAGGACATTAGGACCACAATACCTCTTGTTCCTGCTCAGGTGGGAGCGTCTGCAGCTTTTGGGGGTGCTCCTCCATCGGTTTCGAGGACTACCCTAGGGGTTCAGGGGATGCTACCACCGTCGCCTCAGGGGACAGTTGATATGGCGCAGTTCTTTGCCTTAATGTAGCAGATGTTGGATACTCAGCGGCACCAGATGGAGGATATGAGGTAGGCCATTGACAATGCCCATTAGCTAGCCATGGTGGCAGTAGAGAAGGTGACAGCCCAACCATAGGAAGGGCAGATACAGCCGTACCAGCCGAGGACTCGGGGCATTCAAGACTTTCAGAAGATGCGGCCGCGAGACTTTAAGGGTGCTGAGGGTATCCTATGTGCCGATGACTGGATCGAGCATATAGAGGAGATCTTTCGCCTCGCAGAGATACCAGCTAGGCTTCAGATAGAAGCAGCGGGCAGCCAGATGCAGGACCTTGCCCGCACATGGTACCAGACCGACCCCAGCGTTGGTACAGAGGGGCAAACTTGGAAGACTTTCAAGAAGCTCTTCAAGAAGAAGTTCTTCCCCGACACAACACTTGGTGCCTTAGAGACCCAGTTCGAGAACCTGGTTCAGGGAAACCAGACAGTAAAGGAGTACACCGGAGAGTTCTTCCGCCTGGCTAGATTTGTGGAGGGTCTTAGCGAGATGGCGAAGGCTAGGAGGTTCAGGAAGGGCTTGGTCAAAAAAGTCAAGTCCTTGACCAAGAGTGACAGAGATGCTACCTTTGAGGAGATTCTGTCAAGAGATATGGCAGTGGAGGACGACCTTGAACTGAAGCTGAAGAGAGGTCGTGATTCACATGGAGCCGACGGTAGTGGAGGCCCGGCCAAGAGGCCCCATTATCAGCAGCAGCATCAACAGAAGCCGTTCTAGCAACAACAGTTCCAGAGTCAGGGTTGTGCACCTTTTCAGCAGAAGCAGATACACCAGGCACCTAGACAACAGCAAGTCATCAGTTGCACTTTCTACAAGAAGCCAAAACATGTGTGGAACGAGTATAGGAAGAGGTTAGGCAAGTGCCTACTTTGTGGTTCAGCGGAGCACCAACTGAGGGACTGTCCAATGTCTTCGGGACGTACAACTCAGGGAGCAGAAGCCAAGGCTCCGACAGGAAAGCAGAAGGGACCATTGCAGACCCAGCAACAGAAGTTTATCCAGCACCAGCAGCAGACTAGAGGAGGTCAGCAGGGGCGAGCCTTCGCTGTCATGACCCGCACCCAGTGTAGGGGTACGAGAAGTAGATACGTCCAGCCTACACCGCAGTGTCGGCGACAGAACGCTGTCCTAGGTCACGACATCTAACATAGTATAAGTATAACTGCACAAGATATACTCTCCGCACGGAGGAACAATAAGATGGGTACAATCTCAATCACAATCTAAAGATGGATAACAGCACGATAAGATAGATATGATAAACTCAAAGGAAATACAAACAGAAAGAAAAATGAGTCTAAGTGTCTAAACGACACAATAACAAAACATAATACAATACAAGTCTCAAATGACAACATAAGTAAGATAAAGCCTAACTAAACTAGTCTAGGCAGTAGGAGGAATAACATCAGCTAGAGCCGGGTCCTCCTTGTTTGTCATTGATTATAAAAGTACAGAACAATTATCGGAGGACTGAACTTAGACTCATAATACAAACTCGCTCGTACAAAGAAAGCCTAGGGACGAAAACCTAGGTACAGCAGTCTAAGTACGATTGTTTATTTTAGATTCTGGGGGGTGACGATAGAGGCTTGGAAAAGCGACGGCCGCTCTGCCTTACTCCTTGGACGATCGGTACGCAGCCTTGACTCGGAAAAGATCTGCTTGGTCGTTGACGAAGAAATGCCTTCTTGCTCTCTCTCTGATTGCTCTCCTGACTTCTCTCTCTGTGTGTATATTCTCTCTCTGACTATGGGGGAAGTCTCTCTGTGTATACGTATTCTTCTCTGGCTTCTTTTTTTTTGTATATCTCTCTATCTCACAAGGAAATGGCACCTTGTTATTTATAATAGTGGGATGTGATCGCTAGGGTTGCCAATGATTAGCTCTTAGAGATGGCGACGGCTAGGGGATTGATCAATCCAGGCCGTTCGTTTCTGATTGTGACGAATCAGAACCATTAAGGGTAGATTACACCAAATCCCCATTAGCAATTAATGCTGATTGGCATAAATCTTCCTTATAATGATTCTCTCATATCTGCGAATAAATCAAATTTATTCTCCTGCTACGTGCCCCAGATCATTGGGATTCGACCCGATCTTGGATTGCCATAAATCTGGGAGATTGATCGGCTAAGGACACGTGTCCTGAGAGCCAATGGTGAGACTTGAACCGCATGCAAATTGGGTCGCATGAGATTTGGGCCGCATCAATTTTGGGCAGCATAAGACTTGGGACACGTGTCAGGGCTGTCTGGGCAGTGGCCCCCTCCTTCAGACTTCTGAACCATATGATGAGCCGCATGGACCGCATAATGGTGTGTCTGCTTGAGCCGCATGGGCATGATCTTCTTGAGCCGCATAGGGATGATTCCACTCGAGCCGCATGGGACAGCTTCACTCTGAACCGCATGGGAAGTCATCACTTCGAGCCGCATAAGCACACCCACGTGGCAGGGCCACGTGGTATTTTGTTGTTCTCGGGGGATCGTGTCAGAGATTTTTTTCTCTTCCCTAGAGATTCATCATCATGACAGAGTCATAATTACCTGCTTTGGTGTCAGGTCTGTCAACTTTTCAGAGGGGTCAGCCGTCAAAGCAATTAATGCAGCATGGATCGGAGGGGAGCACTGTCACGCCACGTGTCTTCTGAGCCGTATGGAATGCCTCCGGCCGCATAGCTCCTTATGCCGCATGACTACCTGAGCCGCATGCGTTTTCTGAGTCGCATGGGTCTTTTTTGGCCGCATGAGTCAATTTCTTTAGTATTTTCCATGCTTCTACGGGACCCCCTTCAAAGTTTTTAATTTGTAAAATTGAAATACTTTGAATCAAGAAGCATGGCTGTATTGGCCGCATATGCAATCCCGACCGCATAAGAGTTCTAGCCGCTTGAATTATTCAGTTGCATAGGTGATTCAGCCACAGGAGACTTTCAACCGCATGGCCTCTAGCCACGTCATCATTTGCCACGTATGGCAATCTTTAGCACTTAAGTGTTGTCGATCTTTAAAGTGCGCTTTTTGGTGCGGGATCCGAGAAGCTTAGCCTTCATTTTCGGCGGCTTATTTTGATAACCGAAGGGTCGGTTTATGTGTATGCACGGGAATCGAAACGCTCCATCTCTGTTTATAAATACGGGTAACTTTAGCCGGAGGGACTTCTTTACCTTCTCTTTCGTTCACTCTTTTTTCTGTCTTCTCCTTCCGATCTTCATTGTCGAAGTAATGGCTCCTAAGTCTTCTAAAGCCATTTCCACCGCCGCGAAGGGTAAAAGGGTGACGTCCTCGTCAGCCGTCGAACCTGACGCACCCAAAGTGCCCTCTGACGTTCGTCCTGCTTTTGAGGGTAAGGGTTGCTTTTAGATCTTTAGTACTCATGGCTCTGTTGCATATTTATGCACAAGCCCCCTCTCCAATCTTGATGGCAGAGCCACATATGCTGTGTGAGCCGGATATGCTGTGTGAGCCGCATATGCTGTGTGAGCCGCATGACTGTTTCATGCCCGAGCCGTATAGATAAAGCCCCATGTTTGAATCGCAGAAGACTGATCTAAACTGCATACAATCTCCTCTGAACGGAGCCGCCTATGTGTTTTAACAGGCTGAACCGCATAGCGCTTTGTGCCGCATGAATTCTTCTGTTTAAAAAATGTGTTCACTCGTCCAACCCGTATAAGCTATCGAGCTAGAGTCATATGGAACTCGCATCTGAGTTAGGCCGCATGTGACTGCATTGACTCAAACCTCATATGCTTCCCCAAAACTACATTTCTTGGGACCCAGCTGGATTGGAGCCGCATAAGTTGGTACCCCATTGGACTGGAGCCACATAAGACCTTATTGACCTGAACCGCATAGGCTCGTGAGAGCTTCTTTATTCAGTAAATTTTTATTTTAGCCTTCTTTTAATCATGTTTCTTCATTTGTCCTTTCTTCAGTGAATCTTCCAACCAACCTAGCAGGAGAGCTCCTTGTGGGTCCAGCTCGGTGCGCCGTGGGCGTGCAACTTGATGAGTTAATCCGTCGTATAGTGGATCAGCTTCCCACTAATGAGCCTAAGG
Organism: Iris pallida; assembly: GCA_029216955.1. NCBI lineage: Eukaryota > Viridiplantae > Streptophyta > Magnoliopsida > Asparagales > Iridaceae > Iris > Iris pallida. The sequence continues at coordinate 7,976,499 of JANAVB010037819.1, forward strand.
ATAGGGTGGCTGCTATCAACAAACAACCTTTCAGCTTTCTTTATTCCATGATGAATTCGGGGCAGTTGGATGGGGAATATCTGAAACCGGCCTTTCTCTTCGGGGATGCCTTTTCCATAAAGAACTCCCGATTGCTGGATGTCTCAGAGCACTGGGATTTTTCTGTAGACGGGGTAGAGATTCATATTCCCGAGATGGAGCGACATTATCCTCTCTCGTAGTTTAACATGGTGCCGCTGAACAGGACGATGGTGAGCTCTTTGACTCCTACCCAACAGGGAATGTTTGTGGGCAAAATTCACCACAACGGACGCACAGGTTTAATATGTGCGGGCAAGGATTCCGTGAGTCGGACTGTGATAGGGCTGCTCCCGGGTACTTTTGTGAACACAACCGGCCCTAATTTTTCCTTCACCCTTGCTGATACTTTTCTGAATCAGCTTGCTCGCAAGGTGTCTTATCCCATAGGCAGGTTGTCACTGCTGAATTGGATTAACCCTATTCCCACATGGACTAATCTTACCTCCTGGATTCTGAGGACGTACGGGGACTTCCTTCAGGAAATTGATCTTTACTATGCCGTCAGGGGTACCTGCTACGGATTGCCCATTAACAAGCCCTTGTTTATGGCTCTATTGGAGTCGTATAACCGACGTACTGGGACTTTCTTTACCCCCGGAGGAGAACTGGGGCTCGCTCTTCACGAAATGGCCACTGTATCCAGATTGCCATGGGGAGACGAAGCTTTTGAAGTATACACGCCGACAAACGAAGATCTCGGGGATTTGGATCAGCGGTTTCCTGGCTTTGTTGCCGTGTACCAAGAACTGTTGTGTCATCATAGCACCTGCCATCAGATGGCTATTAAGAAGATAAATAGTTCAGAAGGGAACGCCCCTCATACCAGGGACTGGATTTTTTATCTTTTTAAGTTGCGTCCTTCTGGTCACGTTTTGTCTCGAGCTCCCCAAACCTCATAGGAGGTTAAGGATATGATGTCGAAGTCCACCCGTGACCGGTTTAGGAGTAGCACCGACTCCCTCAGTTATTTCCACTATGGTACCCGGGAGATGTCTAATAAAGTGATCTTGGCTGGGTTTTTGATGGTGTGGCTACACAACTGTGTAGTCTCGGGCGGCACGGGTTCTATAGAAAGGATCAGCCGCCATTTCATTCTTCCTGCTGTAAAATTGGTCTTCAAAGTGAGGCTGGCGCTTCTTCCGGCCATGGTGTGTAGCATACACCACGGCCTTCGTGCCTTTACATCCAAAGTTATTGCTCGTGATGTGTCGGCGGACTTTAACCGAATAGAACTACCATACCACTACCTCATGGGGTGGTTATTGATGCACTATCGGTCATTGATGAGGCCGGGACCCGATGAAAACGTCTCTGTTGATGACGCCTTCATTTTTCGATATCGTCATCAGCCTTGGGAATATGATACCATGCCGGCCTGCCGGAGGACATTGGCGAGAACTGACGAGCTCGAATTCTTCGTATCTCTCCCTGAGTTCACCCCTGGAGAAGTGAGGAGGGTACACGTTGACGGCGTTGATCCTTCCCAACTTTTAACTGAGAAGATGCTTCTTTGGTTACGCAACATCCGTCCCGCGCACCTGGTGTATCGTTACCAGAACAGGGTATACTTGGAGCCTTATCTGCCCAGTAGATTTTCCCGTCAATTTGGGTATAGTCAATTGTTCCTGGATCGCCCTAGCGCTTGCTTGAGCTTCGAGGGCAGTGTACTTGATGGCATTCGGGCTTGGCATTATTATAATACGACCCATACCCGAGCCAGCTTCTCACTCCCTGACGCCAAAGTGGAGGGTGATATTTTGTATATAGCGGCACTTTATCATATTGTAGCGAGCAAACCTCCTGTTGGTTTTGATACGAATACTAGCTTCATTGTTGGCACCCATCTGGCCGAGAAGCCAGAAGGGTCCAAGAAGAGAAAAAAAAAGGCGGATAGAGTTCCTGTGTCGAATTCAGAGTCCAATAGGGCGGATGAGGGGGACGACGAACAGGACACTGATGACTTGTTCCATTCTTCGGGTGAGGAGGTTGGGACTCAACCTCCAGTCGTGCAAGCTGAAAGGGGCCGTGGGTCAATCGTCTAGTCTGTCTGACGAGGTGGTGAAGGATCAACCATCTGCGATACCCGGCCCCTCGCGTAAACGGAGTAGGCGCGTGACTACCACTGACGACCGAACTTATTCTACGAAGCATGCTGCGGTAAGACGTCGCAGGCTGCTTATTGATGATGTGGAGGATGTTCCTGAGGTGACTTGGGCTTCAGTTGTTTCCTTTCTTCTTCTTTTTATGTTGTGACCTAATTATTTGTTTCTTCTGCTCTTTATAGGCGTCGGACGAGCTCGCCCCTCAGGACCCGATTACGGAGGCTAATCCAGTCATGTCTCATTTAGTCAGTGGGGTGTGCACCGCTATCATTGCTGCTGGGGTGCTTCCGGTTGCGACCGAGGATTCTTGCCCTGCTGGAACCTCAACCCAGGAGGATGGGAGCTTTACTGTGCCCGTTCCTGAAACCTCTGAGCCCCCTCATGATGGCTTTGTGGGTGAGGAAACTATGCCGGTAGTGAACGAGCCGTCGCCCCCACGCTCTTCCCCTGGTAATGCAAATTGAACTATAATTCGTGAATCAGCATACGTGTTCTTGTCATTCTTCAAATTCTTCGTCTAACGGTTGTTTTGGATGTTCAGATCCCAATCCGTCATTGCCAGTGACTGATATTGCTGGATCACACCCTAACGGAGAGGGCCTGACGGAATCTTCGTGTGTCGAGGGTCCTTCGTCTGGGTCGAGCTTGGGGCCTCAGGCAGCGGTACTGCCGGGACAAGGGACGATACCCCCTGTGTCCTCCCTTGCGAATGTGATTTCGGGGGTCAACCTTTCCTCCCTGCCGAGCATTCACGCTATTCGGGCGGCGGAAGAGGAGTTAGCCGCCATTCAAGCCTCTTTTCGTACGGAATTTACTTCTTTGGTTGCGGGTGCGGTAACTTCTGAAACTGCCCCTCTGGTACCGTCTGTCACTCTCCCTCTGACGCCGTCATCCACAGAAGTCTTGGATGATGCATTACAGGACATAGTTGCTAGTTTCCATCGTCATCTGAAGAGGGGGATCGAAGCAGCGGTGGAAAGGGGGACTCCCTTCACTCTGGCCCGTCGATGTGCTGGCGGCCAGATTAATACCCTTAAAACACTCCCTGGGGGAGAGGAACTGGCTGCGCTCTTGGAGCCTAAGCTATTAGAGGTTGACCGTCTCGTTGCCCAGTTTCGCTCGTTGCAACAGACTGATTTACCTGCGGCCATAAATCGAGAACGCAACTTCCTTACTACCGTGGTGGAGAAGGTGATGGCTGCCCGGGAATCACTCAAACCGGCTATATTACAGGACCGTCAGAATCTGACTCAGTTGCACGACCAGTGGAGCCGTCGGATTGAAAATTACACGACTCGGGAAGCGGATGCTTCTCGTGGGGTGGCCGATGTTCGGGAACAGATCCTCGAGCTCCAGAGAAAACTGGCTTTCCTGGAGTCAGAGCTTGAGGCCGCTCGTGTTGAGAAAGAGATTGCTATTCAGGAGGCTGGCAAGTATAGTAGGGCTTCTGTTAATCTAGAGCTTGCCCTAAAGAAGGTGGAGGACAACTGGCAGGCTTATTCACATTTGAATGACGCAGAGCAGCTATCTCAAGAGGCCGAGCGTCGAGCTAAGCAAAGGCTTGATCGGGGGACTGCTTTGGTAAAGGACCGTCTTTTGGAGTTGTGCAATGCCGAGCTATAATCGGCCTCTTGTTTAATTTGTCCCCGTTTTCCCCTTCTTCCCTTTTTTTTGAAAGGGACGTGGTCCCGAGATATGCAGTACTTCTTTTCTTCCTTCAAATAAAGAGTATTTTCCATTCTACCCTTCATTTGTATTGCCTGTTGTGCCTGTGATATTGTGGTGATGTTCTCCCCCGCATAGGGGATATATTTGTGGACCTGTTACCCATGGCATACCTTGGTTTTAGGTAGAGATAACAAGTTTCGGTCAGGATACCTGAAGCAGCCATAGCAAAGTGGTCATGGGTGCTCTTGGTATTAAGAAGAGAATTGCCGTAGAGCAGCTGGGCTCCTGGGGCATGATGAGATGATAGGTTTGTGTTAAGAAATTTAGCTGAGGATATTTGTGGGCCTATTACCCTTGGCATACCCTGGTTTAGGATACGGGTAATAGGATGAAAGAGAACTGACATACTTGCTCAGAGGTAACGGGGACATGGTAAGTAGGAAAGTTCTTTGAACGTAGAGTCTTCCTACTCAGAGGTAATGAGTACATGGCAGGAGCGAACTCGACGGATGGTATTGGTGGTCAACAGAGGACATTTGTGGTCAATAGAGGACATTTGTGGTCAACAGAGGACATTTGTGGACCCATTACCCATGGCGTACTCCGGTTGTGGGTACAGGTAATAGGTCGAAAGGGGATCATCATACTTACTCAGAGGTAATGAGGACATGGCAAGTATGAAGGTTTCTTCGACGGAGCCTTCCCATTCAGAGGTAATGAGGACATGACAGGAGTGGGCTCAATGAAGGGGGTACGTAGAATAACTCAGAGGTAATAAGGACATGAAAATTCTATGTAGGGGTGATTTGTTTTTGGCGAAAATAGGACGACTCAGAGGTGATGAGGACATGGTCGTCTTGGAAATTTGTAGATCCGTTACCTTTGTTGTGCACTGGGAGTGCAGGTATTAGATCAGGAGGGAGGATCTCTTGTAGGAAGAAAGTTCAGCGGTATGATTATATATGACTTTCTTTCAAAATAGGGACCGGGATGTAAGTTCAGGGGTACCGATGGGCACATAACTCGACAATCCATGAATGTTAGAATCAAAGTGTAAGTTCAGAGGTACCAGCAGGTACATGACTTAGGAATTTGGGATATGTTTATGGAAGAAGGGCATGAGTTCAGCGGTACACATGGGTACATGACTCGAAAATCTGTGAATGTTGGAATCAAAGTGTAAGTTCAGAGGTACCAGCAGGTACATGACTTGGGAATTTGGGATATGAGTTCAGCGGTACAAGAGGGTACGTGACTCAATAAGTTAGAAAATTAGGGGGTTGAGTTCAGTGGTACCAGCGGGCACATAACTCGAAACTCTGGAAAATGTTGTTTAAACATAGTATTTCTTCAGGAACTTGCCGTTGACGGGCAACATGAGCAAGTCTCCGTTCTGCTTGGCGAGGCGGTAAGCACCATTGGAGAACACGGCCTCGATGATAAATGGGCCTTCCCATTTTGGCTGGAACTTGCCGGTGGTCTTGTGAGTCATGACCATTGGCCTCCTGACTGCCAAAACAAGATCGCCTACTTGGAATGTTCTGATTTTGACCCTTTTGTTGAAGGCTCCTGAGATGCGTGCTTGGTATAATTCGATCCTTTGCTGAGCTAGGAGGCATTTTTCATCTAAGGCCTCTAACTCTTGTAGTCGACGTCGGTAGTTATCATCCGTTGTCAATTGATAAGTGAGGGCGACTCGGAGTGAGGGAATCTGAGTCTCTAATGGGAGAACTGCCTCACTCCCGTACACCAGAAAGAATGGTGTATTCCCGGTGGCTGTTCGAACCGTGGTGCGATAAGCCCATAAGCACTCGCCGAGCTTCTCGTTCCAGTCGCGTTTGTTGAAGGAGACAAATTTCTTGAGGAGTTTGATGATTGTTTTGTTGAATGCCTCTGCTAACCCGTTTGCTGCCGGGTTGTATGGTGTCGAAGCACCATTCTGAATGCGGTGTTTGTCGCAGAATCGGTAGAATGCGTAGCTTATAAACTGCGGACCATTATCATGGATGATCCTTCGGGGCAGTCCAAAGCGGTAGATGACGTGGTGCTTCAGGAAGCTGATTACGTTCGAAGTCTTGACTTCGGTGAGTGGGACAACTTCTGCCCACTTTGAGAAGTAATCAGTGATCGCCAGTATGAAGCGATGTCCTCGGGAGGAAGGTGGGGTGATTGGACCAATGATATCCATTCCCCATGCTTCGAATGGCCAGGATGCCACTGTCGGATGTAGGAATTCGGATGGTTGGTGAATGAAGTCTGCGTGGACTTGGCAGGCCTTGCATTTTTGGGCATAATCTATTGCATCAGCCACCATCGTGGGCCAATAGTAGCCCATCCGGCGAAGGTGGTCTTGCAGCTTAGGGCCAGGCTGATGGGCCCCGCAGACACCGTCATGAGCCTCTCGTACGGCTTCTTTGGCTTCTGCGTTCGACAAGCACCGAAGTAGTAATCCGTCGTAGGAGCGGCGATACAGCATTTTCGTCTCTGTATCGTAGAAGAATATGAGAGAACGCCGTCTGATAGAAGTAGCCTCCTTCGGGTTCTCGGGCAGGATGTCGTAGACCACGAAGTCTATGAAGGGTTGTCTCCAGTCTGGCGCTTCGTCGATCATCTGAGCAGAATAACTTGCCATGGCTTGAACATTGTTCTTGGGGCAGACCAGCTCACGGCCGATTACATCGACCGAATGATGAGAGTGGTTTGGCACTGCTAGGGAAGCAGCCAGGCCTGCTAGGGCATCAGCTTCGATATTTTGGAGTCTGGGGACGTGTTCGATGAAGAATCCCTCGAATGATGAGATAATGTTGATCGCTATTTGGTGGTAGGGGATCATGTCTTCATGGCGGACTTCGTACGTCCCCCGAATCTGGTTGACGATTAATTACGAATCGCCGTATGCTTCAAGGTATTCTACCCCCAGTTCTCTTGCGAGTTGGAGGCCAATGACCAAAGCATTGTACTCGGCCACATTGTTAGAGCAGGGTTCCGTGAGAGAGTAGGCACGATTGATCACTAGCCCGGTAGGAGAGACCAATACTACTCCGACTCCGACGACGATGTTTCCCTTGGGTCCGGTTCTTGAAGCGCCATTGAAGAACATCCGCCATATGTTATCGTGGGTGGTTGTATTTGAATCGGCGACCTCATCTGGGATTTCTTCGTATATTCTGGATGATTCCGATCCTGGATGGGCCGCCAAAAAGTCTGCCAGGGCTTGACCTTTGACAGCCTTCTGCGGGACGAAGATCATATGATAGGGAGACAGCAATATCGCCCATGTAGCGAGGCGGGAGCTGAGTGCCCCTGGTTTGGTCATGAGGACCCTGAGAGGGTTGATTCGTGAGATCACATGTATGGTTTGCCCCGTGACATAGTGCCGCGTCTTTTGAATGGCGAATACCAGAGCGAGACATTCTTTCTCCACAGCGGTGTATCGGTGTTCGGTCCCGACCATCATTCGGCTGAGATAGTAAATGGCCTGCTCGTGGCCTGCGTCGTTGTTTTGTGCCAGCAGGGCACCGAGGGAGTGTTCCATTGCTCGTACATAGAGCAGGAATGTTTTCCAGGGACCGGGGCCACCAGGACTGGAGGATTTGATAAATATTCTTTGATGTCATCGAAAGCGCGCTGGCATTCCTCGTCCCATACGAATGAGACTCCCTTCTTCATGAGGTGGGTGAACGGTCGGCATCGCCCGGAGAGGTTGGAAATGAACCTCCTGATATAAGCTAGCCTCCCTTGGAGGCCTCTAAGTTCACGGAGATTTCTCGGGGGACCCATCTCCATGATTGCCCTCGTTTTCTCGGGGTCTACATGGATACCCCGTGCAGTGATGATGAAGCCCAAGAACTTTCCGCTGGATACGCCCAAGAACGATTTTGTAGGGTTCATCTTCAGATTGTGGGCTCGCATTAAGTTGAACACCGTTCTCAGGTCTTCCAGATGATCCTTCTTACGGCGACTCTTGACGGCGATGTCGTCGACATAGCATTCCACTATCTTGCGCAAATATTCTCTGAAAATAATACTCATGGCCCGCTGATATGTAGCGCCAGCATTCTTTAGACCGAATGGCATGACTGTGTAGCAATATGTGCCAATCAGGGTTCGGAATGAAGTGTGCTTTTCGTCATCGGGAGATATCTTGATTTGATTGTACCCCGAGAATCCATCCATGAATGACATACGTTCAAAGCCGCATGTATTGTCGACCATGATGGCTGTGATAGGAAGGGGAAATTCATCTTTGGGGCATGCCTCGTTCAGGTTGCGGAAGTCGATGCAGATTCGAATCTTTCCATCCTTCTTAAGGACGGGTACTTTATTGGCGACCCAATCAGGATGTTGCTCTTCACGAATGAAGCCGCTGGCTATTAGCTTGTTGACTTCGGCTTCGATCGCGTCCATGACGCCTGGGCAGAAGCATCGTTGTTGCTGTTTGACTGGCTTTGCATCTGGCCGTATATTGAGTTTGTGGAGAGCGATGTCAGGATTTAACCCCGGCATGTCCTCATAGCTCCAGGTGAATACATCAATGTATTCTCTGACAAGTTCTAAAAGCGACTCTCGTTCTTCGTCAGTTAGGCTTCTACTGATAAAGATCGGTTTTGGAGAAGATTCGCTGCCGAGATCCACTTGTATGACTTCATCTTCAGTAGGAGGTTCTCTCAGTTCGAACCGCTTTTCCCATTGTGCGTCTAATTGCTGGGCCCATGGCTCTAGCTCAAGGATTTCGGGGATGTCTTCGTCTTCCTCGTAAGCGTCGACGAATGCCATGTTGACTGACATGACTTGTCTGAACACATCTCCGATGCTAGTATCTGAGTCGGAAGTCGGTGATCCGGTTGAATGTGACTGCCAGTCGCATTCTTCATCTGAGCTTTCAGGGGTCGTAGTAGGCGTTACATACCCTAAACCGTATCGGGTTTTGTTATAGTAGTTCCGTGATTTGCCCGCCGGGGCTGGCGTCTTCAAAGGTAATCGTCGTCTAGTGTCGTAGTTCAGTCCTGGCGTTGTCTCTAGATCATACCCCTATTTCTGCATGAGATATTTGGATTGAGGGCTATAGAGATACAGAGGCAGTCTTCCAGCATCTGACCCGAAGTCGACTTCTTCCATGGCGAGGGGATGCGGGTTGTTCGTCCGGCCGAAGATGATTGGGTGGTCCCCTCCCTCGATTATTCGGTAAGCGTCTTCTACTGGAGTAAGTTGGATAGCGGTGTACACATTTGTCACCTGTGTATGTAGGTGAGTGCCTATACCGTGTTCCATAGCATATATTGTACATAGCTTATTGAGCTCGGTGTAGTTCAAAGATAACCCTTTATTGATGAAGTAAGGTATCTTTTCTAGAGGGATTACATCATCTGCGGAGGGAGCGTCAGTGTGGGCAGCCACATACTTGGCTAGCTCTGGTTCCTCTTCGGCTACCCCCTGTGTGAATGAAGATTGAGAGGGCGTCCTAGTCAGCTTGATCTTCAGAGGTTCGACTGACGGAGTGGAGCGTGGGGTTGTTGGTAGACTAGTAACCTCCAGTCCGGCACTTGATGTGGAGCGAGGGGTGTCTGGTTCGCTTGAAGTGTCAGACCTCGTATCAGGGTGATGACCTTTCTTAGGCAGGCGTATCGTCAGAGGTCCATCGGAGGGATTGAGCTTCTCTGTTTGGGATTGACCGACTCTCGGCAATCTGATGGTAAGTGGCCCTGTCGTGGGTCTCGGTACCTGGCCGGACCTTGGCAGCCGAATTCTCAACTGCTCTTCCTGTGCCGAGAGGCTGATCGTGTCCTTACGCAGCGTGGCCGTAAGGGGTACAGAATTGCCTGGTTTGCGAGCCTGGAGGTGGATTGTCAGAGGTTCTGCTGATCCCATGGTTGCTTCAACATCAGTTTGTTTATTTCCTCCTTCAAGGTACCTCTTCGACTTTTCGTATAGGCAGGAGTCCGTGTAATAAGATTTGACCCCTTTGAAGGGATCGATGTCAGCAAATTCTGTCCTCACGAAGCCGTGCTTGTCGACATATTTGAAGCATTGGTGTAGCGTGGAAGGCACGATCATGTAATCGTGAATCCAAGGGTGCCCCAAAAGGATATTGTATGAAGTGTCGGCATCTATGACGTAGCAAGTGACTTCTGATTGGAGATCGCCAATCTGACATTTCAGACGGATCTTCCCGATTGGGTAGCTCCTGCTCGAATTGAACCCGCTGATGGCGGTGTTTGTAGGGGTCAGGCGATGCATCGGGATGCGAAGATGATGCAGTAATCCTTTTGGAATGATGCTTATGGAAGACCCAGGGTCAATGTACATCCTGTCTACCTTTATGTCGCCGATGTGGCCTGTGTAGTATAATGGACGATCGTGTAGATTAGTCTTGATGAGCATGTCTTGTGGAGTGAAGACGATGTTGGGCATTGCTCCCGTACAGGCGCTGTCTTGGAGGTCTGCGGGCTGATTTTCTCCCGTGTGGTTGACCTGAGCTAGGTACGCGTCGGCATTTTGAAGTACATCACTCAAAGCTGTGCGGACATCCTTCGAGAGCCTCAGGAGTTCATATAAGGACAATTTGGCCGGTGTATTAGCCAATTGCGCCAAGATGTCGAAGTTGTAGGGCCTCTCCAGCCCCTGAGATGTTTTCTTTCGGAGGGATTTGTCGAAGCGAGTCTCCTTCGGCCTAGGCTTGTCGATCGTCGAAGGCTGAGCCGGTCCCGGAGCATCCGTGGTAATGGGCGGATGATCATCAGTCGAGTTTTCAGCCACAGGTTGAGATTGTGCTCCGGATCGAGTAACAACGGCCGTGACTTCCTCTTCATCTGCTGAGGTGGTGCGGCAGGATCTGACTTTTCCACTTTTCTTTTTAGAAGATGGAGTGGACTGAGTTACCTCGTGGACTAGGTCCGGATGGACCCACATGATTTTCCTTCGTGATGTGGTGAGGGGTACTAGACCAGCAGCTTGAGCAGGCGGGAGATTAGCAATCTCCATCGTTGCCAGAGGAATAGGTATAACCCCGTCCTGGGTCTCTTTTGGAGGGAAGCTGCCGAATTGTATGGACACCATGTTGGCTGCCACGGTTACCTCCTCGAAATCGATGGCCAGAGCGTTCGAATCGATGAGGTTCTGGATATATCATTTCAGTTGGTAGCAGTCGTGCGTAGAATGGTGGACGTAGCGGTGGTAATGGCAGAACTTTGGGTTCTCCAGATCAGCCGGCCGAGGCTCCCGTCTTGGTGGAGGAAGCTGAATCCTATCTCCTTGTATGAGCATGTCCAAGATAGGCTTGACGTGACCGTCTTCAAAAGAGTAAGTAATTTGAGGCCATTGTTTGTCCGCAGGTTGCGACTCAGGCTTCTGGGCTGTATCGGCCACCATAGCCTGCTTGCCTCTGTTGTCCCGGTTGTTGGAGGGGCTACCCCCATTGTCGTTGGTGGTGCTGGGATGCTTGCTCTTGTTCTCTCCCTCTGAGATATGTAATCCCAGTTGGCGAGCCTTCTTTAATCGTTCTTCGGCACTTGTAGCACTAATGATAAAAGCCTTCCAGTCCTTGAATTGACTCTCGCCCATCCAGAGACTGATTGTTGGGAGTAGTCTCTTTTGGCAAATTTCGATCAAGGAGGAGTCCGGGTTGCCAGATGGTAACTTCATTGCGGTTTGACGGAACCGCTCAATGTAATTCCTCGTCAGCTCTTTCTCTCCTTGAATGACGTCCATGAGGGTAGACATCGTGACGTCCTGCCCTACCTTATAGAACCTCTCCAAGAACAGGCGTTTGAAGCCAGCGAAGGAATGGATACAATTGTCCGGCAGGTTGTGGTACCAATCGAAGGCGACTCCTTCCAATGCCCCAATGAATAACCGTGTCAGGATAGCGTCATCATGGGGCAGATGGTCGGTAGTGACCTCGAAGTAAGTGATGTACCGACTTGCTGAGGTCTTGCCATCATAGGGGTTGATATTGAACGGCTTATATCTTGGTGGGAATGGAACATCCCTCCATTCAGCAGGATATGGTTGCCGTATTCTGAAGTCTTGAGAGTTTTCTCTGGCGTGGAACATGGCTCGGAGCTCTTGAACTTCTCTCCTTACTTCTCGGGTCTCATCTGTCGCAGTCAGAGCCGTTACTTCTCGGGTCCCCCAATCATCGTGTTTGCCATTGATTGTAAAAGTACAGAACAATTATCGGAGGACTGAACTTAGACTCACAATACAAACTCGCTCGTACAAAGAAAGCCTAGGGACGAAAACCTAGGTACAGCAGTCTAAGTACGATTGTTTATTTTAGATTCTGGGGGGTGACGATAGAGGCTCGGGAAAGCGACGGCCGCTCTGCCTTACTCCTTGGACGATCGGTACGCAGCCTTGACTCGGGGAAGATCTGCTTGGTCGTTGACGAAGAAATGCCTTCTTGCTCTCTCTCTGATTGCTCTCATGACTTCTCTCTCTCTGTGTATATTCTCTCTCTGACTATGGGGGAAGTCTCTCTGTGTATACGTATTCTTCTCTGGCTTCTTTTTTTTGTATATCTCTCTATCTCACAAGGGAATGGCACCTTGCTATTTATAATAGTGGGATGTGATCGCTAGGGTTGCCAATAATTAGCTCTTGGAGATGGCGGCGGCTAGGGGATTGATCAATCCAGGCCGTTCGTTTCTGATTGTGACGAATCAGAACCATTAAGGGTAGATTACACCAAATCTCCATTAGCAATTAATGCTGATTGGCATAAATCTTCCTTATAATGATTCTCTCATATCTGCGAATAAATCAAATTTATTCTCCTGCCACGTGCCCCAGATCATTGGAATTCGATCCAATCTTGGATTGCCATAAATCTGGGAGATTGATCGGCTAAGGACACGTGTCCTGAGAGCCAATGGTGAGACTTGAACCGTATGCAAATTGGGCCGCATGAGATTTGGGCCGTATGGATTTTGGGCCGCATAAGACTTGGGACACGTGTCAGGGCTGTCTGGGCAGTGGCCCCCTCCTTCAGACTTCTGAACCATATGATGAGCCGCATGGACCGCATAATGGTGTGTCTGCTTGAGCCGCATGGGCATGATCTTCTTGAGCCGCATAGAGATGATTCCACTCGAGCCGCATGGGACAACTTCACTCTGAACTGCATGGGAAGTCTTCACTTCGAGCCGCATAAGCACACCCACGTGGCAGGGCCACGTGGCATTTTGTTGTTCTCGGGAGATCGTGTCAGAGATTTCTTTTTCTTCCCTAGAGATTCATCATCATGACAGAAGCATAATTACCTGCTTTGGTGTCAGGTCTGTCAACTTTTCAGAGGGGTCAGCCGTCAAAGCAATTAATGCATCATGGATCGGAGGGGAGCACTGTCACGCCACGTGTCTTCTGAGCCGCATGGAATACCTCCGGCCGCATAGCTCCTTATGCCGCATGACTCCCTGAGCCGCATGCATTTTCTGAGCCGCATGGGTCTTTCTTGGCAGCATGAGTCAATTTCTTTAGTATTTTCCATGCTTCTACACTCCTGAGAGTCCAGCTCGCAAGTATCGTTTAGGGCTGCTCCATAATAGGTGGTGCAGAAAGCCTCATCCTCATCCTCTGTAATATATCAACAGGTCCAGTCTGGACAGAAACGAGCAAAATATATCTCACGTAGTTCATATCATGTCATAAGATATTATACATGCAATAGAGTAAGATACATGAATAACTGAAAGAATGTACATGAAGTAAAAAAGATAACTGTAATGGAAATATTTACTATAAGTAAGAAACTATCAGTGACTAGCGATTCAGAGTACAAGATAGACACGTGACCAGTTGGAGGTGATTCATGGCTATACTACAGAGTTGATTCATGACTACACTACTTTGGAATTATTCACATGACTATTTCTACTCTCCTATCCCCAATCAATACACAAGGATCCAGACAAGTTATGTTAAGATTCATGATTTTACTGCCTCATAAATAAGAGCACGTGAAATTGATTCATGAGGGCTCTATGAACATGAAAGTACATGAATCACAAGAGTATACATAAATAGTGAAGCATGAAGATACATGATGTAAGTGAAACACACATGACATGAAGTATCTGATGCTCCCGAGGGTGATAACATCTCATGAAAAGATCCATATAGTACCAATCCGTGTTACCAATGTGACAACATCAAGTAAAGTAATCCAGAGCAGGAATATAAGTTCTAGCAAGTATGAAACGGTCAGAGAATGTACTCGCCTGATATCCTGAGTATCTGGTAAGTGTAGATGTCCAGACAGAGTAGATGAGCCCTATTTAGAGCAACGCAGGTCACTTGTGTTTAATATAAGGTAATTGAAGGTTGTAATACAATCTACATGATTTCTAGGTCAATCTTGGTCAAAGTCAAACTTGGTCAACTCTGGGTCAACCCAAGTCAACATCTAGTCAAACTGAGTCAACCTTAGGGTTTGGTCAACTATAAGTCAAATAAATCAAGTCCACTATTCTAGGTCACTCTAGTCAACTTAGGTCAATTTTAGTCAACTAGCTAGGTTAGTCAACATAGGTCTAGACAAACTAAGCTTATGAAATCAAGTATTCTAGTAAACCAAAAGTCATCTAACACATAGCCTAATATCACTAGCTAAACCAAAACACAAGACTAACAAGGCACGTCACTTACTCATATAATGTATATATTACATATATATGTATCACTCACATATTCAATATATATATAAATATGTAGGAAAGCTATATATATGAACATACATATATATATATATATATATATATATATATATATAGAGAGAGAGAGAGAGAGAGAGAGAAGGAAAAGAAAATTAAAAGAGTGAATGCGTGTGTATGTGTGGGTTATACAGTAGTGGTGTGCACAGGGATATGGACTGAATTTAAAGGCTAATAAAACAACATGGCATATGAATTACACATTCACAGGTTAGTATTTTTTCAGGTTCAATATTAAGATACGAAAACAGGTATCATAACATAGGTTTAGTTCACAGGTTTCAGTTAGTTTTCAGGTTTAAAGTAAACTGATTTCAGTTTCATGCATGAACAATCAATCTCAGATTTAGCTAATTACAAAACCCATTCTCAGTTACACTTTAACTCAGTTATAAACATTTGTAAACTCATGTTAACAGTTAACTTAAAATCTCAGTTTTAACTCCTTCGAACCCCTAACCCAGTTTACTGTTATGCAACAATTCAGGTTTCAGTTTCAATAATAGTTAACATACAACCATATGTGTAGATCAAGTTAAAATCTAACTAGGTTTCATACTAAATCAAATCCACAGTTTTAATTTCAAATTTCTAACCTCAGGTTTGCATTAACTGTAACATTTCAACTGTTTCAATATGAACTCATCTTCGAGCATCAGAACATAAAGTTTAGAGGAGATTCGAAACCCAAAAACCCAAATCTCGTGTACAGAGGTGTCAGCCACATGTGATCGTGTCAGGGGTGTTATTTTGTGTCCATATGAGTGGACACGAAGTGTCTAAATACAGGGAAAACATGGATTCAGGGTCCTGCCTACTCACAGGCTCGTACTGAGGTGTCGAGCCCATTAGGACATGACACACTCCACATTGTGTCATGTGCACATGTCCAATAGTTAGCCTATGTGTCAAGCTTCGTGCACATGTGTCTGCACAGTGTCCACGACGTGTCCTCGCGTGACACGAAGTGTGTGTCAGTGGTCAATTTTGCCACTGCATAGTGCAGTACAAATCACGTACGCATGCAAGTACGTATCCAATATGACACTAGGCGACTCGTGACTCAAGGGGTGATATGTCAGATATTGCCCCTTGGTCTGTGCCAACTGGCACCACGTCTCGCGTTGTGTCGTGTCCTCTGTGACACTCGGATAGCAGAGGACTGCACGGGGTCTGTGCACGTGTGTGCGTGTCCATTTTGGATACGAAAAACTCCCAGAATTCAACTCAGTCCCTACGATTATTGTTATACACATATTAGCCTACGATTCTATTCAATTAGATTTTAAAATTAACAAAATAAATCTCTTACAAGCATTTCATCAAACACTCTATTAAGGACACTGATACGTGTCCGATACGAACACAAAATGGACACTACCTATCACCAAACTAACTCTACAGCTAGGGTATACTTATATGCATGCATCAATGAAAAGAAAACATAATTTTATATTGGTTTCATGGTATTTACCTATTGAGAGTAAATCTCAATGCAAAGGTGAAATGAGTGTTTCTCCCCTTGAACTTCAATTGCCCAAAGCACTCCAAATCCCAGCAAGCAAGCCTCTACTAGCTTCCACTATGATAGAGGGTGATGATGCAATTGATTAGACTCAATTTGGACTTAATTTGGATATTAGGGGAAAGAATTTGGGGAAGAACAATTAGGGCTTCTCTATTGTGTAAAAAGAGGCAAGATCCTTAATATGTTGCTATTTAAAGAGGGGGCAGTTGATGGCTGGTCATTAGATGAATTTAGGTTAGGTTTTACATGTAGATGAGTGGCTAGGGCTTGTCCACCCAATTCCAAGCCTTTATATTGGTTCAATAGTCCTAAGGCTTTCGTTTTCACAAATATCCTAAGGGGTAAATATCCTACTTAGAAATATCTAGATATTGTTAATCTTATCATTTACTAGGTTACCCTAATCAAGACTCTAAGCTCAAGGCTAATCTAGATTAGGCTAAAATTCTAGGTCAAGTCTCAACCTAACAATTAGCACATATTTAATTGATAAAATTTCAAAATCACAAAAAAGTCAAAATGACCGAAATACCCTCAAGCCAAAAATGTGGTAGTGACAAGTCTACCCTTCTTAAAAGAATTTTGTCCTCGAAATTGAAAGGCAAAACTAAACTGATGAGAAGGATAGAAAATTATACCTCAAGGTCCAAAAAGATAAGGGTATCGCTCGCGCATCTCATCATCCCGCTCCCAGGTAGACTCTCCTGGAGAATGATGCCTCCATGCGACGTGAACCAAGGATATCGTCTGGTTCCTCAGTATCTTCTCTTGTCGATTCAGAATCTCCACAGTCTGTGCTGGATAGCTAAGAGTAGGTCCTACCTCGATCTTCGAATGATCGAGTACATGGCTAGGGTCCGCCACGTACCGTCTCAACTACGACACATAAAAAACGTTGTGGACTCCCACTAATACAGGTGGCAAATCTAGCTTGTAAGCCACGTCACCGACTCTCCCGCTGATAACGAAAGGTCTGATGAAGTACGGGCTAAGCTTCCCACCTCCACTAAAACGTATGGTACCACGTGTCGGAGATATCCTCAGAAAAATCAGATCTCCAACCTAATCACAAACAAGATCTCAAATTAACTATATTAATCAAATATGATCAATAAAATCATAAAACAAACAAACCTACTTCTAATCCTATCTCTAAGCTGTACCTCAAACTCCAATGGTCTACGGTGGCTATCGGCCCAATGCCGATGTCTGTCATGCGCAATGCGAAGTCGATCTCTGATGAGCTTTACCTTCTCGGCTGCATCCACAACTATATTAGGTCCCAATAAAGCTTGCTCTCTGACGTCATCCAAAGACAAGGGTGTACGACATCTACGTCTGTACAGTGCCTCGAACGGTGACATCTCAATGCTAGCCTGAAAACTGTTGTTGTATGCAAACTCTACTAAGTGCAGGTGATCCTTCCAGGATCCTTCGAAATCTAAGACACAAGTCCACAGCATGTCCTCGAGTGTCTGAATAGTCCTCTTGACTGTCCGTCCGTCTGAGGGTGGTATGAAATACTAAACTTGAGCTGAGTGCCCAAACTAGTCTGTAGACTCCGTCAAAAATAGGAAGTAAAGCTACTATCCTGATCCGAGATAATGCTCACCGAAAATCCATGAATCCTGACAATCTACCGCATGTACATCTCTGCTAGCCTCTCCATAGACGTATCCACTTTAAATGGCAAAAAATAAGCTGATTTAGTCAACCTGTCTACGATGACCCAAATTGCGTCTTTTTCTCCTGATGTACGCGATAATCCCGAAACAAAGTCCATCGTAATATGCTTTCACTTCTACTCCGGAATGGACAATGGCTGCAACAAACCTCCTGGCCTCTGTCTCTCTGCTTTCACCTGCTGGCAGACCAAGCATCTAGCGACGAAGCGTACTACCTCCCGCTTCATCCCATACCACCATACATGCTCCCTCAGATCTCTATACATCTTGTTTGCACCTAGATGCATAGAGTACTAAGAACGGTGGGCCTCCTATATGACCTGCTCCCGAAGCTCTCTACTGGGCACACACAGTCTGGAATCGTGCCTCAATGCGCCATCCTCTGCAATGGTGAACTCCTCATCCACCAATCCTGCTCGAGCCTGCTCTCGGATGCACCGCAGAGCAACCTTGTCAAACTGAGTCGACTTGATCCTCTCTATCAAGTCTGACCGAATCTAAAGACCCTACATCTGTATCTCTACTCCTGGCACTAGCACCTCGATCCCCAGGCTCTCCAGATCTGCTAGCAAGTGACGATCTGCCGTCAAACACATGGATGTCGGATATCTGCTCAAAGCAGCGGCAACTATATTGGCCTTCCTTGGATGATACTATAGTGCAATGTCGAAGTCCTTCATCAACTCCAATCATCTACGCTGCCTCATGTTGAGCTCCTTCTGTGTAAACACATACTTCAAGCTCTTGTGGTCTGTGAAGATCTCCACACGCTCTCCGTATAGATAGTGTTTCCATAACTTCAAGGCAAAAATAACTTCTGCCAACTCCAAGTCGTGGGTAGGGTAGTTTTTTTCATGCGAACGTAATTGCCTGAAGCATAGGCAATCAGTTTCCCATGCTGCTGCAAGACACAACCCAAACCCTTCTCCGAGGCATCACTGTAGATAGTGAATCCGCCTGATCCTTATGGCAATGTCAGAATTGGAGCTGTTGTCATCCGCTTCTTCAATTCATCAAAAGTAACCTGATACTCCACTGACCAGATATACTCTGCGTCCTTCCGGGTCAGCCTAGTCAATGGCTCTGCAACCCGGGAGAAATCCTGAACGAACCTCCTGTAGTAACCTGCAAATCCCAGGAAGCTCCTGATCTCTGCAACTGAAGTCGGTGCTGCCCATGCCTCAACTGCCGTGGTCTTTCTCGGGTCAACTGAGATCCCATCTCCAGTCACAACATGACCCAAGAAATCAACTCGGTTTAGGAAGAACTCACACTTCGAGAGCTTGCCATAAAGCTCCTCCTCCTTGAGAGTCTCCAGAACCACTCTCAAATGCTCCTCATGCTCCTCCGCGGTTTTCGAGTACACCAAAATAACATCGATGAACACCACCAAGAACTTGTCCAAGTACTGGTGGAACACCTTGTTCATCAGGTTCATGAATGTTAGCCCAATGATTATATCATATTTTTGAATATGCTAATCAATTAAGTTTAATATAATGACATTACTAATATTCATGTAATCACTATCATGTTGCTACTTAAACTTAGCATTGTCCTAAATGTTCTATATCATATTGCTATGCTTGTATCATATTGTTCTATTTGTCTAACATGTACTTGTAGACATGCAGTAAGCATGATCAAGCTTTGTCAAAGCAGGACATGTGCAATGGAGAATTATTGAGTCTAGGAATACGATGTACACTGCATCGTACTGGCAAATAGGCTACCCAAGAAATATTTTCAAAATACCCTTTTATTTTGAAAACAAGCCCACTTACAAAAGCCCAAACTACTTCCTAACTGCTTGACTTTTCAAAAAGCCCAAAAACTAATTTACAAAAACCCTGACAGAACTCCAACAGAATTCGGCCCGAATTCAGCTGGAGTTCGGTTAGTAGATGTTTAATTTTGAAATTGGTCCTCCTGCAGTTACGGATCTTGCCGAGATTTTCTCATAGAGTTCTGCCTGAATTCTACCCGAATTCTGTCAGAATTCTGCCTTTAGAAAAACTATAAATAGAGAAGGATTTCGATCATTTCAACACACCAATTCACTTTCATATCTCTTCTCTATAAGCCTACTACTTCTTCCAAAGTGTTCTGAGCTATTCATTTTCAAATCCCAAGCCATTTATAATCATCTAGTCGATTTGCCAGTGAGGTATGGTCTAGAAGTTTCAGAGTGATTGTAATTAGAGGCTTGATTGAAGAAAGACACTTCACAATTGAAGTTGGTCGAGTACTTCGGATCAAAGCTCGCGTTGTAGAAGTTGTAAGAACTTCGGATAAAAACTTGTGGTATTTTCCAATAGTGGACTCAACTGGAAGCTAGAGTTCTTCTGACTAGACTAGTCCTCACAAGAGAGAAACCAGTATACATCCTTGTATTTGTGTTCGCTCTCTGCTCTCTACTTTTCATTTACATATCTGTGATATATATATATTATGTGATCTTGTTACTAACATTTTTTAAATAGTTAATTTCTGCTGCCTACTCTATTCACCCCCTTCCAGAGTATTATGCTTTACAACTCATTTCTACAATCGGTCCTACATTTGGTATCAGAGCTAGTACTCTATTATCTGGCTTAACATCCATAGTGTAGATCCTTATTATCAATTATTAACCTCTGATTCCAATTGCCTTCAATTGGTATCAAAGCCAGTGCTCCATCTAGAGGTATTATATTCTGATCCCAATTGCTCCTACAATTGGTATCAGAGCAAGGACTCTATTATTTAGCTTAACATCCTTGGAGCAGATTTTTATTATCAGAGCGGGTTATACAGGTAAAGCGAGGTAATACTGCTATTATATTCTTATTTATTACAACTGTTACATAGATCACAGTATCACATATAGTAAGTATGTACTTCACAACAGAAGAGCAATCCTCAAATAGACTCCTACTATTTGATGGAACAAATTATAGTTATTGGAAGACACGGATGAGCTTCTACCTGAAGTCTCCAGATTTTGACTTACGGTCAATTGTTGTCAATGGCTACAAAAAGCCTACTATCACTTCTATTCTCACATCCTTTATAATCAACAAGCCTTATTATAGTTATACGGAGGAAGAGAAGAAGTTAGCTAGCCTTGATGCAAAAGCTACACATATCTTTTATTGTGCTGTAGATATAAATGTATTCTTATTTATACTTGCACAATATCTCATAAAATTTGGAAAGTTCTTGTAGCTACTTATGAGTGCAGGTATGAAAGCAATGCTAGCAACTCCAGAGAGAAGGATAGTCTTCATAATAATACAAATATATGCATGATGGAATTGGGAATTAAGGTACAACACAATCCCTTATACGAAGAAGAGATTGTATATGACAATTGCAAGAAGATAGGCCACATCCAAGAAGATTGTACTATTGCTAAAAAGGAGAGTCACTATGAACAATCAAATGAAGGTAGATCATCATCTCACAAGCACACTAGCATGAGCATATGGTGTGAAAGCGAAGCAAGCGATTCTGAAGAAGAAGAGAGACCTTGTCAAGCTACAAATTTATGCTCAATGGCATTATCTAACGAGGTATAGAATAATTCCCTTCTTGAAGAGAATGAATTTTCTTATGATGAGTTATTTGATGCTTTCCGTGATCTATTAGAAGAACACAAGAAAGTATTAGATAAGTATAAGCAAGCTAGAAAGGATATTCTATCCTATAAGCGTGAGAATGAGAAGCTTACTTGCTTATTGAATGATGCAAGAAATACTTCTACTTCTGATAATTCTACTAAGATTTCTATACTTGAGTTTAGATTGCATGAGGAACTTGATTGCATTGAGAAAAGTACTCAAGAAAATGCTAAACTTCAGGAGGAACTAGAATCAAAAAAGAAGAAGTATTCTATTGCTTCATGTAGAATTGATACTCTTAATGCTAAATATGATGAGATCTGTGCTAACTCTAAAAAGTTAGAGATTAGACTGAAAAAGTAGGTAGTACAACCTATGACTCAGTCTAACACAAGACACTTAGCACATCTTAAAGTCACAGACGTCAGATCATTTACAAAGGAAGCAAGCAAAGCTAAAGGTTCACACAACCATGCTTTCTATTACAAGTATCCATGCACATCATGTCATCCCACTGTACGTTCTCATACTGCTGCACATAGCACTATTAATACTTTCTATCATTATTGTGGTTTGAATGGACACGTTTTTAATCATTGTCAGATTAGAAAACTAGTTGATATAAACTTGTGCAAATGGGTTCCCAAAGCTAACAAATGTGGATCCAAGTATTGGATACCAAAGTCTTCACCTAATATTGCAGGTGAAGCTTCTTATATCAAATAGAACCATAGAACATGTTGGTGATAGCAAAGCTACAAAGGCCATCTTCCAAGCGATTGTACCAACAGAAGTGTGGTCACTAGAACCACTTCGGTAACATGCTTTCTAAACTGTTCTTAATATCTAGCATGTTCTTTTTGATGTCTTGCTACTAGCTCTAATTTATATATTTTTAAATGTTTATTATTTGAATCAATATGAGATATAATCCTAGCATGAGTAGCTGTTTAGCTTAAATGATCAGTTCACACTATATAGTGTTTATTTTCTATTAGTATGACACATTTGTCGATGTATGCTCTTTACTTTTAATCTTTATTCTTGAAGCATGCATAGGAGCTGATTTGTTTTGAGTTAATATGTTTTTGACTCTCTATATTTTATATTTTTTAATGGTCACTTCTTATCGATTTGTCTTTAACATGTCGTATTTACTTTGATCAGTATTTTGTGAGTATGTATGTTTAGCACAAGTTTTTTGTTTACATAAAAAGTATGTACATATACTTATTTTAACCTTGTGCTTTCATAATATATTCACTATTGATTCGCAAATTTTATTTTGATTAACTTCTTATGAATCAATTACACCCTTGTCTGACAAAGTTTATTTACGCATGTTTTTGATCTTGTGATATTTTCTTATGTTTATTAAGGATACATAATTCATTTTCATTTATATATTGCTCATATGTTTCTTATATTTTTGTATAAATATTTTTATGGGGATATATGAGTTAAGTTTAAGTTCTATATTATATTATTTTGAAAAGTGGTTTCAAACTTGTACTTATCTCATACTTCAGCTATTGATTACTTTGAACAATTTTTATGTTCTTATCTTTATTAGCTTCTTCCTCAAAAGCCTCTTTTTCTTGATTTTTTGGTTGACAATTTGGATACATGATATTTTTTAATATCTTGATCTTGATAAACCATTATTTGGGTATTTACTTTTAGGGATTCTGGATTTCGACGATGTTCGATGATACTACATATATTCCTTTGAATCTAAGTTCTTAAGAGTAGAAATCATTTTGGAAACAAGCCGAAAGGGTCCTTCTGTCATACATGTGTAAATAGCCTGAAGTGACACAGTGTACTAGTCTTCGGACTACCGCTAGCTGGGAACCGGCCCCTACAGCTAACTCGAAGTGATCAATACTTTATAGACTTAAGATTTATTAAGGTCTACTTGCAACTATTGTTTAGTTCTGGATCCAAGGTACTGAACCCTGTCCCCTAGGTTACAAAATACATCAACGTATCTAGGTCCTATATTTTGATTTTCAAATATTTTAGATTTTATTGTTATCCAATGATTTTGTAGCACATATGGATTAATGTAATTGATACATCTTATATCGTATGCTACATTGTTCTAAGATTTTTTTAAGCCCATAGAATATAATTTATTTCATATTGCACTAATTCTTCTTAAATCCTCAGTTATTAAAGAAGAGATTTGTTTTGGGTATAAGCCTACAAAGGGTCTGTCTGTCACCACGACTACGGTCGAAGCGAAGCGGTACTTAAGTGTTCCCCGATGAACCTCCGTTAGCTGGGACAGTATCTCTATAGCTAACCCAAGATTGATCAACGCTTTATAAACTAAAGATTTATGGAGATCTAGTTGCAATTGTTATCTGATGGATTTTGGATTTTAGATTTGATGGATAATATTATTTAATAATTTAATTTTATAAAAGGTAATTTGGATTTTAGATTTGATGGATAATTTATTTAATGATGTTTTTTTTACAAAAGGTAACATACATTGATCCTTTATAGGTTAATGTTTGTCATCTTTTGATATATTCTTTTCTGTCACACTTTTCGATGTCCAGCCTTAATGATTTTGTGACTACTCAGTGAATATTATAGTCTTGTGATTTTATCTTTAACTTGTGTAATATTCAATGATTTTGAGCTTTATATTATTATCTTATTATTCAAGTTACTTACTGTCTACAACAGTAACTCTTTGCAGGGAAGAAGTCATACATATTGAATGTCTCTCTCTCTCAAAGTGTTTCTTTTCTTTAAACCTTACGGTTGTCAGGTGGACACCGTGCTAAGGCTTTAAAAGGAAAGAAATAAACTTTGATAAGAAGACCTAATATTTTTGAATTAGTTTCCAACTTCTGAAAATATGTCTATAAAATTCTTAAATTTTGTCAATATTATTATTTTTGGATATAGCCATGTAAAGGTGGAGCAGTTAATTGTTTCAAGTTAATTATCCCCTTGACATGCCATATATCTAGAATACACTTTTCTTTGGATATTTATCTAGTTATCTTTATTTGTTCAAATAGATTTATTTATGATTTATGGATTCTTTTATTGAAATTGTTTCCGTGATTCGAATCACCAGCTTTCAGTCTGAGGATTAAATGGACGCATTCGAACATTTACTAAGACAGTTTTTCGTAATAAATTTTGTATTTCAAAAGTCTTTCTGATTTATTGAATATGCCCATTATTCGCATTAAAGACAGCTTTCAAAAATCTTTTACTTACATGTAATAATTTGTGTTATATTTTTTATTGAAGACATATTCTCTTCATCTTTAAGCGTTTATTTATTGGATATCTATTTTTCTGCCTAAAGATGACATTTGTTTTGAGTTTGAAATTTTATATGCATTTGATCAAAGGAAAGAAAAGATGCATATCTTGGATATTCCTTAGATCTTGTGATTATTTATTTTATCAATTTTATGCATATAAATTATTTTTGAACTATATACGCATATTTTAAGGGGGAGCAAAATAATTATTTCAATTCTTTTATGCCCTTAATATGTGGTATACCTAGTTCACCATGGACTTATATTGTCTTAGTTAAATATCTTACTGAGTTATTCATGATATTTAGATTTGTATTGCTTTTATGAGAGAATATATGATTTTAATATTTATTTTTAATTCTCTCATTTTCGAGTTTCTAAAAAAGTTATCTTGCCAAATATATTTAATTATCCTTATTTGATTGATTTTAAATTACTTTTGGCATTTCTTTTTGAGATTTTATCTCAAAGTTCATGATTATCTTATTTACACTGATCATACTTTGCGGAGCAGCATTCAAGTCGACTGAATTTCTCCTTCTCAAGTTGTTTGTCTTCATTAGCTTCATATTTATCTGATGGACATATATCATGCTATGGTAATTGAATTCAAATGCATGAACTTTGGTATAGATTGTGTATAGATCCTAGTATATTTGTTTTGGTTTCTTTTTCAATGATTATACTCTTTATGGAATTAATTCACTAATTTGTATGGGCAAATTGTGAATCATAATTTTTTGTGATCATTGTTAAAAGTCTCATTATATTCTTGATTTTTTTGGTATATACTAGATCTGTGAATTTCTCATGAATTATTTATGACCAATAATAGGATTCTATGTTATTGATATCTACTTATTAAAGTCAATTTCAAAACTATAGTTTTATTTATTCATCATATTGAGTTTTGAATGTCATTTTGGATTTCTAGTTGGTCAACTATGTATTGATTGATTTCTATGTTTTTAAGTTCAACCAACTATTTTTGACAAGTTTTTCTACTTTAGTTATGCAATTTTCTAAAAACTTGTCATTACACTGTTTTCCTAATCCTTGTTCATGATTATTTTTGCTTTCCTCCTTTACTTATGCTTGAGTTCATTTTAGCTCTAATTACGGGGGAGCTTATTTTTATCATGTCAAAGGGGGAGAAATAAGTTTAAGTTAGCACACAATATTCAAGTATTATGTGTTTATTAGTGATACATGCATCTATTATATATATATTAAACTTAAAGGATTTGCCATTATCAAAAAGGAGGAGATTGTTAGCCCAATGATTATATCATGTTTATTAGTGATACATGCATCTATTGTATATATATTAAACTTAAAGGATTTGCCATAATCAAAAAGGGGTAGATTGTTAGCCCAATAATTATATCATGTTTTTGAATATGGCTAATCAATTAAGTTTAACAAAATGACATCACTAATATTCATGTAATCACTATCATGTTGCTACTTAAACTTAGCATTGTCCTAAATGTTCTATATCATATTGCTATGCTTGTATCATATTGCTCTGTTTGTCTAACATGTACTTGTAGACATGTAGTAAGCATGATCAAGCTTTGTCAAACCAGGACATATGCAATGGAGAATTATTCAGATTTCCAGATCTGTTTCTTTGGACAATTGCCGTCAAGTGAAAAAGGCATCTTCAAGTCTTCTCAAATATTTGAAGAAAGGCGTCATCAAAGGGCTCTTGGTTTTCCTATTTTATCAATGTATTTTCCATATTTATTGAGTCTAGGAATACGATGTACACTGCATCGTACTGGCAAATGGGCTATCCAAGAAACGTTTTCAAAATACTCTTTTATTTTGAAAACAAGCCCACTTACAAAAGCCCAAACTACTTCCTAACTGCTTGACTTTTCAAAAAGCCCAAAAACCAATTTGTAAAAACCCTGACAGAACTCCAACAGAATTCGGCCCGAATTCGGCCAGAGTTCGGTTAGTGGACGTTGAATTTTGAACTTGGTCCTCCTGCAGTTACGGATCTTGCCGAGATTTTCTCATAGAGTTCTGCCCGAATTCTGTCAGAATTCTGCCTTTGGAAAAACTATAAATAGAGAAGGATTTCGATCATTTCAACACACCAATTCACTTTCATATCTCTTCTCTATAAGCCTACTACTTCTTCCAAAGTGTTCTGAGCTATTTATTTTCAAATCCCAAGCCAGTTACAATCTTCTAGTCGATTTGCCAGTACGGTACAGTCTAGAAGTTTCAGAGTGATTATAATCAGAGGCTTGATTGAAGAAAGACACTTCACAATTAAAGTTGGTCGAGTACTTCAGATCAAAGCTCGCGTTGTAGTACTTCAGATCAAAGCTCGTGTTGCAGAAGTTACAAGAACTTCGGATGAAAATGTGTAGTATTTTCCAATAGTGGATTCAACTGGAAGCTAGAGTTCTTCCGACTGGACTAGTCCTCATAAGAGGGAAACTAATATACATCCTTGTGTTTGCGTTTGCTCTCTACTCTCTACTTTTCATTTACATATCTGTGATATATATATTATGTGATCTTATTACTAACATTTTTTAAATAGTTATTTTTCGCTGCTTACTCTATTCACCCCCTCTAGAGTATTGCGATTTACAACTCGTTTCTACAATCGGTCCTACAATAAATATCGTCGGGGCATTAGTCAACCCAAACGGCATCACCAAAAACTAGAACTGGCCATACTGCGTCCTAAATGCTGTCTTCGGGACATCCTTCCTCTTCACCTTCACCTGATAGTAACCTGACCTCAGATCAATCTTCGAAAATACCCTAGCTTCGCTCAACTGCTCAAAAAGATCATCGATCCACGGCAGCGGGTACCTGTTCTTGATCGTAAGGTTGTTGAGGGCCCTGTAGTCGATACACATCCGTACCGACCCATTCTTCTTAGGTACAAAGAGCACCGGTGCACCCCATGGTGAAGAACTAGATTGGATGAAGCCCTTGTCCTGCAAATCATCCACCTATTTCTTCAACTCCACCAACTCGCTGTTGTTCACCCTATAGAGGTGCTAGAAAATTGGCTCTGTATTGGGTACCAAGTCTATAGAGAACTCAACGTCTCTGTCCGGTGGAAGTCCTGGCAAGTCCTCCGGAAAGACATCTATGAACTCTGCTATCAATGGATGTGGCACTGTCTGCTCCTCAACTGAAACTCCGCAGAAGACTCCGCTGCTCTGCTCCTCCTCCTGCTTGGCGATATCGAACTCTGGCTCTCCTGGCAGACAGAAAAGAATTCTGCCGCCGCGGCAATCTATACTGGCATGGTGCCTGCTCAACCAATCCATCCCGAGTACTATATCGTAGTTCGGTAGTGGCATTACGAGCAGACTCACATCCAGTTTTCGGCCTCCCAAAACTACTCTCTGATTCCTGTAAATATTACTGACGAGGATAATACTACCCCCAGTCGTAATCTTACAAGTCCTAGGCAACGATTCAGAAGCAAGATGGTGTCGAATAGCAAAAGATACTGACACAAATCTATGGGAAGCCCCCGAATCGAACAAAGCAAAAGCTGGAATGAAGTCGAGAAGAACAGAACCTGCAATATGATCTCCAATAGCCTCTGCATCCTCCGCTGCCATGGCGAATGCTCGCCCCTGCAGGCCTCCCCTGGCCTGCTGCTGATGATGGACGA
Source organism: Iris pallida (assembly GCA_029216955.1). Taxonomy (NCBI): domain Eukaryota; kingdom Viridiplantae; phylum Streptophyta; class Magnoliopsida; order Asparagales; family Iridaceae; genus Iris; species Iris pallida. The sequence continues at coordinate 8,004,831 of JANAVB010037819.1, forward strand.
ACCTCTGCTGCTACGTCTACAGGGCTGGTCCCTTCTGCTGGCCTACTGGAGCCTTGGCTCCTCCGTCCTGCACTGCTCATCCCGTGAATAGGGAACACTCCTTCAGCTGGTAGTCCGCTGAACCACAGAGAAGGTACCTGCCTAGCCTCTTCCTGCACTCGTTCCATCCATGCCCCGGCTTCTTGCAGTAGGCACAACTAGTAGACTGCTGTCTCAGATCCTGCTGTTGCTGCACCTACTGAAAAGATGCATGGCCCTGCCCCTGAGGCTGCTGCTGAAACAACCTCTGCTGGGACAGCTGCTGAAAGTGGGGCCTCTAGGCCGGTCCACCGCTGCTACTGGCTCCATGAAAGTCCCAACCTCTCTTCAGTTTCAACCCCAGGTCGTCCTCTGCCGCCATAGCTCCTGTTAAGATCTCTGTCCGGTCACTCTTAGTCAATGACCGGACCTCTCTGATCAAGCTCCTGCGGAACTTCCTCGTCTTTGTCTTCTCACTCAAGTCCTCAATGAATCTGCTCAGCCGGTAGAACTCTCTGCCATATTCCCCGACTGTCTGGTTCCCCTGAACCAGGCTCTCGAACTGCTGCTCTATGCCTCCCAGTGCTACCTCTGGGAAGAACTGCTCCTTGAACAATGTCTTGAATGCTGCCCAAGTCTGCCCCTCAGTTTCCACTCGGGGGCATGTCTGGTACCAAGTGCGGGCCAGGTCCTGCATCTGGCTGGCTGTCGCCTCAATCTGAAGTCGGGCTGGTATCTCCGCCAGCCGAAATATCTCCTCCATATGCTCTATCCAGTCATCTGCATAGTAGATGCCCTCTGTAACAAAAAAATCCCTCGGACGCATCTTCTGGAACTCCTGGATGCCCGGCGTCCTCGGCTGGTACTAATGCTGCTGCTGAGCTAGCCCCTGGATGGTCACCATCTCCACTGTCGTCCGGACCAGCTGGTGAGCCTCGTCTATACCCTGACGGAAGTCGGCAGTCTGATACTGCTGCTGCTGCTGGTGGGACTCCAGAATCCTCTCCACAAAGGAAAATAAATGGCTAGCATCAACCATCCCCGCAGGTGGCTGCTGCTGCGGCTGAAGAGCCTCCAGAATAACTGGGGTTTGCCTCTGAACTGGTGGAGGTGCTACCCCGAAGGCTGTAGATACTCCAACTTGAGTAGGTACTAAGGGAGCTGCCATCTCAGATCCTGGCTAAACTAGGCGAGAAGTAGCAGACCTCTCTGACGTACCTTCCGTGGTGGGGCGCTGCGATCGTGTCTCAATCACTATCTTGGAGACATATCAAATAAGGAATCAATACTAAGATAGAAGCGATAAATCAAAGAAGGACAGTTATTTCAAAGGAAGCAATTAACAGCAAGAGTTTAAAAGACAGGAATTTAGATAAGAGTTTTTCCTAATGTGATTGAGTACCCCAAACGTTATCCAGTATTCTACTACAGGCTGTAGTGATACTCTAGTTCGAATACCAGTAGATAATACTAGACCTGCATGGGCCACCACTAAAAACGTTTTACGACCCGCACCCAGTGTAGGGGCACAAGAAGTGGGTACGTCCAGCCTACACCGCAGTGTCGACGGTAGAACACTGTCCTAGGTCACAACATCTAACACAGTATAAGTATAACTACACAAGATATACTCTTCGCACGGAGGAACAATATGATGGGTACAATCTCAATAACAATCTAAAGATGGATAACAGTATGATAAGATAGATATGATAAACTCAAAGGAAATACAAACAGAAAGGGAAATGAGTCTAAGTGTCTAAACGACACAATAACAAAATATAATACAATACAAGTCTCAAATGACAACATAAGTAAGATAAAGCCTAACTAAACTAGTCTAGGCAGTAGGGGTGATAACATCAGCTAGAGCTGGGTCCTCATCCTCTGTAATATATCAACAGGTCCAGCCAGGACAGGAACGAGCACAATATATCTCACGCAGTTCATATCATGTCAGAAGATAATAAACATACAATAGAGTAAGATACATGAATAACTGAAAGAATATAAATGAAGTAAAAGAGATAACTGTAATAGAAATATCTACTATAAGTAAGGAACTATCAGTGACTAGTGATTCAGAGTACAAGATAGACATGAGAACAGCTGGAGGTGATTCATGGCTATACTACAGAGTTGATTCATGACTACACTACTTTGGAATTATTTACATGACTATTTCTACTCTCCCATCCCAAATCAATACACAAGGATCCAGACAAGTTATGTTATGATTCATGATTTTACTGCCTCATAAATGAGAGCACGTGAAATTGATTCATGAGGGCTCTGTGAACATAAAAGTACATGAATTATAAGAGTATACATAAATAGTAAAGCATGAAGATACATGATGTAAGTGAAACACACATGACATGCAGTATCTTATGCTCCCGATGGGGATAACATCTCATGAAAAGATTCATATAGTACCAATCCGTGTTACAAACGTGACAGCATCAAGTAAAGTAATCCAGAGCAGGAATATAAGTTCTAGCAAGTATGAAACGGTCAGAGAATGTACTCGTCTGATATCCTGAGTATCTGGTAAGTGTAGATGTCCAGACAGAGTAGATGAGCCCTATTTAGAGCAACACAGGTCACATGTGTTTAATATAAGGTAATTGAAGTTTGTAATACAATCTACATGATTTCTAGGTCAATCTAGATCAAAGTCAAACTTAATCAACTTTGGGTCAACCCAAGTCAACATCTAGTCAAACTGAGTCAACCTTAGGGTTTGGTCAACTGTAAGTCAAACTAAATCAAGTCCACTATTCTAGGTCACTCTAGTCAACTTAGGTCAATTGTAGTCAACTAGCTAGGTTAGTCAATATAGGTCTAGACAAACTAAGCCTATGAAATCAAGTATTCTAGTAAACCAAAAGTCATCTAACACATAGCCTAATATCACTAGCTAAACCAAAACACAAGACTAACAAGGCACATCACTTACTCATATAATGCATATATTACATATATATGTATCACTCACATATTCAATATATATATAAATATGTAGGGAAGCTATATATATGAACATTCATATATATATATATATATATGGAAAAGGAAATTAAGAGAGTTAATGTGTATGTGTGTTATACAGTAGTGGTGTGCACAGGGCTATGGACTGAATTTAAAGGCTAATGAAACAACATGGCATATGAATTAAACATTCACATGTTAGTATTTTTTTCAGGTTCAATATTAAGATATGAAATATGTATCATAACTTAGGTTAAGTTCACAGGTCTCAGTTAGTTTTCAGGTTTAAATTAAACTGATTTCAGTTTCATGCATGAACAATCAATCTCAGATTTAGCTAATTACAAAACCTATTCTCAGTTATCACTTTAACTCAGTTATAAACATTTGCAAACTCATGTTAACAGTTAACTTGAAATCTCAGTTTTAACTCCTTCGAACCCCCAACCCAGTTTACTGTTATGCAACAATTCAGGTTTCCAGTTTCAATAATAGTTAACATACAACCATATATGTAGATCAAGTCAAATTCTAACTAGGTTTCATTCTAAATCAAATCCACAGTTTTAATTTCAAATTTCCAATCTCAGGTTTACATTAACTGTAACATTTCAACTGTTTCAATATGAACTCATCTTCGAGTATCAGAACATGAAGTTTAGAGGAGATTCGAAACCCAAAAACCCAATGAAAATCCAAATCTCGTGTGCAGAGGGGTCACCCACATGTGATCGTGTTAGGGGTGTCATTTTGTGTCCAAATACTGGGAAAACATGGATTCAGGGTCCTGCCTATGCACAGGCTCGTGTTGAGGTGTCGAGCCCATTAGGATACGACACACTCTATATTGTGTCACGTGCACGTATCCAATAGTTAGCCTAGGTGTAAAGCTTCGTGCACATGTGTTTGCACAGTGTCTACGACGTGTCCTCGCGTTACACGAAGTATGTGTCAGTGGTCGATTTTGCCACTGCACAGTACAGTACAAATCGCGTACACATGCAAGTACGTGTCCAATACGACATGAGGTGACTCGAGACTCGAGGGGTGATATGTCAGACACTGCCCTTTGGTCTGTGCCAGGTGGCACGACGTCTCTAGTCGTATCGTGTCCTCTGTGACACTCGGGTAGCAGGGGACAGCACGGGGTCTGTGCGCGTGTGTGCGTGTCCATTTTGGACACGAAAAACTCCCAGAATTCAACTCAGTCCCAACGATTATTATTGTACATATATTAGCCTATAATTCTGTTCAATTAGATTTTAAAATTAATGAAATAAATCTCTTACAAGCATTTCATCAAACACTCTATTAAGGACACTGATACGTGTCCGATACGGACACAAAATGGACACTACCTAGCACCAAACTAACTTTACAGCTAGGGTATACCTATATGCATGCATTAATGAAAAGAAAACATGATTTTATATTGGTTTCATGGTATTTACCTATTGAGAGTAAATCTCAATGCAAAGGTGAAATGAGTGTTTCTCCCCTTGAACTTCAATTGCCCAAAGTACTCCAAATCCTAGCTAGCAAGCCTCTACTAGCTTCCACTATGGTAGAGGGTGATGATGCAATTGATTAGACTCAATTTGGACTTAATTTAGATATTACGGGAAAGAATTTGGGGAAGAACAATTAGGGCTTCTCTATTGCGTAAAAAGAGGCAAGATCCTTAATAGGTTGCTATTTAAAGAGGGGGGCACTTGATGGCTGGTCATTAGATGAATTTATGTTAGGTTTTACATGTAGATGAGTGGCTAGGGAGTGTCCACCCAATTTCAAGCCTTTCTATTGGTTCAGTAGTACTAAGGCTTTCTTTTTCACAAATATCCTAAGGGGTAAATATCCTACTTAGAAATATCTAGATATTGTTAATCTTGTCATTTACTAGGTTACTCTAATCAAGACTCTAAGCTCAAGGCTTATCTAGATTAGGCTAAGATTCTAGGTCAAGTCTCAACCTAACAATTATCACATATTTAATTAATAAAATTTCAAAATCACCAAAAAGTCAAAATAACCAAAATACCCTCAAGCCAAAAATATGGTAGTGACATTCGCTATGTCAGCCGAGGATGCAGAGGTAGTTGGAGATCTGATAGCAGGTTATGTTCTTTTCGACTCCTTTCCTGTATTCGCTTTGTTTGATTCGGGGGCTTCCTATAGTTTTGTGTCTTTATCATTTGCTGTTAGACACCAGCTTTCTTCTGAATCGTTGCCTAGGACTTGCAAGATCACGAATAGGGGTGGTATCATCCTCGTCCGTGATATTTGCAAGGATCGGAGAGTAGTTTTGGGAGGCCGAGAACTGGATGTGAGTCTGCTCGTAATGCCATTACCGAATTACGACATTGTACTCGGTATAGATTGGTTGAGCAGGCACCATGCCAATATAGATTGTCGCGGTGGTAGAGTTCTTTTCAGAGTGCCAGGAGAGCCAGAGTTCGAGTTCACCAGATGGGAGACAGAGCAGAGCAGTGGAGTCTTCTGCAGAGTTTTAGTAGAGGAGCAGAGCTTGCCATATCCATTGATAACTGAGTTCATGGATGTATTCCCGGAGGAGTTGCCAGGGTTACCTCTGGACAGAGATATGGAGTTCTCTATAGATTTGGTGCCATGCACAGAGCCGATATCTCAGCACGTCTATAGAGTGAACAACAACGAGCTAGTGGAGTTGAAGAAGCAGATAGATGAGTTGCAGGAAAAAGGCTTCATCCGATCGAGTTCTTCACCATGGGGTACACCAGTACTCTTTGTGCCGAAGAAGGATGGGTCGGTACGGATGTGTATCGACTACAGGGTTCTCAACAGCCTCACCATCAAGAACAAGTACCCGCTGCCGAGGATCGATGATCTGTTCGATCAGTTGAGCGGAGCGAAGGTGTTCTCCAAAATTGATCTGAGGTCAGGTTACCATCAAGTGAAGGTGAAGAAGAAGGATATTCCGAAGACAGCATTCAGGACATGGTATGGCCAGTTTGAGTTCATGGTGATGCCGTTTGGGTTAACTAACACCCGACGGTGTTCATGAACCTGATGAACAAGGTGTTCCACCAGTATTTAGACAAGTTCATGGTGGTATTCATCGACGACATCTTGTTATATTCGAAGACCCCAGAGGAGCACGAGGAGCACTTGAAAGTAGTTCTGGAGACTCTTAGGAAGCAACAGCTTTATGGCAAGCTCTCAAAGTATGAGTTCTTCCTAGATCGAGTTGATTTCCTAGGTTATGTTATGACCGGGGATGGAATCTCAGTAGACCCGAAGAAGATCGGAGAAGTTGAGGCATGGACACCACCGAGTTCAGTTGCGGAGATCAGGAGCTTTCTAAGATTGGCAGTCTACTACATGAGGTTCATTCAGGATTTCTCCTGGGTTGCAGAGCCATTAACTAGGCTGATCCGGAAGGACGCAAAGTTTATCTGGTTAGAGGAATGTCAGGTTGCTTTTGATGAGTTGAAGAAGCGACTGACGGCAACCCCGATTCTGATATTACCATCAGGATCAGGCGGGTTCACTATCTACAGTGACGCCGCAGAGAAGGGTTTGGGTTGTGTCTTGCAACAACATGGAAAGGTGATTGCCTATGCATCCAGGCAATTATGTCCACATGAGAAGAACTACCCTACCCATGACTTAGAGTTGGCGGCAGTTATCTTTGCTCTTAAGTTGTTGAAGCACTATCTATACGAAGAGCGTGTGGAGATATTCACAGACCACAAGAGCTTGAAGTATGTGTTTACACAGAAGGAGCTCAACATAAGGCAGAGGAGATCGTTAGAGTTGATGAAGGACTTCGACATTTCGTTACAGTATCATCCAAGGAAGGCAAATGTGGTTGCCGATGCCTTGAGTAGGTATCCGGTAGCTATGTGTTTGACGATGGATCGTCACTTGTTAGCAGATTTGGAGAGCCTGGGGATCGAGGTGATAGTGCCTGGAGTTGAGATGCAGATATGGGGACTGCAAATTCAGTCGAACTTGATGGAGAGGATCAAGTTGGCTCAATTAGACAATGTTACTCTGTGGTGTATTCGAGAGAAGGCTCGAGCAGGACTTGTGGATGAGTTTGTCATTACAGAGGATGGCACTTTGAGGCATGGTTCCAGACTGTGTGTGTCTAGTGGAGACCTTTGAGAGCAGGTTATGCAGGAGGCCCATCGTTTTTAGTACTCTATGTATCCAGATGCCAACAAGATGTATAGGGATATGAAGGAGCATGTATGGTGGTATGGGATGAAACGGAAGGTAGCACACTTTGTACCCAGATGTTTAGTCTGTTAGCAGGTTAAGGCAAAGAGGCAGAGGCTAGGAGAACAGTTACAGCCATTGCCCATTCTAGAGTAGAAGTGGGAGCACATTACGATGGACTTTGTTTCAGGATTGCCACGTACACCAGGAGGTAAAGACGTAATTTGGGTCATCGTACACAGGTTGACCAAATTGGCCCATTTTTTGCCATTCAAAGTGGGTTTGTCTACAGAGAAGTTAGCAGAGATGTACGTACGTTAGATTGTCAAACTTTATGGAGTTCTGGTGAGCATTGTCTCGGATCGAGATAGTCGCTTTACTTTCCATTTTTGGCGGAGTCTGCATATTAGTTTGGGCACTCAGCTCAAATTTAATACTGCATATCACCTTCAGACGGACGGGTAGTCAGAAGGAACTATTCAGACGCTCGAGGTTATGTTGCGGACTTGTATTCTGGATTTTGGAGGTTCCTGGAAGGATTATTTGCATTTGGTGGAGTTTGCATACAACAACAGTTTCTAGGCCAGCATTGGGATGTTACCATTCGAGGCGTTGTACGAACGTAGGTATCGTACTTCCTTGTCTTGGGATGACGTTGGAAAGTGAGCTTTATTGGGACCTGAGATGGTTGTTGACGCAGCCGAGAAGGTGAAGCTCATCAGACATCGACTTCGTGTGGCACAGGACAGACATCGACATTGGGCTGATAGCCACCGAAGACCTGCAGTTTGAGGTACAACTTAGACTTAGGATTAGGATTTTGTTTATTTTATGATTTTGTTTGATCATGTGATTGTTATAGTTAAGTTTGTGACCATGTTTGTGCTAGGTTGGAGATCTGGTGTTCCTGAGGATATCTCCGACGCGTGGCACTATTCGCTTTGGTGGAGATAAAAAGCTTAGTCTGCGCTTCATCGGACCTTTCGTTATCAGCGGAAGAGTCGGTGACGTGTCATACAGACTGGACTTGCCCCCTGCATTAGAGGGAGTCCATAACGTATTTCACGTGTCGCAGTTAGGATAGTATATGGCATATCCCAGTCATGTACTGGATCATTCCGAGCTCAAAGTGGACCCTACTCTTAGTTATCCATAGCAGCCAATGGAGATTCTGGATCGACGAGAGAAGGTGCTGAGGAACCAGACGATAACCTTGGTTCGTGTAGCTTGGAGGCATCACTCTCCAGGTGAGTCTACCTGGGAGAGGAAGGATGAGATGCGCGAGCAATACCCTTATCTTTTTCAGTCTTGAGGTATGATCTTTCTATCCTTCACATCGGTTCAATTTTGTCCTTAATTTCGAGGACGAAATTCTTTTAAGGAGGGTAGATTTGTCACATCCATTTTTCTAGCTTAAGGATATTTTGATGATTGTAAAATTTTTGATTATTTTAATATATTATTATGTTGGTATTATGACTTTTGGCCTTTTGATAGTATAGCCCTAGTACAACCTAGCCTAGTATCTTACCTTGACTTAGAGACTTAGTTAGCATGGTTGGTTAGTTTTGTAATCCCATTCTAGTTAGTTTCAACTTAGAAGCTAATTAGCAAAATGGTTAAGGAGCTAGTTAGACCGATTGATTTTAAGGATTTGTTTTAACTTGTAGAAAGAAGCCCAAGCACATTGATTATGAAACCCTAGCCCACCCTTGATGTGGCTGGCCATAGCTGAGTCCCAAACCTCCTATTTAATCTCTCTACCTCTTTTTTAATCCTTCTCATTCTGGCAAAAACCTAGGCATGTGTTCTTCCCTATTTCTTCACATTTTCTTTATTTTTTTTTGATTCTAGTCTTTTGCATTGGATTCTAATTCAGTTTTGTGGACTGTTGGTGGCTAGCTATCAAAGTTTTGGAGAGCTTGGGATCATTCAATTTGAAGGAAGGATCTTCATTTTGGGGCTTTTCATTGGGATTCACTCTCAATAGGTAAACCCTTAAAATTCTTTCCAAATCCTATTTTTTTCATAGTTGCATCCATTTAGGGTTTCCCTATGTTTTCCTCAAGTTTTGTTCGATTTGAAATAGTTTAGCTATGCGTATCGCATGCGTATCGGTGTTTATTGCAAGGTGTTCGATGAAATGTCTCAAAGAGGTTTTTATTGTTTACTTCCAAAACTAATTTGACAGTTTCGAAGCTCTATATGTGGGCTTTACTTTTGATTTGCTCTGAATTGGATTTCGATATTGTGTCATGTCCAAACGAGGGCAGGACACGCTGCACGACCCTGTGGTCGGGTGCCCTGCCTCTCAGGTTGGTTTTCTCTGTGTCTGTGTCACTTGGACATGTGACACTTGGCACAAAGCTAGGGGACATGACTGACATGTTAGTCCCCAAGTATCGTGTCGATTGATTTCATGTCAGACTCGCAAATCGAGCCACACGGGTTCGACTGGATACAGTGAACTACTTTATTTTAGCTCTGATATGTGTCTTGTGTCACACGTATGCGTGTCGAGGTCCTGTGTCAAGGTGTCCCATCCCTAGACCTAGGTCTCCTCTACCCTCTGACACGAGCACGTGACACTTGGGTCACTGTGTCGTGTCCTAGGCCAAGTGGCATGTCAGCACGATGATTGTGCACTGTGCACTGTTTTACGTTTGATTTGGGTTCGTGTCGTGTCGTGTCCAGTTCTTGGGACACGAGAAGACTCGAGGGGACTCGAATGACCTGTCCATGTCACTGTACATTTGGTTCGAGTTTGATTTCGAGTTTGATTTGGGAATTTGGTTTCGAAATGGTTTTGGTTCTGATACTATGTTTTGAACAGGGAGTTCGAACTGTTCTTCGAAATATTTTGTGATGTTAATTCCAGTTTTACTTTGGTTGTGATGTTTCTTTAGTTGCATTTTGATTGTACATTTGATTCGAGTTTCAAGTTCGAGGTTGGTTTTGAATTTGGGTTTCGAACTGGGTTTCTTACTGATACAGTGAGTTCGAATGTATTTCAAATATTTGAGAGATGTTTAATCTCATGTTTTATTGGGTTGAGATGTTCATTTGATTCAGATGTGGGTTTTGTATTACCTTACCTGAGTGTGTCCTCAGGATTACTGAGTTCATTCTCAGTTTGTATGTGTATACATGTTTCGGGTTTCATTGATAAATGTTCTTGAGTTCAGTTGGTTTTTATTTTTCATTCTCATTTTGGTTTTACTGTAGACTTCATGTTCATTCCAATTTTCAAATTGCATTCCCAGATTCATTTCACTGAGAACCGAGGAAATTCTTAGGTAGATTTACCCTTGCATTCTCAGTTTTGGACTAGTTTGGGACAGTCCCATTTCCTTTCTAGTTCATTTTTCTTTTCCATATCTTTCATTCTTTTTTTTTATCTTTCCTTTTATATATCATCTATATTTTTTATATGGTAATAGTGGATGTAAATGAGACAAGATGTTTGTATATTTATAGTATACCTTCCATGTATTTTGTATATATATGTTATATATATTTTGATACTATATGTGATATGTGTATAGGTTTGTGATAGGCCATATGCTTATATGTGATAGTGTGATAACCTATAGGGTTGTATAGGGTAGTATAGCCTAGTATTGTAGGAACCCTAGAGGGGGGGTGAATAGGGTCAAGCTAACTAATCAAGCACTTAGCACAAGCTAATTGGCAATTTAAAAATATAAGTGCAAGAGAAGAAGCAAACACAATACCGACACCCGATATATCCTGGTATCCTCCTAAGAGGCAGTCCAGTCCCGGAACTCTCTCCGGCTTTAATCCACTATTTGAGCAAATAGTTACACACGAGTTTGGATCCGAAGAACTCGCCAACTTCTTACACAAGAGCTTTAATCCGAAGGGCTCTCCGACTTCAACCGAGAGTTTGGATACGAAGACTCCCCAACTTCAACCGAGAGTTTGGATACGAAGACTCTCCAACTTCAACCTTTCACAATAGGTTTTGATCTCCTTATATAATAGGATGAAGATCTCACTTTTCAACTCAATAACTCTAACACAATTTGTGGATGGCAAATGAAAGCTTTGTAGAGTTGTATGTGGATAAGCTTTGGTGGTTTAGGAATTTTTAGGCTCAAAGCATCAACCTTGAATGAAGGGGTTCAAGGCTATTTATAACCAAAGCATTGAAAAGAGCTCAAGGCAACTTTTCAGTCCACGAACCGGCATACCGCCGGTATGATCCGGCATACCGGCGGTATACCGGTCTGGAATTGCAACGGCTAGAAATAGAGCCGTTGGGATCATTAATTGCTGGAAATCCGACCGTTGGAATTTCAACGTTTCGGAAGCGGTATACCGTCGGTATGATCCGGTATGCCGTCGGTATGCCGGTTTTGTAAACAGAAACTTTCTGTGAACAAAAACCGGTATACCGTCGGTATACTCCGGTATACCGTCGGTATGCCGCTTATCCACCAAAAATGATCCTGGGCTTATTTCTGCCCTAGCTTTCGATTTTGCCATCCATTTCTTGTGTTTACAATTATTCCTAAGACTCATTACAGACTCCAGATATACTTAGACAGGTGCAGGCTTCTTCAGAGTCTTGAAATGAAGATGGCATGGCTTGGCTTCTTCCTTTGAAAGGTGCTGGCTTTTTCCTTGGCGGCAGCTGTCCAAAGATATCCAGTTTGTAAAAACTGAATACCTTTCGGGGGCTTCGCCCCCGAACCCCCGACGAGGGGCGCTGCCCCCTCGACCCCCGTCCGCTGACCGGGCAGCGGAACCCCCGGTGCGTGGCTCCAGAGATGTCGTCGGGTGGTTCAGAGAAATCTTGTGGGATCCGTCGTCTTTGGCCCACCATGATTTCTTCATTGCATATGTCCACATTGATCTTGCTTATTGCTTTTCTGCATGTACATGTTAGACAAACAAAGCAATATACATAGTAGCAAGTATGATAAATTAAAGCACATTAGGACTATGCAAAGTTTAAGTATAAGTGCTAAGGTGATAGCATAAATGTTAGTGATATCATAATGATTAAACTTAATTGAATGACCACAATCAAAAACATAGTTTTGATTTTGGCAACCCGAGTAAGTTTAAGATAGATAAGCTCATATCACTAAAATGTAAACCAATAGGCATATATCACCAAAGGCATAAGTATAAGTAGAAATGCTATAGCGATAGTATAAAGATTAGTGATAATGAAATGCTAAACTTAACATATTAACCATATTCAAAAACATGATACAATCATTGGGCCAACAAGTATGACTTTCTATAGGCTATGTATCATGTTGGTTAGGCTTATAGTTGACCCATAGTTGACTTTAGCCTATAATAGCCTAAAACCATGTAGATTGCATTATAGGGTCTTGTTACTACATTTTGGACATGTTGTAACTTGTGTTGCTCTAAAATAGGACTCATATACTCCAGTTCTGACTCTTATTCTCATCAGACAGTCGGGATATCAGGCGAGTACATTCTCTGACCATTTCATACTTGTTAGGAATTATATTCTTGTCATAGTTTAATTTACTTGATGCTGACACGACATTATCACGGATTAGAACTATATGGATATTTACATGAGATGTTATCCACCTCGGGTGCATCGAATACATCATGTCATGTGCTTTTTACAAACATCATGTATTTTGTGGACTCTTATTATTCATGTATACTCATGTGCTCTCATGTACTCTCATGATCTCATGAGCTTCATGTATAAACTATCATGTATAATAACATAACCTGTATTGATTGGGGCATGGGGGAGTAAAAATAGTCATGTGAACAATTCCAAAGTGGTGTAATCATGTAAAAACTCTTTAGTGTAATCATGTGCAAATCAAGCCGTTCACAAGCTATCTTGTACTCTAAATCACATAGTCACTTACAGTTCTCTACTATCATATATAGATAGCTTCATTTATCAGTTTCTCTCTTTCTTTTTATGCTTATTTCTTACAGCGTTTCATGTATCTTAACCTATCACATGCTTTATATTTTCTGTCAAGATAAGAACTGCGTGAGATGTATTGTGCTCGTTTCCGTCCTAATTGGACTGTTAAAAATATTACAGGTGATGAGGAGGAGTTCTGTCCTACATATTATGGCACAGGCTTAGATGACAGCAGTGACTTGGACCCTCAGGAGGATCCAACAGTCGCTGAGGACTTGCCTATTATCTAGATTAGATTTCTAGACTAGTTTCCCTTTTAGTTGTCTTATTTCATGTACTTTCAGATATTGGTTATTTTGTGTTATTTGAACACTCAGATATTACCCTCATTTGTAGAACTTGTTGGAGATTACTCTTTTATCTTATCCATACATTAACTCTCTTTATTCCATCTTAGATTCTGTGATTGAGTTGTACTTTTATATTGTCCTCCTTTTTGGAGCGTATACCATTGTACATGTATGGTTATATTGTTAGATGTTGTGACCTAGGACAGCGTTCTACCGCCGACACTGCGGCGTAGGCTGGATGTACCCACTTCTCGTGTCCTTACACTGGGTGCGGGTCGTGACAGCCCCGGCTTCTGTAACAGAGGATCCTCCTTCGGGCGACACACCTTCTCGCTCTTCTTCTAGATTTCAAATTTTGAACTCCGCCTCCTCCCCTGCAGATGGCGTGGGACCCCTGCCCTTGTGAGTTGCGCTCAACCCTTGGTGCTATTTAGTGCAGGTTCTTCTGCGTTGGCTTCTGTTAGCGCACACACAGTTTCTTTGGAGCGCGCTTACACCTCTCTAGCGCTGATTGGCGCGAGCTCATCCGTGCGGGCTTATGGTGGCGTGCATCCTGTATCTTTGGATTGTAGAGACCCCATTGCCCCTCTTGGCGCTACTCTCCACCTCTTGGAGTGCGGTCTGTCCAGCGCCTCCTTACTTCATGGAACTTTGGCGCAGGTGCCTCTCATTTTTGCTGTGCTTCCCTCAGGCACCTGTATGCCTGCCACCTCCTCAGCTGTCACGCTATCTACATCAGCGCGCCTCCCAGTCGGCATGTCCCCCCTTCTTCGTGCCTCTACTAAGCTGCCCCTCCGCACAGCCTCACCTTAAGCTTCTCTCGTCCGGGTCTATGCCACATTCGGACGTGCAGCCAGGATCGCTCTCCCGTCCTAGCTGCTCGTATGCCGATATGGTGGGGCCCGATCGCCCCAAGAAGAACACCTTTATCATTTCAGATGTTGAGCTTCCGGAACTGGAATTACATTCCTTGTCTGAAGTGCATGACATCAGCATTCAGTTCTCGTCCAAGGAAACGTCCACTCTCTCTGAGCAAGTCGCCCTCACCTTTATCCTCAAATTCTGCTCCGGGTGCCCAAAGCTGTCCCGCGTACAAGAAGTCATAGCAACTTGGGGTTTTACCTCCGTTTACAGGGTCGCCCTGTTGGACCCCAAACACTTACTTCTCTTCTTCTCTTCGGATAGTGACCACAAGAACGTTTGGGCTAGAAGCACTGGCAGAATTGACTCTCATGTCATAAAAATTGAGAAATGGTCACATGACTTTAACACTAAGGAGGACTCGACGATGGTGTTAGTCTGGGTCTCCCTTCCGAATTTTCTGATGATGTGCTTTGTTCCTGTTGCTATAAGAAGGATAGACAACTCCTTGGGGACCTTCGTGGCATTGGCAGACGAAACTCGCAACCTTTCCAAAGCAAATTGCGCCAAAATGTGCATAGAAGTCGATCTTGAAATAACGTATAGGCAACTCTAGGGGGGATGAATAGAGTTTGTGTCGATAATCACTAAATAAAAATTAACTGTATATACCTCCACAAAACAACTATCAATATAGTAAATAAATCAGAGAGAAATGCGGAAGTAAATAAAGATCAGCAGAGCAGTCACAGACATAGCAGTTTTAACCTAGTTTCTCTCGTGGAGGACTTGTCCAAGCCTGAGAACTCTAGCTCAGGATTGAAATCCACTATTTATGAAATAGTATACAACCACGTGCCTTTACTCAGAAGAGCATGCCAACTTCTTACAGATTCGCAGGTGGAGAAACTTGGAATTGTCCAAGTGAATTTTCTTTTCAACTCTTACACAAAAACTTCTAGCTGAATCGCACTTGAGCACCTTAGGGCTTAGGAAGTTTTGTTGCTAGTAGATTGGAAGAGTAAGGCTTAGCTAGTATGAGGCTTAGATGAATGAGAGTGAGAGATAGAAAGATGATATGAAATGAGGGAAATCAAGCCTTATTTATACTACTCTGGGAGGCAGAGTTCGGTCCGAATTCTTCCCCAGGAATTCAAATTTTTGAACGTTGGACAGCTTGTACCAAGCAGGCCCTAAAAATCAGGGTACTAAAAATCAGGAGACAGAGTTCAGCCCGAACTCTCCCTCCTAGGTGGCAGAATGGCCTTTGGGCCTTTGGGCTTTGTTTGGCTTCGTGGAGCTTGGGCTTGGTTCATGAATTGGTCTATTTGTCTGGTCGAGATTAGATAGATATGTCTAGGGGTTGAGATGACACAGTGCGACTCAACGTGCACATTCTCCTAGACTCAATAAATTGAAGATTACAGACTTGGAACAAATAGAAAAACCAAGAGCCCTTTGATGACGCCTTTCTTCTGATATTTGAGCAGACCTGAAGACGTCTTTTTTCTTGACAGACAGCAGAACCCCCGATGCGAGGCCCCGAATAGATCGCTAGGCGGTTCAGAGAAATCTTTTTGTATGATGCTGTCTTTGGTCCATCATTAGTTCTTCATTGTCTATGTCTTGGTTTGGTCAAGTTTGATCATGCTTACTGCATGTCTGCAAATACATGTTAGGCGAGCAAAATATCTTGCAGTACGATACAAGCATGGCAATATGATATAGGACAATTAGGACAATGCTAAGTTTAAGTAGCAACATGATAATGAGTATATGAATATTAGTGACATCATTATGTTAAACTTAACTGATTAGCCATATTCAAAAATACGATATTATCATTGGGCTGACAATCTTCCCCTTTTTGATTATGACAAATCGGTTAAGTTTAAGACAGATACGATAGATGCATGTATCACTAATAAACACATATTACTAGAAGATTGTGTGCTAACATAAACTTATTTCTTCCCCTTTGACATGATCAAAAAAATAAGCTCTCTCGTAATAAGAGATAAACCGAACTCAAGCATAAGTAACGGAGGAAGGTATAGACAATCATGATCAAGATATACTAAATGAGGAACAATGGGAGAAGTGTGTAAAGACAAGTATAGAAACTACATGCCAAATGTAGAATGCAAATAGAAAATAGCTTGTCAAAACACAAATAGTTGGTAAAACTAAAAGAATTTGAGAATAATCAATAGATAGTTTACCATCATGAAATCCAAGAAAGACATCCAAAAACATAGTATGATATGAAATATTGCTCTAGTTTTGGAAGAGAATTATAAAATAAAGGATTTGAATCAAAAACCATGGGGATTAGATAATTGTAGATATCAAAGAAGAAAGATACCAAATGAGATATTGAAATATATAAACTTGAAATATTGAAATATATAAACTTGATATCAATTGAAATAAATAAACTTGAAACATTGATCAATAAAAATATGATAGTCACAATTGTCCACAGATAAATGGTGGAACAAAATAAAGGAATGATCAATGTAAAATAGAGCAATTGATATAAAATGATCTCATTATTTGCAAATCTATTTGCTTATCCAGAATTCATGCATTTGAACTCAATTACCTTATCATACTATATGAATATCCTTTAGATAAACATAAAGGTAAAGGAGAAATTCAGTCGACTTGAATGCTCCCCCTCAAACTATTACCAATATAGATAAAATCATAAATTTTGGGTAAGTCCTCAACAAGGAAAGCCAAATCAAAAAGCATACAAGGAAAGCCAAATCAATGAAAGCACAATATTCATGAAGATAAGATACAAAAGTTAATATTAACGAGAGGACTTATATAAAAGAGAGAGATAATATGATGAAAACAATTTCATATACTCTCATAAACCTTTCACAAAATAACAGTATCATAACCTCAATCACTAATATATAAATAGTAATAAGAATATAGGTCAATGATGAACTAGGTATACGACATATTAAAGGGTATAAATGAATTGAACCAATTTATTTTCTTCCCCTTAAAATATGTGTATATAGTTCCAAAGCACTTATAGCAAAAAAAAATGATAACTTCAAGATTTAGGGTAAATCAACTATTGATTTCTCCTCCTTGCTCAATGCATATAAGGTTATAAAATCGCCATAAAACGAATAATGTCATCTTTAGTCAAGAAGAGATATCCACTTAATAACTACTAAAGATGAATGATCAAAATAATATTTTTATTAAGCACATTTAATCAAAATATGACATACATTAGCCTATATAGAAGAATCTCATATTTAAATATGATATATCTATACATGTTACCTTTTGAGAAGAAGATCATCATGAAAAGAAATAAGGACCATTAAAACTATCATGATGAGAATCACAATATAGATCAAAAATAAAACAAAAAAAATCCATAATTATCTAATTAAGAATGAATCAACCAATTTATTACTTTCATGAACAATGTATGTTTTATCACATATGTACCCATCAACGGGTAATAATCCAACCTTGCTAAGAGAAACCAAATAAGTTCAAATAGCAAAGAGCATATGTGATAATCCATGAGTAGTCAAAGTAGAGTAATAAATTAACTTTATAACCACATAATTAGATAACAACCATTAGGATCATTTATCAATAACATTAAACATGATCCAACGAATCTTATCAAGAGAAAAATCCAAAATCCATATTTATAATAAAATCTTAAAAATCGATAAAAAATATAGAAAGAAAAAATTCGATCTCATTTAAATTATTACAGATTTAATCTAAAGAGATGTAATTTAATAATATGATAAAGTCATGACTCAAAATATGAGAGAAGTTTAAGAGATGCTTACCAATGACTAGTATGAAAGGAAGTTAAAGCAATGAATCACAAACCTCAATAGAAACAAAAAAAAATGTCAAACTAATTTTAGAGACCAAACATACGTATCTAAAATAGAATACAAATCTCATCAAAAAAAATTCATAAATCTTGTTTTTGTAAACTAGCATATCACATATAGATTAAAATTCAAGAAGATAGCTAGATGAGTGAAAGTGAACAAAAATTATGTAGCTTAACAATACATCACAAATAAGCAACCTAGCTACGCAACTAATTTAGATTAATAAGGTACGCCATTAACAGGATAAATGTGCTCATTAAATCTTAAGTCAATAATACTAAAAATATATGCTTAAGCATAGAGTTCACAATAAAGGTAATACATTTTGAATGATCAAAATAATTTTAAATACTCTTTATTAAGCAAGGATAAGAGTAGCAAGTAAATGAATTAGACTCTCATCAAGTAAAGGACAAAATAGATGTTCATGAAAACACTACAGAACAAATCTCTTTTCCAAGTATTGAGATTAACCCAAGATAATAAAATAATTGATTGATCTAGAGAATGCAAAATTATAGCCATTATGAAAGTGTATTCTCTAGAAATGAAAAATCTCAGCACAAAAAGCTCAAACCATAGTAGCTAAAGACATAAGAAGTTTGATATATCAATTAAATGTATTCTCATGTGCCACAAAAACATCATTAGGCAATAATAATAAAATATTTATAGCTCAAAATATAGGGCTAGATATGATGATGTATTCTGGAACTTAGGGGACCGGGTACAGTACATTGGATCCAGAACTAGATAATGGTTGCAAGTAGAACTTAATAAATCTTAAGTGTATAAAGTATTTATCACTTTGGGTTAGCTGTAGGGGCCGGTTCCCAGCTAGCGGTAGTCCGAAGACTAGTACACCGTGTCGCTTCAGACTATTTACACCTGTATGACAGAAGGACCCTTTCGGCTTGTTCCTAAAATATTCTTTACTTTTAAGAATTTAGATTTAAAGGAATATATGCAGTATCATGAAACAATATCAAAATCCAAAATCCCTAAAAAGGTAAATACCCAAATAATAATGAAAGAATGATCATCAAAATTTGCTAAGAATATTTTCAAAACAAACATTTTCATAATGCACTTATGGAGATAAATATATAGAAGATACATACTCAAAATGTGCACTAATAAGTACGATGATTTTAACAAGTAAGGTAAAGCCCAAAACCAAGCAATTCTTAAAAAAATCTCCATAAAAGTCATGAACAAGACACTAATTAACATTTTCTTTCAACATCCTAACTTGAAAAAGTAAAACAAATAAATATCAGAAGTTAGGAATCATTAGTATATACATATATATATCACAAATAGGCATACATGAAAAAGAACAAAAATCAATTAAAAGAGCATATATCCATAAAGTCAACCAAAAAGCTAAGAAAGTATCATCAAAAGAAAGCTTTAAGGAAGAAGCTAATTGATTCAAGAAGAGATGCACAAATTTGGTCAAGGAATCAATAGCTAAAGTATGGGATAAGCACGAGTTTGAAGGAAGCAAGTATAATTAAATATTCTTCAAACAATATAAAACTGGAGCTTAACTCATATGCCCACAAAAAGTTATTTATAAAAAAATATATATCAATATAAGAAATACATGATCTACATGGAATTTTAATAAATATAGTCATGTATAAATAAACTTTATTAGGCAAAGACATAATTTATTCTCAAGAAGATAATCAAAATAAAATATGAGAATCGATAATGAATATATTATACAGGCACAAGATTAAAAAGAAGTATAAGTAAATACTTATCAAGTGATAAGAAGCTTGTGCATATATTAATAAAAACTGATTTAAAGTAAAATAGGACATATTAAAGAAAACCGGTAAGAGGTAATTATCTCAAAACTTTTAAAGACAGAGAGTTAAAATCATATTAACTCAAATCAAAATCAAGATCTTATGGACTAGAGTGATATGCATGCTTTATAAATAAAGATTAGGAATAACAAGTATGCATATATAAATGTGTCATGCTAATAGAAAATGAATAATAAACTACATAGTGTGAAATAATCATTTAAGCTAAGTAACTAGTCATGCTAGACAAAAGAAATAGTAAGAAAGTTAACTAAGCATGCTAGTATTATATCTCACATTGATTTATATAATAAGCAACTAAAGGATATCAATGTGAGCTAGTAGCAAGACATCAAGAGAAACATGCTAGATTCTACAAATATAAACCATTTAAAGAAAATCGTTTAGCATGTTACCAAAGTGGCTCTGGTGGCCACACTTGTGTTGGTGTAATTGCTTGGAAGATGACCTTTGAGCTTTGCAACCACCAACACGCTTCCTCGGTGCTATGTCCTGATATAAGAAGCTCCACCTACAATATTAGGCGAAGACTTTGGTATCCAAATAAACTTGGATCCACATTTGTTAGATTTAGGGACCCATATACTATTTACTCTAGCATTGGTAGAAGAACTCCTACGAATAGGAAAAGTTACACTCATGTGTCCAATGTGAGAGCAATAGAAGCACCTAATACTAGTGTGTGCACATGTATCAGAATGAGCATGATTATAAACATGTGGCATACTAGAATGATGAATATCTCTAAAGTGAGCATGCATGGATTTGGTCTTAAGAATATCATGTTCTAATAGCAAATCATTATACAAACAAGTAAGAGAATCAAATTTAGCATTTAAAGCATAATTCTCTTTTTTAAATAAATCAATTCTAGAAATAAAATTATTATTTTGTTTCTTTAAAGAGTCAATAGAAGAATCATGCAAATAATTTAGCTCATGTGCTGCCTTCTTAAGATCTTCTATTGGTGAGGAATGAGATTTGATTTTCAAAATTAAAGTCGCATTCAAACTCTTTAAATAAATACAAGATGAGTTTTGGGAATCAAGTCTAGATAATAAACCGTTATTTTCATTTCTCAAAGCCTCATTAGATTCTTCTAAATGAATAACCTTTTATGAAAGTTCTTCATTTGTATAATGAAAAGCCTTAACAATCTTTAAGGATTAGTTAGCCATGGCTTTCCACTTAGAGCATTTCTTACATTTAGAAGAAACCCTCTTTATCCATGCTACTAGAAGTAAAACCCTCTTTATCTGAAGTAAAACCCTTTTTATCTGAGGAGGAGGAATACGATGCCATACACAAATAAACAAAGATCTACTCTAAGGATGTTGAGCCTAACAATAGAGTCCTTGCTCTGATACCAATTGAAATAACGTGTAGACAACTCTAGAGGAGGGTGAATAGAGTTTGTGTCGATAATCACCAAATAAAAATTAACTCTATATCACCTCCATAAAATAACTATCAATATAGTAAATAAATTAGAGAGAAATGCGAAAGTAAATAAAGATCAGAAGAGCATTCGCAGACATAGCAGTTTTAACATGGTTTTCCTCGTGGAGGACTAGTCCAGGCCTGAGAACTCTACCTCAGGATTGAAATCCACTATTTGTGAAATAGTGTACAACCACGTGCCTTTACTCAGAAGAGCAAGCCAACTTCTTACAGATTCGCAGGTGGCAAAACTTGGAATTATCCAAGTGACTTTTTTTTCAACACTTGCACAAAATTTTTTAGCTGAATCACACTTGAGTACCTTGGGGCTTAGGAAGTTTTGTGGCTAGTAGATTGGAAGAGTAAGGCTTAGCTAGTATGAGGCTTAGATGATTGAGAGTGAGAGATAGGAAGATGATATGGAATGAGAGAAATCAAGCCTTATTTATACTACTCTAGGGAGGCAGAGTTCGGCCCGAATTCTGCCCTAATAATTCAAATTTTTGAAAGTTGGACTACTTGTACCAAGCAGGCCCTAAAAATCAGGGTGCTAAAAATCAGGAGAGAGAGTTCGGCCCGAACTCTGTGTGGGGGCAGAGTTCGGCCCAAACTCTACCTCCTAGGTGGCAGAATGGCCTTTGGACCTTTGGGCTTTGTTTGGCTGGGTGGAGCTTGGACTTGGTTCAGGAATTGGTCTGTTTGTATGGTAGAGCTTAGAGAGATATGTCTAGGGGTTGAGATGATAAAGTACGACTTAATGTACACATTCTCCTAGACTCAATAAATTAAAGATTACAGACTTGAAACAAATAGAAAAACCAAGAGCCCTTTGATGACGCCTTTTTATGATATTTGAGCAGACTTGAAGATGTCTTTTTCCTTGACAAACAGTGGAACCCCCGATGCGAGGCCCCGGATAGGTCGCTAGGCGGTTCAGAGAAATCTTTTTGTATGATGCTGTCTTTGGTCCATCATTAGTTCTTTATTGCCTATGTCCTGGTTTGGTCAAGTTTGATCATGCTTACTGTATGTCTGCAAATACATGTTAGGCGAGCAAAATATCTTACAGTACGATACAAGCAAGGCAATATGATATAGGACAATTAGGACAATGCTAAGTTGAAGTAGCAACATGATAATGAGTATATGAATATTAGTGACATCATTATGTTAAACTTAACTGATTAGCCATATTCAAAAGCACGATGTTATCATTGGGCTTATAGCTCTGTCGAAGGAGCTTCCCAACTTTATTCAAATATTGCTCGGGAATAAGACAAATACACAATAAATTATCTATGATAACAACATCATCTTCTACAAGCACTGCCATATGCGAGGCCACTCCACCGAGCGATGCTTCAGAGCCCACCCAGAATAGAAAAAAAAAGCGGTCCGACAAGTTGCCCCTATCAATCACGTCAAAGCCACAAGTCACCTTTGCCCAATTCCCACTTTCGTTTCGATGCTAGTGCTAGTCATGCTCGCAGCCGAGAATAACCCCAAAAAGCCACCCCCAGGAAAGAATTTCCTGTTCCAAATCGCTTTCAGGCTTAAATTTAAACAACAAATTCGATATCCTTGACTTGAAAGACACCGAAGACACCATGGAGGCCACCTTCCTCGACAAAGAATAGTTGGGTAACCCCATACCTGAGGCATCTAAAACTGGAGGTGCCCCTGGATTAGAGGAAACCGAAAGTGCCTCTCGCTATGAAGAAGTTATCCCCAATGAGGTGACCAGTACCCGATCAGCTTCCAACACGGAGGTGAATACTGGAGCACACAGTACGGAAGAAGAAATAGAGATCAGCAGTACCCCTGGATGGGAGGCAGAGGAAGCAATAGAGCCTCCGGCTACGGAGCACAATTCGGTATCGATAGGCAACCCCCAACCCCCCATCCCAGAAGCCCCCTTTACTTTCCATAACGTGGCTACCATACGAGCGAAAGCTCTGGCCAACATAGGCGAAGCCCCTGTGGACAGGATGAATCAGACCATTGACGACGGCTTCACCAGCAACAACAGCTATTTCGGAGCCTTAGCTAAAATTGTAGGAGAAGTCTATATGCACCCGGCCGAGGAGATAGTCGACTAAGCCAAAGACAGAGCCACCAAGACGAAAAGAAAGGCCGCAATCACCTCCAAAAAAATCTAACAATAAAAACATCAAAGAGGTCACGGCCATGACCATTAGGTCTGTCGCAAAACTCTCCAAATCCCCCCCTCCCTAGCATCCTTAATACCTAATATCCTTTCTTGGAATCTTAGGGGCCTTGCGAAGAAGCCTACCTTGAGAAGATTTAACTGTCTTAAGAAAATCCACAGAATTGACATCTTAGTGATTATTGAACCAAAAATCCTCTAAAAGCAACTCAAGTCCATCCAGATGCAGTTAGGATTCCCCTACAATATCGCCAGTTGTCACGATATTTGGATTCTCTTCGCTGCCGACGTGAAGCTCAACATCATTCATGACTTGAGGCAGGCGCGCTTGTGTTGGGTGGAACACCCCATGCTCCATTCCAGCTCTCTCTTATTCGCCATTCATGGCAGCTGCGACATCCAAGAACGTAAACAGCTCTGGGACATCCTGAGGGACACCCATCAAAACTACATCAACCTCCCTTGGCTCAGTGTTGGTGACTTCAACGCTGTTACTTGTAGAGAGGAGAAGTCAGGTGGGCGATCTCCCCCACCGTTGGCCATGCAAGATTTTACCAACTTTATATTCAGCGCTCACCTGTCCCCCTTTCAGTTCTCTGGCAATGCCTTCACCTGGTGCAATGTGTAGGAAGGCACTAGGAGGCAATACTCCTGCCTTGATCATGCCTTCATCAACATGCAATGGTCAGACATGGAGATTAACACCAGCCTATCGCATCTCAATACGATCGAATCGGATCACTTCTCCCTCCTCATTGAAATCAGCAGCAAATTGAACCAGATTAAGAAAAGCTTTCATTTTCTTGACCTTTGGAGCCATTATCCCCAGTTCAGGAACATCGTTGCAGCCGCCTGGAGTAGCATCAAAGCCACAGACCCCCTCATCTGTGTGGCGGCCAAACTGAAAGCCACCAGAAAAGCTCTTACAATTTGGATCAAGGAAGTATTCGGTGACATCTTTCAGGCTGTCCGTATTGCCAAGGATGACGTTACTCGTACGAAGATTCTATTTACTATCGACAGATCCCCAGCGACTTGTACCTCCCTTAACCTCACTAGAGTGCTACTGAAGTTTCGAATAAAATTTGAAGTGGATTTCTGGAAACAAAATGCTAGGATGACTTGGGACATTGAGGGCGACGAAAACTTCAGCTACTTTTACTCCGGTGTCAAGGGGCACAGACTACAGCTCAACCTACACCAGATCGCTGACGATAACAGACACATTCTCAAAGACCAGCGGGGTACCAATCGTCCAGTACAAATTTCAACTCCTAGTTATTCACCAAAAAAGACATCATCATGGACAGGGAATTCCTTGAAGCGATCCCTCACTTGATCGAAGATAGAGACAATACCCAGATACAGCTACTTTCTTCCAAGCTTGAAGTCAAAGATGCCGTATGGGCTCTGAATGAGCACAGTGCTCCCGGACCTGATGGATTTACTGGAGTCTTCTTTGGATCTTGCTGGGACATCATAAAGACGGATATGCACGAGACGTTGACTACTTTCTTCCAGGGAGCCATATACCCTAAATCGATATCCTGCGCTAACCTGATCCTCATTCCCAAGAAGGACAACCCAAAAACCTTTAAAGATTTTTGCTATCTGTGCTGGTACACTTTCACTAATAAAATCAACTCCAAGATTATTGCCAACCGCATTTCCGGACTTCTTCCCAAGATTAACTTAGAGGAGCAAAGCAAATTTGTTCATGGCCGAAACATTTTTGATAACATCCTCCTAGCTCAGGAGATGATCACCTGCATAAAATTCCCGTCCAGGGGTGGAAACATTTCTATCAAGCTGGACATAGAGAAGGCGTATGGCAGACTTGACTGGCAATTCATGATACGGTTGTTCAGAGCCTTCGGGTCTTCGAAGATCTAGATAAACATCGTATGGAGATCGATTAGCAATTTGTGGTTCTCCACTATTGTTAACGGTCAAGCTGAGGGTTTCTTCAAATCTAGTCGTGGTGTCAGACAGGGAGACCCTTTATCATCCACCATCTTCATTATTACCGCTGAAGCCCTAAGCAAAAATCTGAACAAAATAGTTGGCACCCCCCGTTTCCAGCATTTTCACACAACTAGCGGTTGCCCGATCATTACCTACATGGCTTATGCTGACGACATTCTCATCTTCTCCTTCGGCGACGTCGAGTCCGTAGAAGTAGTTTACAAAATGCTGCAAAAATACTCTAGATGCTCGGGTCAGTGGGTCAACCCCAACAAAGCTCATCTATGTCCATCACGAGGCCAATAGAGACCACTCCTCTACTCTCACTAATATTACTTCCTTTTCTGTTACGTATCCTCCTTTCACCTACTTAAGGTACCCGTTGGTATATGGAAGATCCAAAGCTGGCATATTTGAAGGGCTGGTGGATAAAATCAGAAAAAAAATTGAGGGATGGCACAGCGTAATATTATCATCGGACAGAAAGATGATCCCGATACGACACATCCTATCTTCCATCCCTATTTACACTCTAGTCGCTTGCTCCCCCCTAAGAGGGTCCTCACATCCATTGAAAACCTCTTCTCTAACTTCTTCTGGGGGCACTAAATTGTCAAGGACAAGCATCATTGGGCCAGTTGGGTCTCCATGGCCAGACCCACCATAGAGGGAGGACTAGGATTCTGTAGGCTGTCGTACGTCGTCGACGCATGTTCTATGAAGATGTCGTGGAAGCTTTACGACAACAGTACTATCTGGGCCATGTTCATGAAGGCCAGATATTACAAGCACTCCCACCCGACCACCGTCGAATCCAACATCAAATCTTCTACGTCTTGGCATCATATCCTGCACGGTCGGCGCCTCATCAAGCCTTTTATACGCCTCCATTTGGGCTCGGAAGCATCATACTTATTACATGAAAGTTGGTCCGGGGAGGACCTCCTCCCTCAACTTCTGGCCGCTTCTTCCAACCGCGAGATCAGAGATCTGTGGGATGGCAAGGATGACTGGAATTGGGACAGGGCCCGGGAGTGGATTGGGGAGGAGGCAACAGAAGCACTAGCCGTCTCGGGCTTGAAAGTTAGGTCAGTCCTCGACTCTCTCAGATGGTCCCTCTCGGCCAACGAATCTTTCTTTCTTGCTTTCATGAGGAGAGTGGTTAGCAGAATCGGAGCGGAATCCCCCATAATCGGACCTTTCTGGCAGTTATGCATCCCTACAAAATGATTATTTCTACTTTGGAGAGCATTTCGCAAGAAACTCCCTACTAACGATGCACTCAACACCATCGACTTCAGTTTAGCATCTGTGTGTCATTGTTGCTCGGAGTGACAGTCTGAAATGGTTGACCATATTCTTTATACGGGAGACCTGACAGAGCAGGTTTGGACAGTGCTATCCTATTATTGCAGACATGCCCCGGTTATCGGGGGCTTCAACGATCTTCTAGCCACCTGGGGTGGTGCCTTGCATGGCCACTAGACCGTTACAACCGCCATCACGTGGGTCATCTAGAAAAACTGAAACAAATTCAGATATGAGGGACACCAATACACCTTCGATCAACTGATACGGGAGACACGCAGTCAAATCTTCAAAGTCTGCAGACACTGCAAGCATGTAGGGGAGGGCTTCTGGCACTCCTTGTTTAGTAGACTTGTTTTGGGTCGTTGATCGGGAGTTTGCCTCACGGCTCCTTTTCTTTCTATGTCTTTCTGTTTTGTGCCTACTTGTAAAGGCTTAGGCATTTTGCGCCTTAGACATGAATAAAGCTTGGTATTTACCCTAACATATTGACTAACCGCCTTTCCTAACAAAATCCAAATCCCAAATATTAATGTAGAGCATCTAAATATCCCATATATATATATATATATATATATATATATATATATATATATATATATATATTTAGTTTAGATTGATATATTTCTATGTATAGAAGTTACAATATACACACACACATACACACACACACACACACACACACACACACACACACACACACACACACATATATATATATATATATATATATATATATATATATATATATAAACCTAGTTGGTATTAACTATCCTAACCAACCAACACCCTACCTAAATATAAACACGACCCTAGATGGGAACCCTTGCCATGTGTTTGCCATTAAATATCAAAGACAGGTATTACAGAAATGCTAAAATTGATTGTAAACTCGCTTCTACAAAGTAAAGTCTAAAAAGAAATCCTAGGAAATAATCTAAGTACAATTGTTTAGTTTTTGATTATGGGGGGCGACGGTAGAGGCTCGGAAAAGTGTATCAACTCTGCCTTACTCCTTGGACTATCCGACACTTTCTTTAGCTCTTGAAAAAATTGCCCTTCGTAGGTTGCCCGCCTCTTTCAGGGGTGTGGCACCCTCTATTTATAGTGATATGTGTTTTGAGCCGCATAGATGGCCCGTGGCCACGTGGCTAATCAGCACGTGAAGACCGGCTCTTTGGCTGCCAGCTGGCGATTTGTTGTGATTTTGTTGCAGCTAATCTGGGTGGTTGAGACTTGGTCAGCCTGCTATGTGTCATATCGCAGGATATAAATCATTTTGATCACATGAGTCTCTCAGTTTTCAGCCATGTTGGGCCGCATAAGACTCATACAGCTTAAGTCGTAGTCTTCCTTAGTCCGCATATAGCTTAAGAACATTTGAGCCGCATAGATTCTGTATTTTGGGCCACATAAAGCTCATGCGGCTTAGGTTACAGTCACCCTTGGCCGCATGAAGCTCAGAGACTTTAGGGCCGCATATGTTGAGCTGCATAAGGTTCATGCGGCTTGGATAGCAATCCTTCTGGCCGCATGACTATGTCTAAGCACATGAACCATATTTGTTAGTGACATGACATTTTGTTTGATCACGTCATATCTTTTTGTCAGATTGTCAGAGCTATCATTTTTGTTAGTTTTGACAGAGTTTGTCAGCTTTATCAGAAGGACTGATCAACTTGGCCGTATATCTTTCTTCTGCGGCTCGAATAAGTCTGGTTGCAGACGGGCCGCATGGGGTGGTGAATCTGTCATGCGGATCTCCTTTATGCGGACCAGTTTAGCCCAAAGTACTTATGCGACAAATTGTGATCCGCATGAACCCTATATTTTCTATGCTTCTACACCATGGTCGAACACCCTAAGGTCAGCCCCATTCCTTTTGGGCCAATTAAAAACCCATAAATCTATTCTAATTAAGCCCAAAGCCACCCAAATATATTCCCATTTATATTTTTTTTCCCATATATATATATATATATATATATATATATATATATATATATATATATATATATTTTATATATATATATATATATATATATATATATATCCCAAAACCCTAACCATAAAATCCTATTTTCTCTCTTCCACTAGGCCGAACAGCCCCCTCCCTTAAAAATTCCAAAAATAGCAGCCCCTCGTTTTCCCTTATCCTTCCAACCCTCCCATACAACTTCTCATCCATCTATATCAACTAAATGTGTCTCCTTTAACTCATCTCTCCACCAAAATTCTATTAAATCTCCAAGAAAGTCCCATCTTTATCATCCAACCTTCAAGAACTATTGACAACACCTTCAAACCCATCAAGAAGGGATTAGCAAGCAAATAAAGCAAGAAAGTTGGGATCTTGGACAAGAAGAAGCATCCACAACCCTTATAGCAAAAGATTTCAGTAACGATTCCATCTTTTCTTATCTCAAATCACATGCTTATAATTTTACAAAAATCTGAGTTTAATACCATATAAATTATATTTCGATATCTTTTATCCTATATTTTCATCTCTAGACATTGCATGTTGAATTGTTGAGAAATCGGGTTAGGTAGAGCGAGTCTTGAGCACCATTAATGCAAAACTTTGGAAAATTGTTAGAATTTTCCAAAACTGAATTTAATGTAGGTTTATTACTACGAAATATAATTTTAATCATATTTTTATGATTTTAGCATCTTAGACCTGATTTGAAAAAATAGGGGTCAAAATACTAGCTTTTTAGGTAAGTTGCTAACATGAATAGTTAAAACTTAGTGATAATTTGGCCATTAAATTCAAGTTTATTTTATATAAAGTAATTAGAATTAATTATATTTTAAAATATTATTTTATGTATTTAAGTCATATTAGAAGTTTAGTGATGTTCCAGACAAGTTTCGGGTAGACTAGCGGACATAGAAGCCAACTTTCCATGAATTTTTCTTAAAATTCTAAATATGCAATTCATAGGTTAATTCCATATACCAATTATATTTAAATTATTATTTTTGTGATTTTAGATGATTTATATGCATGCCCTTGAAGTAGGGACTTAACCGAGAGTTTTGCAAGTCGAAAATGGTAAAACTAGGTCCCGATATCTCATGGAAACATGTGTGTTATTGTGTATGAATTTAATGGTTCATAAGGTATTTGGACATGGTTTATTATGGATATTAATACTAGATTAGATAATTTAATCATATTACAAGTTTCTTGGTTAAATACTTAATGTAGTATATTAAATATTTATAGGAATATTTGTAAAGATAAATACTTATAAAGGATCTTCTATACATATGCCTTGTATATCTATAAGGTTATATTTACGTACATAATTATTTTTATATATGAATTTTAGTCTAAAATCTAGTAAATTAAAATATCTATTTTAGGGGATATAAGTATTATCAAAGATATTAATTTTCCAAATAAAACCATTTTCAAAACAAACCTTTAATTGCTTTCTAAATACTGTCTATGAACTCATGTTATATCTATATTATTATTAGAAGTGTTATCAATGTAACTATAATAATCAAAATTTATTAATATATATCAATTGTATGGAGGAAACTATTTTTCATAAATAAACCCTAATAAGGACTTGATTAGATGCATGTGTGGTATATATTTTTTGGTTGTCTGTCTTGGGCGCTGATAGATTCATTGAGGACTGTAGCAACTATAGTTCATGCCAGAGTTTAGATCGACTTTTGGTCTTCACAGAATCAACACGGATTTGACAAACTCCAGGCAAGTATACCTTGTCAACTTGTATATTATAGTTTATATGCGTGTTCTCTACTTTGATTTTATTTTTTTTCCTCATACTTTTATATTCATGTTGCTTTATCCTATTTCTAGCTTTACTTTATCTTGCTTCTAGCTTATATGCACATACCTAATTTCTGTTATATTTTATTACCTGTTATATTGGTGTTTGTGTTCACATGTGTCTCATGATAAAGTTGCCTAGTCCTACACCACTATTCACTCGACTTGAGTATGACTTTATTTGAGTATGACTTGACTTGAGATATTCTATAGATTGGAAGTGCTTACCTTGAATACAGTATATAGGATTGACTTGACCTTGATACTAGAATTGGCTATTTGACCATCTCGATTGGGAGTGCTTGCCTTCACTACAATTGAGATACCATAGATTATGAGTGTTTGCCTTTACTACAGTCTATAGGTTTTACCTTACTTATTGTTAGCCACGTCTAATGGCATGCCTGTAACTCCCTTGTCCTGATCTTAAGTATTTATTTATCTATTTATACTTAATTTGTAAAGGTAGTAACAAATCATAAGAGCTCCATATCCTATCTTATCTCTCCATAGCTCAATCTTTATCTTATATTTATCAGCATATTCATCGTTATCTCCTCCTCTTTCAATCCCCAAGTTCATAAATAAATATATATATTAAAACTTCTATACCTATATATGGATATGAGATAACATAATCTCTCCATTAGCCAACATTATCCTCACCATCTCTCCATAACTCACGATACACCTATAGCCTCTAGGCAGCCACTACATTCTGCATGACGTCGAGTGCCAGAACTCGTTCCCGAGTTCGTAGTGCATGCGTATCCGAGGCCATCGCCGTTCGTACGTGTATGGACCGTAACCCCTCGCTGAGCGTCAGATCGACCGTCACAGTTGTTGTGCCAGTTGAATCCGCACGCGAACCAGTGTCTCTAGCGATGGTGAAGCCGACGCCAAGGCCGACCACTTTACAACACACCTCGGCGAAATGTCCGAGCACATCAAGACCACAATGACACTTGCCGCGTTGCTCCAGTAGCACCATCTCCTAGCCGAAGGCCCGAGTGCATGGCCAACCATGCTGCGATATGCCTCGACATCGATTCACGTCAACTTTGACTCAAAACCACTCGACGAACTGATAGTAGATCTTGCCGTCGACCCACACAGCCTTACTGGGATGCTAACACCACCATTATAGTCGCCATAATCTTCTACTGGTGTCGAGGCCGGAGCGGCCTCGTCGTTGCACAACTGGAGCCAACCCCGGAGTTCGCTGTGGCTTTAAAGAGCCTCCAAGGGACCGAACAACCGAGCCAAAGGGGAAGTTTTAGCTCCCGCTTGAAATTGAAGCAGCAACATACATAATATTTATAATATTTGGTATAGCCCCCTCCTTCCTCCTTATTTAGCATAATGGACCCTAATTAGTTAATACATACGTTAATATATAAGTATAGTTTTATGTAAGCATAAACCTAATCTAACATTCTTTTTACTGGCATATAAAAAACAGGGTGATGACAGAGGGGCACTCTCTGCTTATTCTTTTGCTTGTAAATCAATGTAGTAGGCTATTTAGCATATACTGTTAGGGTTATATACTAAAAGCATCACTTTTGTAGTAACCTTATTTCCTTAAATTTTGAATGAGAATCATATGGGCAAATGTTTGCATATTGTATTTGTTGCAAGTGTTAATGCAAATGTCTGATATTCTATATTGTAGATAATATGGTGTGTGGTGTCACACAGAAAATCATATTATCAGTTTCCTATGGAGTATATAAATAGTTCACAACCTATATGGACTTGGACAATCTATTGGAAAGGTTGTAGTGTAATCTGGTATTAGTCTATCTTGACTATAGGTTTACACTAGTACACTTTGTGTGTATTGAACAGGACCACTTGAGGTTGTTCTCTTTGTACTGACCACATAAGACAATAAACACTTCTGTTATTATGGATGCTTGTGCTCTTAATCCGGATATAATAACAGACATGTATATGCAGTATGCATTACTTTAACTCATAAAAGAGTGAGATTCATTATGGATCAACAACCTCTATGAATTGGGTAATAACATTGTATGTATGATGGGCTGTTGATTATAAATAGAATCCATGTCCCGATACATCGGGTTGATGATGTCCCCTTAAGGAGCTCATAAGGATTGTCATGTAAACTCTGCAGGTGGATTATATTTGACATATCAAATAATGTTGAGCGGTACTACTTAAGGATAAAAGATGTCGAGTCAATATAGTTGTCAGTAACTTAATTTGATCGACGGACATACGATATCTTAACATGGGGAGCCAAACCAGCATATAATAAAAGGAGCCCACAAACATAATTTAGGATTTGGGAGGTAGTGCAAAAATAGCTCATTAGTGGACCGAGCTATTGTTAATAGGCCTGGATTATGTGTTCGGGCTGAACACGGGATATCCAGATCCGTTAGGAGGCCTAACCCTAATTTCTCCTCTTGGTCCCTGTCGTAGCCTATATATATCCTCTATTCTCTGGCCGCCAGATTACTGATCAGAAATCAAATACTTTCTCTAAATTCGTGATTCACGTAAGAAGAGAAAGAAAGGGCTGCCAAGGAGAAGAAAAGGTTGGAAGATCGTCGCCCATACGACGTCCAACTCGAGGAAGGAATACATGCAGAAGATCTTGGGG
Source organism: Iris pallida (assembly GCA_029216955.1). NCBI lineage: Eukaryota > Viridiplantae > Streptophyta > Magnoliopsida > Asparagales > Iridaceae > Iris > Iris pallida. The sequence continues at coordinate 8,038,222 of JANAVB010037819.1, forward strand.
TCGTCCGCTCGAGATTTCTAGGAATTACTTGTCTCCTTTCCGCCGCAGGTATAATTCGTGAACCCTAGTTTCCGCCTATGAAGGGTTAGAACACATATTAGATCTTTTTAGCTTTCTACCGATCAATACGCACACCAAAGAAAGGGTCATGGGAATCCCCAGTTCCATCAATTGGTATCAGAGCTACTTTGGATCTACGTATTGATTGATACGTCCATGTTGTCCAATAAAACCTGCGCTGTATAATAGTCGGTAGATGTAGATCTGTTCTAACCCGGTTTTGCAGGCATCTTAGATCCAACTATTATGGTCCAATGCATATTTTTGATTGTGTTGTTTAAACCATAGACATGTCGTGGATGTTGTTGTTGCTGTAGATGTATTTAAAATTACGAGGGTTGATCGTGCTTATTATTTTAATTTTTTAATCTAGATTATGTATGAACTCCTTCGGGAGGCATAGGATTGATGTAATTTTAATTATTTTTGATCAATCGTGATGGCGGTGGTGGCTGTTTCTGACGTCGGATGAGATGCTGGTTTTAAGCAGTCCAGAGGCAGACAGATGATTTTCGATGAAGGAATCGACTGCCAAAACCTAAAAAAAAACTAAGCCTACATTGATAATGGACAACATGGACCTCGAATAGATCTACACAGCGCCAGATTTTGGATTCGGATAGTTGAGGACGGAGCAGCAACGATGACCATAATAGTTGGATATTTTTTCTTATTTTTGTCATTTTACTTTTTTCTGATTATGCATGTTTATTATTGTGTGGATATTTTTTTGAAAAACTAAGCCTACATTAATAATGGACAACATGGATATAATATCAACTAGTAGAAAAGCCCTCATTGTTAAATAACTAAGTGGGAGAGGATATTTATTTAGTATAAATCCTATGGTCTCCATTACTGGTTTGTAGGTGATGTAATTATACTTGCGCGTTGGCTTTAGTACTTTCCTCCATATCGAATGAGTATAATTATGGATCACCAGTACAAACTTTCTTAGGGATAATTGTAGAAAGTTACCTAGTATGTGTTCACTTCTCCATTTGAAGGAACTCATTACAAGGTAATGGACTTAGTATTAAGTAATGGTATACACTTAGATACAAATAATGGTATCCTCCCCATCGGAGTCACTGCTATTATTTGTATGACCATAGTAAGACCAGTATATTAATTTTATTTGTCATAAAATTATGTTGACATGATAGTAAAATTAATAAGAAAAACCTACTTGAACAAAGTTGAATTTGTATACGTCCACACTGTCGTGGCATGCTAAATTCATGGTGTTCAAGGTGTTGGTGAATTTTTTTATTATTGTTTTGAGGGAATCAATATTTAGGTAATTCAAAAAGTTTTTTTGCCCTACATAATTTTATTTATGTGATTCTCAGGATTTCAAAAATAGGTTCTTTCAGTCCACTTGCGGTGATTCTTAAAGAAAATAAACTTACTGGACCTAATTATATTGACTGGAAATATAATTTGGATATTGTTCTGACTACTAAGGAGTAAAAATATGTACTTGTTGAGGAATGCCCACCTAAGCCTGATGCTAACTCTGATGAAGAGGTCAAAGTGGCTTATAAGAAGTGGAAAAGAGCAGATGAGATGGCACGGTGTTACATTCTGGCATCTATGTCAAATTTACTGCAACATCAGCATCAGGCCATGGCTACAGCTTATGACATGATGTATAACCTCAAGGAACTCTTCGGACATCAGAGTAGAGCAACTAGGAAGTTTGCTATAAAATGTTTGATGAATACAAAAATGGCTGCGGGTACACCAGTAAGGGATCATGTTCTCAAGATGATCGGTCATCTGAATGAGATGGAGATCCTTGGAGCTAAAATCGATGGGGAATCCCAGGTCGATATCATTCTCGGAACTCTGCCTAAAAGTTTTGACAATTTTTGCCTTAATTACAACATGAACAAAAGGTTGTATAGTTTGGCAGAACTTGCAAAAGAGCTACAGGATGCTGAATCTCTCTTTAGGCAGAGTGGTCATATTTTTGTTTCTGAAAAGGCTTCTACTTCTAAGCCAAAAGACGGTAAGAAGAAGAATAACATTCAAAAACAGGCAAACTCAACAAAGAAGGCCATGGGACCTCAAGGCGCGGTAAAAAAGTCGAAAGGCAAATATTTCAAGTGCAAAGGGTCAGGACATTGGAAGACTGATTGTCCACTTCTCAAACAAGGAAACAAAGAAGGTATATCTCATTTACTAGTAGTTGAAACATGTTTAGCGGTATTATCTACCGGCACCTGGTGTGTAGATACATGAGCCACTAATCATGTCTGCAATATATTGTAGGGGTTCCAGAAAACCAGACGGCTCAGTGATGGAGAGATATGCTTGTTCATGGGTGATGCTACAAAAGTATCAGTCGTTACATTAGGAGATGTTACTTTATCTTTTGGTAGAAATAAGTCTTTGACATTGAGAGATTGTCTTTATGCACCTTCACTTAGAAGGAATTTAGTTTCTGTTTCTATGTTAGTTAAGGATGGATATTCAGTTTATTTTAATAACAATATTGTTATTAGAAAGAATAAATATTTTATCTGTTCTGGTGCATTGGTTGATAATCTGTATGTCATTAATCCTATTTCGCCCATAATGCAACTTATGGAAATGAATAATATGTCATCTAACTTAAATAAGAGAAAAGAACCTTATTGTATGAACCAAACATATCTTTGGCACTTGCGATTGGGGCATATTAACCTAAGAAGGATCCAAAGACTGGTTGAAGATGGACCTTTTAGTTCATTGGAAGTGGAGGCACTACCAGTCTGTGAATCCTGCTTGGAAGGTAAAATAATCAAAAGGCCTTTTACGGTGAAGGGGTATAGGGCCAAAGATGTGTTGAAATTGGTTCATTCTGATTTGTGTGGACCCATGATATCCAAGCTAGAGGTGGCTTTGAATATTTTATCATATTTATTGACGATTATTCAAGGTATGGATACATTTATTTGATGCGCCGTAAGTCTGAGTGCTTTAAGAAATTCAAAGAGTACAAGGCTGAAACGGAGAAACGTCATAGAAAATGTATCAAATCATTACGATCAGATCGTGGTGGCGAGTACCTCTTTGGAAAGTTTAGAGATTATTTATCAGAGACTGGGATTGCATCCCAATTGACTGCACCTGGAACGCCCCAGCAGAATGGTGTAGCCGAAAGAAGGAATATAACTCTTATGGAGATGGTTAGATCAATGATGAGTTATTAAGATTTGCCAGATTTGTTTTGGGGATATGCCTTAGAGACTGCAGCTTATATTTTGAACTTGGTTCCTTCTAAGTAAGTACCTCTTACTCCCACAGAGGTGTGGATTGGGCGTAAGCCTAGTCTGAAACATGTTCGCATTTGGGGTAGTCCAGCACATGTGCTGAATGGAAAAGAAGATAAGTTGGATTCTCGTACAGAAGTATGCTTGTTTGTAGGCTATCCAAGAGGAATGAAAGGAGATTTATTTTATAGTCCTAAGGATCAGAAGGTCATTGTTAGCACCAATGCCCGATTCTTAGAGGAAGACTATGTGATGAACCATAAACCCACAAGTAGAGTTGTTCTAAAGAAACTGAGATGTGAGACACCAAGTACTTCAGTACCAACAATACAAGAGGATGAACCACAAATAACTGCACAACGTGTCATAAATGTTACACCACAACCGATAGAGCCTCGTCGTAGTGGAAGGGTTGTGATACACCCTGATAAATATATGTTCTTGGGAGAGTCGTCAGACTTCGTCCCTGAGGAACAAGATTATAATCCCTGTACCTACAATGAAGCACTCCAAGATAAAGATGTAAATTCTTGGCAAAAAGTAATGATATCTAAAATAGATCTATGGATTCTAATCAGATCTGGGAGCTTGTAGAACCACCCGTTGGTGTAAAAGCCATTGGATGCAAGTGGGTCTATAAGAGAAAAAGAGGATCAAACGGTAAGGTTGAAACCTTTAAAGCTCGGCTTGTAGCAAAAGGTTTTACTCAAAGAGAAGGTATCGATTATGAGGAAACCTTTTATCATTTAGCCATGCTTAAGTTTATCCGGATTCTTTTATCTATTGCAGTTCATCCCGATTATAAGATTTGGCAAATGGATGTCAAGACAGCTTTCCTTAATGGAAGTCTTAAGGAAGACATCTATATGAAGCAACCAGACGGGTTCATTGAAAAGGGCCAAGAGCATCTTGTTTGTAAGCTCAAGAAGTCCATTTATGGACTTAAGCAAACTTTCAGATCTTGGAACATATGTTTTGATCAGGTGATAAAATCCTATGGATTTGATCAATGTCTGGATGAATCATGTGTATACAGAATGTGTGACGGAAACGTGGTGGTATCCATAGTACTTTATGTGGATAACAAATTGCTCATTGGAAATAATGTGAAGGTGTTATCTGATGTAAGGGTATGGTTATCCAAACAGTTTGATATGAAGGACTTGGGAGAAGTAGGTCACATCCTTGGGATCAAAGTTCTACGAGATCGCAAGAAAAGGATGTTGGGCTTATCCCAAGCTTCCTATATCGATACTGTACTAACTCGTTTTAGTATGCAAAATTCTAAGAAAGGTTTCTTACCTTTTAGACATGGAATTGCTATATCAAAGGAGCAGTATCCGAGGACACTTAAAGAGATAGAGAACATGAAGGCCATTCCTTATGCTTCAGCAGTAGGAAGCTTAATGTATGTAATGCTATGTACGAGACCAGACATCTGCTTTACCGTAGGCATGGTCAGCAGATATCAGTCTAACCCAGTACAAGAGCACTGGACTGTCGTAAAGCATATTTTGGAGTACCTGAAAAGGATTAAAGAGTATATGCTAGTTTACCAGGAAGATAGTTTAGTTCCCTTGGGGTGTACAGACTCAGATTTTCAGTCAGATAGGGATTCCAGGAAATCTACCTCAGGTTGTGTGTTTACTTTGGGAGGTGGAGCCATTGTGTGGAGGAGTATCAAGCAAAAATGTATTGCCAATTCCACTGTGGAAGCCGAGTATGTGGTAGCCTCTGAGGCAGCCAAAGAAGCGGTTTGGCTTAGAAACTTTTTGTTGGACTTGGATGTGGTACCTAGTTTGCCTAAGTCTATTACACTTTATTATGATAATAGTGTGCAGTTGCAAACTCAAAGGAACCACGAGCCCATAAGACAGGCAAACACATTGAGCGCAAGTACCACCTAATACGAGATTTCGTAAAGAAAGGAAAAGTTGCTATGATCAAGATAACATCAGCCGACAACCTAGCTGATCCCTTTACAAAGAGCTTACCAGCTAAGGCTTTTGATAGTCATGTTGAGGGAATGGGAGTCAGATGTGTAGCAGCATGGCTTTAAGTATAAGTGGAAGATTTGTAATAGTATACTGAAAAGCAATACTTTGAGTATAAGTGGGAGATTGTTAGGGTTATATACTAAAAGCATCACTTTTGTAGTAACCTTATTTCCTTAAATTTTGAATGAGAATCATATCGGCAAATGTTTGTATATTATATTTATTGCAAGTGTTAATACAAATGTCTGATATTCTATATTATAGATAATATGGTGTGTGGTGTCACACAGAAGATCATATTATCAGTTCCCTATGGAGTATATAAATAGTTCACAACCTAGATGGACTTGGACAATCTATTGGAATGGTTGTAGTGTAATCTGGTATTAGTCTATCTTGACTATAGGTTTATACTAGTACACTTTGTGTATATTAAACAAGACCACTTGAGGTTGCTTTCTTTGTACTGACTACATAAGAGAACAAACACCTCTGTTATTATGGATGCTTGTGCTCTTAATCCGGATATAATAATAGACATGTATATACAGTATGCATTAGTTTGACTCATAAAAGAGTGGGATTCATTATGGATCAATAACCTCTATGAATTGGATAATAACATTGTATGTATGATGGGCTGTTGATTATAAATGAAATCCATATCCCGATACATCGGGTTGATGATGTCCCCTTAAGGAGCTCATAAGGATTGTAATGTAAATCCTGCAGGTGGATTATATCCGACATGACAAATAAAGTTGAGCGGTACTATGTAAGGATAAAAGATGTTGAATCAATATAGTTGTCAGTAACTTAATTTGATCGACGGATATACGATATCTTAACATGGGGAGCCAAACGAGCATATAATAAAAGGAGCCCACAAACATAATTTGGGATTAGGAAGGTAGTACAACAATAGCTCATTAGTGGACCGAGCTATTGTTAATGGGCCTAGATTGTGTGTTCGGGCTGAACACGGGATATCCAGATCCGTTAGGAGGCCTAACCCTAATTTCTCCTCATGGTCCCTGCCGTAGCCTATATATATCCTTTATTATCTGGCAGCCAGATTACTGATCAGAAATCAAATACTTTCTCTAAATTCGTGATTCACGTAAGAAGAGAAAGAAAGGGCTGCCAAGAAGAAGAAAAGGTTGGGAGATCGTCGCCCACATGACGTCCAACTCGAGAAAGGAATACGTGCAGAAGATCTTGTGGTCGTCCGCTCAAGATTGCCAGGAATTACTTGTCTCCTTTCCGTCGCAGGTATAATTCGTGAACCCTAGTTTCCGCCTATGAAGGGTTAGAACAGGTATTAGATCTTTTTAACTTTTTATCGATCAATACGCACACCAAAGAAAGGGTCCTGGGAATCCCCAGTTCCATCATATACAACCTTCTCGTATGACACAACCATTTTAGTCATATCAACTTAAACATTGTGGAAATATAAGAAGTAGTATATAAATATAACTCTAATATTGGTGTAGATAGTAACATACTTAAGATATTATAGTATTTAAATAATGTGGTATTTAATTGACAGTAAGATAGCTTATAACCTTTAATGAAATCTATTAGCCAATTGAAACTAGATTGCAAGATTAAGTCAAATAAGTATCGATCTAAACCATATACAAATTCCTAATATTATTAAATAATAATCTGATGCACATTTTTGACTAGGCTTCTTGGAGTAAGATTCGAGTTGGGTACGTACAATGTAGCGCAACCTTGGACACCAGGCAAGTATACCTTGCCCTTCTTTACAGCTTTATTTATATGCTTATTCCTCTCATTATCCAATTTTTTTAGTTGATTATTGACATGTGTTTTGCTCATATCATGTATACTAGTTGGTTATTTCATTGCTATATAGTCATTGCTCATAGTTAGCCTTGTAGTTCATATTGGACCTGTTCTCCCATGTACTTGATTGAGTCGTATCGTAGAATGAGTACATTATAACTGAACTGCTATTTTCTTGTTTCGATTTGCTTAACCTGCGAGTCCTTACTCGGGGCGAGGGTTGACTGTTTGCACCTGCAAGTCCACACTTGGGGCGAGGGTGACTGTCTTGAACTAACCTGTGAGTTCACACTCGGGACGAGGGTTAGTAATTTGTTCAAACCTTCGAGTCCACATACGGGGCGAGGGTTTTGTTATCCGTTGATCTCCTGACATGTGTTCATTTGTTTTCTTCCAGCAGTTCATTTATGCGTAGTTATTCTCAAATTTATGTTTCATAGTTGATTAGTCTTTTCCTGTTTATATCCTAGTTTTTCTTCATGTATGATAAACTGTTAGATATGCATGTTTTATGTATCTTGCTAGTCCCCTGAGGACCTGATGATCTCTTCTGGTAGTTGATTGCACGGAGTTAGTTACCTGATCATGATGGTAGTCGATTACATCAGATTTAGGTATCTTCGTGAATATATATTCACATCCATTATTTTGCACTCTGCATGTTAGCCTAGCTTTATAGACTCATGTTATTTCTTTGTAGTCTAATCGAATATATATGCTAGTGGGCTGCAGACCATGTGCCATAGTGTTCATTCTTGTTTTATATTATTCTTGTGGATTGAGATATAGTTTAAATTAGACATGATATCTTATTCTGGATAGTGTATATGTATTCGAGTTGGGCTGGAGTCCGCTTGATACATAGCTAGCTTGCGCATGCACTCGCATCCCGAAAAGCGGGTGCGAGTCGTGATAAGTTTTTTTTGGTGGCCCATACAGGTCAGAGCATATCGTCTCGGTTACGTAATTGTACCGATATGAGCCTGCGATGAGATTAAATAGGATCTCAATCCACAGCTGCTTGACAATTCCTTTGAACTCTATTATCGTCATTGGACTCCATATATGTAGTCAGTCTTTTACTTTCATTGACATCTCATATTATTGTTTCTCGTTTCTCCCTATTTCTGGGGGACGAACGTTAGTGCTTGATGTAAGATATAAAATGGCTAGTACTAGGTATATACTACATGGGTTATTTACATTGTTAGTATGATTGCTTTTGCAATTAAGGTTGATTTTGTGTTTACGAAAGATTGGTCGATTCTAAGGTAGGTAGATGTTTTCAGTTGACAATTTGGACATTGTGATCAATTAAATCTTGAAGGTCTTGGTGGGGATTAGCAGACTATTGTGATGATAATGATATATTGACTCAAAGAATAAGGACTATAAATGAAGGTTATAAATATTCAAAATTAGTGATATTTAAATTTTAAGAATAAAATTATTTTATGGTGGGTAGAATGTAACTTCCTTGTCCTGATCTTTATTATTTATTTATCTATTTATATCTAATTTGTGAAGGTTGTAACAAATCATAAGAGCTCCCTAGCCTAACTTATCTCTCCATAGCTTAATCTTTATCTTATATTTATCGGCAGATTCATCGTTATATCCTCCTTCCTCTAACAATTCCCAACTTTATATATATATATATATATATAAAAAAAAAAATATATATATATATATATATATATATATATATATATATATATATATATATATATATATATATATATTTATATATATATATATAAACTTCCATACCTATATATGGATATGAGATAACATAATCTCTCTATTTGCCAACATTATCCGTACCATCTCTCCGTAACTCATGATACAACCATAACCTCTAGGTAGCCATTGCATCCTGCATGACATCGAGTGCCGAAGCTCGTCCCCGAGTTCGTAGTACACGCGTGTCCGGGGCCATCGCCGTTCATGCGTATATGGACCCTAACCCCTCGCTGACCGTCAGATCGACCTTCATAGCTATCGTGCTAGTTGAATCCGCACGCGAACCAGTATCTCAAGCGATGGTGAAGCCGATGCCAAGGCCGACCACTTTACAGTACACCTCGGCGAATTGTCCGAGCATATCACGACCACAATGACACTTGCCGCATTGCTCGAGTAGCACCATCTGCTAGTCGAAGGCCCGAGTACATGGACAACCAGGCTGCGACATGCCTCGACATCGATTCACGTTAACTTCGACTCAAAACCACTCGACGAACTGACAATGGATCTTGCCGTCGACCCGCATAGCCTTTCTGGGATGCCAACACCACCAATATAGTCGCTATAATCTTCTACTAGTGTCGAGGCCAGAGCAGCCTTGTCGTTGCACAACTGGAGCCAATCCTGGAGTTCGTTGCGGCTATAAAGAGCCTCCAAGGGACCGGACAACCGAGCCAAAGGGGAAGTTTGAGCTTCCGCTTGAAATTAAAGCAACAACATACATAATATTTATAGTCTTTGGTATAGCCCCCTCCTTCCTCCTTATTTAGCATAATGGACCCTAATTAGTTAATACATACGTTAATATATAAGTATAGTTTTATGTAAGCATAAACCTAATCTAACATTCTTTTTATTGGCATATAAGAAAAAAGGATGATGACAGAGGGGCACTCTCTGCTTATTCCTTTGCTTGTAAATCAATGTAGTAGGCCATTTAGCATAAACAACCTTCTCGTATGACACAACCAATTTAGTCATATCAACTTAAACATTATGGAAGTATAAGAAGTAGTATATAAATATAACTTTGATATTAGAGTAGATAGTAACATACTTAAGATAGTATTGTATTTAAATGATATGGTATTTAATTGGCAGTAAGATAGCCTATAACCTTTAATAAAATCTATTAGCCAATTGAAACTAGATTGCAAGATTAAGTCAAATAAGTATGGATCTAAACCATATACAAATTCCTAATAGTATTAAATAATAATCTTATGCACATTTTTGAATAGGCTTCTTAGAGTAAGACTCGAGTTGGGTACGTATAATGTAGCGCAACCTTGGATACCATGCAAGTATACCTTGTCTTTCTTTACAGTTTTATTTACATGCTTATTCCTCTCATTATCTAGTTTTTCTAGTTGATTATTGACATGTGTTTTGCTCATATCATGTATACTAGTTGGTTATTTCATTGCTATATAGTCCTTGCTCACAGTTAGCCTTATATTTCATATTAGACCTGTTTTCCTATGTACTTGATTGAGTCGTATCGTAGAATGAGTGCGTTGTAACTGAACTGCTATTTCCTTATTTCGATTTTATCAACCTGCGAGTCCATACTAGGAGCGAGGGTTGACTGTTTGTACCTGCGAGTCCACACTTGGGGCGAGGGAGACTGTTTTGACTAACCTGCGAGTCCACACTCGGGACGAGGGTTTAGTTATCCGTTGATCTCTTGATATGTGTTTACTTGTTTTCTTCCAGCAGTTCATTTATGCGCAGTCATTCTCAAATTCATGTTTCATAGTTGATTAGTCCTTTTCTGTTTATATCCTGATTTTTTTATGTATGATAAACTGTTAGATATGCATGTTTTATGTATCTTGCTAGTCACATGAGGACCTGTCACGATCTGCTACCCAAATTGTTGTGCCGGGCCAAGTCATGTCCAGCCTACGCTTGAGATAAAGCGTAATAAGCTGTTCTAAAGATACCAAGATAAGACTAAAATGTGGTAATAGTTCTATAAGTAATAAAGAGTCAGAAATGTTTCAAACATAAAAGTCATCTCGTATAATAGTAAGTTCCAAGTACAAGTCCAAAATGTAAAGCTGGATACAGGTCCAGACACAAAATACATAGTCTAACAATATGACTACTCTCGGAACCTCGAGTAACTACGCAAACTAGACGAGTTTTCCCGCAGGTACATCCTCGTAAGATAAAGCCTGGTCCTCGGCAGCAACTCCATAATAGGAATCACAAAGCAACTCCTCCTCAGTAAGTATACCTACAACGTTATCCTGTCAGGACGGAAGTAAGTACTGATTCTAATAAACTAAATATATGAAACATGAACAGAAATGTAATAAACTGGAATCATGGCATATCATGGTTTAATTTGGTTCTTTTAAAAATGGCAACATATATTTGTTTAAAAGTTTAAAACCGTAGTATGTACGTGATCGGTCAATAGGTAGATAAGATGTACAGCAGTACATATCAAGTTTTCTGGCATGCACATATGTGCACGAACGGCACTGGTGTATATCCATACACAAACGCGGGATCAGAACATACGGCAAAGTTACATATAGAATGTTACCGTACGCTGTAAATACATACAGAAAAGGGGGTCATGATCACGTACACTACTAACGATTTCCCCTTAACCCGTTGTTTAAACATGTAAGAGATATGAAAACTGTCCTAAGCATGGTAGAGACTAAAAAGTAATACAACATGTGAAGATTTAACTTGCTACCCCAAGGATCAGCATTTAACATGGTTGGAAATCACAGTTTATTGTTATAGCAGTATGTAAAGTTTGTAGAGGTACTTGACTTTAGCAAAGCAAAGCAGTGATAGAATTGCTATAGATGCCTGGTGACTCGTCACTGTAGAAATAACACATAAACTTAGTTTTTATACTAAGTTAAATACTAAGACACTAGTTGTGTGATACGACTTTCTGACTGGACACCTAGCCAAATGATGACTTTAGCATAGGAGACCAATGTGGGATGACACATTACCCAAACTAACTTTCTAGGGTATTTACACTAGTGCGGGGTGAGGTCCAATACTATAATAACTCAAAACAACACAAATCATTGTAAGTCGTAACTATTAAATAAATAAATCAAACTGTACACTATGTTCCAACAATTTTTGAGATAAAAAAATGCTTAATTTTACATAATATAAAGTACCAAAATGATCCTTGTTAATTATAGAAATTTATACTAATTTTTCTGGAATTTATAAACCCTCATAGATATTTATTAAAAATCAGCAAACATATGTATCCTGAAATTGAGTTCTGTTTTCTGATTTTTATAAAATGCCAAAGTACTTATTAAATTCTGAGAAAATTATATTAAATTATCAAAATTAACATAGTATTTAAATACAATTGTTTCCATATTTTTACAGTAATTAAAATATATATATATATTCAAAAACAGTAAGTAACAGTTTCTGGAAAATAAATAATTAATTATTTATTATTTTGTCCACGCATTCGAAATTGAACCGAAGTCCAGATACGGGACCCAAAGTCATGAATCAAGTCCAATATGACTTGTACAGACTCTGAATATTTTAAACACAATTGGGCCCAAAAACTCATGCTAGGTTTGGACATCAATTGGCCATGATTTATAAAATACAGGAATTTAAATATAAATAATATATTTTAAAGTGGTAAAATATACAAGTCACAAAATTATATAATAAAATAACTTGTGAAACTTTACACAATAATATTTTATACAAAGTAAAATTTGAAGTACAAATATAAAATATAAAATATATATATATATATATATATATATATATATATATATATATATATATATATATATATATATAATGGATATATACATATAATAAATATACATATATATATAAATACTAAATATAATATATATATTTATATACAGATACAGTATATATACATATACATAACAGCATATATATAATAATATATATATATATAAATACATATACATATATACATATATATAATAAAATAAACTAAAAACAAAACAAAACCAAAAAGAAAGGAAAAGGGGGCTTGAACTCGGCCAGGGGGAAGGGGTTTTAGCACGCTCGGGCTAGCCAGGGGGTCAGCTCGAGTCAATTGTTAGGGAAAGGGTTAGGATTAGTTATATTATGGTTTTAGGTTAACGGGTTGTAAACCCGATAGCATATTCTTCGTGTCCTGACAGTTAAGGACACGAAGAACGGTCGAGTCCAAGTGTCCGGGTCGTGCACGACACGCACGAGTCGAACTAGACGTGTCCAGACTTACCATGAGACTCGTCGAGACTCGGCGAGTCACATATGTGAATACGAGTCATATCGGAGACGAAAAAGTGAGGTGACACGTACGTATCCGACTTCGGGTCGACGAACGGAGCTGCTGTAGGGCGGAGGAGTTGTCGTGGTCGACGGTGAGGGGTGGCGCTGGGTTCGTCCCGACAAGGCGAACAGGATGGGGGTGGTCGCTCGTCGAGAAGTGGTCGATGGTGATAGCTAGACTAATCTAGGGTTACGACGAGTAGCCGGAGAAGGAGAAGTGGAGGCGGCGGTTAGGCTGGGCTGGGTGGTTGGAAAAATAGATTAGGGTTAGGGTTTGGGGTCGGGGGATATTTATAGGAAGGTTAGGGCGGTCGAGAAGTGGGTTAGGTCGGCCGAGTTGTCGGGGCGGTGGTCAGCCCGGTCGTCGGGGGCAGGTAAGGGAGGATAGAGAAAGTCATGGGGGGGTAATGGTTGGTTTACAACAAGGCCCCCATAGTTTGGGGTCTTGCAAAATAGCCCTATGCCTGTCGGTTTGCAAATACAATTTGTAAACCGCAATTAAAACAACTCATATATTTGCAAATCAATATTAAAACAAATCAACAATTTGTAATTCAATATTAAAACAATTTAAATATTTACAAAATAATATATTTTGATTTAAAAATCACTTAAAATCATTTAAAAATTCTAGAAAAATTTCTAATAATTATAATAATTTATTTTAAGGATATAAATATTATTTAAAAATATAAAAATAATATTTTAAAAACTAGGGGCTTACAAATCTTCCCTCCTTGAAAAATTTTGTCCTCAAAATTCACAAGGATAGAAGACTCTACAAACATTCTAATATAGCAAGCAATGCAAACAAATGACTAAGGCTATTATTAAGACTAACCTCTAAGGTATCAAGCGGGAATGGGTGGTTCCCTCACAGCTGTTGGGTCGAACAAGTAAGGATATCTCTACCTCATGTCCGACTCCCTCTCCCAAGTAGATTCACCCTTAGAGTGACGGCTCCAAGCTACTCGTACCAAGGGTATAACTTTGTTCCTCAGCCTCTTCTCTCTCTCCTGTCAATATCTCCACTGGATGCTCAGTTACTGCAAGGCTCGGTCCGATCTCCAACTCTGAATGATCTAGCACATGGCCGGGGTCCGAAACATATCTTCTCAGCTGAGACACATGAAAGACATCGTAAACTCCTGCTTGGTTGGATGGAAGTGCAATCCTGTAAGCTACCTCTCCGATCCTGCCAAGTATCTTGAATGGCCCGATGTACCTGGGGCTCAACTTGCCTCCTCGTCCGAACCGGATCGTCCCTCTAGTAGATGATATCTTCACCAGCACTATATCTTCGTCTGTGAACTCCATCGGTCTGCAACTAGCATCGGCCCAGTGTTTCTGCCTGTCTTGAGCGACTCTGAACCTATCTCTGATCATCCTGACCTTCTCTCCTGCATCCGTAATCATCTCTGGCCCAAGCATAACTCTATCCCCAACATCGTCCTAAAAGAGCGGTGTAAGGCATCGTCGTCCATATAGTGCCTTGAAAGGAGATATACCGATCACTACTAAAATCTGTCAAATCAGCGACGCTTCAAAACGTTGCTAAATAGGGAAAATACGTCGCTACTTATGATTAGCAACGTATTTAGCGACGTATTCACGTAGTCACAATTAACCTAGTCGCTAAACAAGAAATGTCGCAATACATCGCTATTGCGACGAGCTTTAGCGACGAGGATATGTCGCTAATATAGCGACTGCCAGCGACGTAAAATGTCTATATTTACCGACGTATACTAGCGACGTTGAGCGACTTTACATGCATCGATGCTGACCTGGCTTGAGAGCCTTATGGCGATGTTCTGCGACTTTCCTACGTCGCTACATTACCGACGTATAGTGACAATCAGCGACGGTATTCATCAACGTTAGCTACGTCGGTGTACTTACTTAGCGACGTTATTTTCGTCGCTGAACGTCGCTGCGCGTCGCTGAACGTCGCTAATATTGAAAAAAAAAATTTTAAAAATACAGCATTTGCAGCATTCCCTGCAGCATTTGTAGCATCTCCTGTAGCATTTGCAGCATCCCCTACACCATTTGTTACAGCAACAACGGTGTGTATCACGAACACAGTATCAAACAACACAGATACACACAATCTCGAACACATTTGAAACACAATCTCATCAATCAACACAGATATATGAAAATTTGTAACAACAATGTCACACATAATGGTCCACAACTTAATTGCCAAGTATGGGAACGCATGGCTCAGAACACAACCCAAGAATCATTCTAGCATACATTAGTGTGAATCATCTATGTTCTGTACATATGGTGTAGTATATGCTCTTATCATATGTAGTATCTGAGGAATGTAACAAAATCAAGATAAACTCACATAATGTAATACTAAGACATCATCTACTACTATATAAGATATAGTGATAGGTTGTCGTATCATCATTGCCGAGGAATGAGGGTCGGAGGACAGTCAACTTTATCTACGGCTACATAGTTTCTGCCTCGCTAGTCGAATGGCTGCAGGGACTATGTCCTGATCACCATGTCGTACCGTAGATTAATGCAAATGGAGCTGGAGCCAAAATACAGAAACCAAAATATGATATCCACCTCAAGTGTAGAGTCGGAGGAGAAGAACTTTTCCACCCTCTCCCTCTCTCATGCTATCAACGTCACAACTTTTCCACCTCAAGTTCTGATCAAGCATTTTCCTTCTCCTCTCCTCCACCATGGCTCTGAACCCATCTGCTCCTCCCTACTTTCCTTCTTCTTATTTGACTCTCTCAGCCACATATGATATCCAGCTCAAGTGTAGAGTCGGGGAAGAAAAAGTGGACAGGAAGAGGAGGGGGAAGCAGTACAGTCGGCGGTATGATCCGGAGAAAGTACAGAGGTTTTCTTCAACATACGTAGGAGAACTATAAGGATATATCTTTTCACAACATATCACCTTGTCAAAGACCCTTAATGTGACATCCATGTTACCGCGGTGTCGGAAGACTAACATGTCATAATTTTCTAAGCCGTGTGTTTTGACATAATCTTCCAACCGAATTTCAGTTCTATGTAATATGCAAGATTACTACATAGGAAGAAAGAGTTGGAAGAATTATGTCAAAACATACGGCTTAGAAAATTATGACATGTTAGTCTTCCAACACCGCGGTAACATGGTTGTCACATTAAGGGTCTTTGACAAGATGACATATTGTGAAAAGATATATCCTTATAGTTCTCCTACGTATGTTGAAGAAAACCTCTGTACTTCCTCCGGGTCATGCCGCCGGTTGTGCTGCTTCCCCCTCCTCTTCCTATCCACTTCTTCTCCCCCGACTCTACACTTGAGCTGGATATCATATGTGGCTGAGAGAGTCAAATAAGAAGAAGGGAAGTAGGGAGGAGCAGATGGGTCTAGAGCTATAGTGGAGGAGAGAAGAAGGAAGATTCTTGATCAGAACGGATGGCTCAGAACATAACCCAAAATTCATTCTAGCATACATTAGTGTGAATCATCTATGTTCTGTACATATGGTGTAGTATATGTTCTTATCGAATCTAGTATCTAAAATGTAACAGAATCAAGATGAACTCACATAATGTAATACTAAAACGTCATCTACTACTATATAAGATAGTGATAGGTTGTCGTATCATCATTGCCGAGGAGGAGCCACTTCCCCCGGCTCTACAGAATCAATACCATCCAAAGAAGGCAAAACTGAATTAGCATTGTCTTCCGGATCGTCCTCATCAAGGCATAACAAGCTGCTCAGTCCAGCTTCTTCAACTTCTCGCTGGCTGCAGAGTCGAAATGGAAACGGGTCCTTATTCGCCTGTCTTTTCGTTCCCTGTCTTGCAATCATCTGCTATCACCGCCGACTCATTCGACTCCTTCTCCGAGTCTTCCTCCTCCTCCTCGGAGTCATCGAAGAAAGAGTCGAATAAGACGGCGGTGATAGCAGATGATTGCAAGACAGAGAACGAAAAGACAGGGGAAGAAGAGGACGATACGAGTCGAAGGAGAAATTCGAGTGACAATGTAGGCACCGAGAAGTTGGATAGCGTCACAGACGAGGAGGCTCACGAGTACAAGGCGGCAATGATGTTTATGTGAAGAAGAGGTACGAAATTTCTTTTCTTATGACCCGCGTCAGAGGAGGAGAGGAAACCGGTAGCGAGGCGACGAGTGCGAGTCAGAGCTCCGGGCCGGCAAAGAGGACCCGTTCCCATTTCGACTCTGCAGCCAGCGAGAAGTTGAAAAAGCTGGGCACGCTGAGCAGCCCGTTATGCCTTGATGAGGACGATCCAGAAGACAATGCTAATTCAATTTTGCCTTCCTCGGATGGCATTGATTCTGTAGATCCGTGTATAAAGAGAAAGATTATTGGAAGCTGGGTCAATATCCAAGAAGCGAAAGAGAGTCGAGGATTCTGATTTTGATGGCTCAGAACACAACCCAAAATTCATTCTAGCATACATTAGTATGAATCATCTATGTTCTGTACATAAGGTGTAGTATATGTTCTTATCGTATCTAGTATCTGAAAGATATAACAGAATCAAGATGAACTCATATAATGTAATACTAAAACATCATCTACTACTATATAAGATATAGTGATAGGTTGTCGTATCATCATTGCCGAGGGATGAGGGTCGGAGGACAGTCAACTTTATCTACGGCTACATAGTTTCTGCCTCGCCAATCGAATGGCTGCAGGGACCATATCGTACCGTAGATTAATGCAAATGGAGCTGGAGCCAAAATACAAAAACCAAAATACAAAATATAGAATCAGATCCCTAGTTTTGCGAAAAATACAAAACACAGTTCTAATTAATATGTATTTTAAGTGTGAGAACGGATGGCTCAGAACACAACCCAACCGGAGAGGATACTCTGCAGATCCATCTGAGTAGCACGTATACTCTGAGAGATCACCTTTACAAGAATGATATCAGTAGTGGGATTGAGTGTGTACGTCCTACTCAGATGGGTCTCTTACCGTTACTATTTTTTCTGACAGCATGGTGGATGTGCTCCATCAACAGATTCTTGCTCCGAGCCAAAATTTTGCCCCGGAGCTCAAGTGGACATCCTTCGTGTAGAGCTCGAGTGAGAGGTTCCTGACAGCATGGTGGTCTCCTTTGTTAAAGTATCCGTGCTCATTCCACAACCAATGTGTGATGAGCACGGATACTTTGACAAAGGAGACCACCATGCTGTCAGGAACCTCTCACTCGAGCTCTACACGAAAGATGTCCACTTGAGCTCCGGGGCAAAGTTTTGGCTCGGAGCAAGAATCTGTTGACGGAGCACATCCACCATGCTGTCAGAAAAAATAGTAACAGTGAGAGACCCATCTGAGTAGGACGTACACACTCAATCCTACTACTGATATCATACTTGTAAAGGTGATCTCTCAGAGTATACGTCCAACTCAGATGGATCTCTCAGAGTATCCTCTCTGGTTGGTTGTCGTATCATCATTGCCGAGGGATGAGGGTCGTAGTACCAATACAATCCAGCGATTGACACAGTACTAATTCATATATGTAGTCCAATACAAATAGTCTAATATAAAAACAACCCAATACAAAAAGTCCAATAGAAATAAGTACTAATAGCTAATGAGAACCATGCAGCTCACGCAAACGCTCAGTGATACGATCACGCAACCACCTCGAAAAAGCGAGATCTTTGGCGTGAGGAGAGATGTCGTCCCTTGCAAGTGTTGCACGAATAGAACACCCGGTCTCACTAGCTACCGGTGCTGGATGAATAGAACTCCCGGTCTCACTAGCAACCGGTGCCACTTCCTCCTTAACTGTAGGAGGAGCCACCTCAGCAATCACTGTTTCCCTCAAACGACGTGCCGCTCCTCGGGTCATGGGTGCCATCTGGTAAGCAAGCTAATATAATTGTAACATAAGCAAGCTAACTAAATAAACCATCATGTAATTTGAGTACATTTTCGAAAGCAGATAAAGTACAATAAATTTGATTTTTTGCCAAGTAGCAGAACGGATGGCTCAGAACACAACCCAAGATTCATTCTAGCATACATTAGTATGAATCATCTATGTTCTGTACATATGGTGTAGTATATGTTCTTATCGTATGTAGTATCTGAAGAATGTAACAGAATCAAGATGAACTCACATAATGTAATACTAAGACATCATCTACTACTATATAAGATATAGTGATAGGTTGTCGTATCATCATTGCCGAGGGATGAGGGTCGGAGGACAGTTAACTTTATCTACGGCTACATAGTTTCTGCCTCGCCAGTCGAATGGCTGCAGGGACTATGTCCTGATTACGATATCGTACCATAGATTTAGGATTTAAAATATGGTATTCAGGTCAACTTAATTCAGTCAAAGGGTACTGAACAGAAAGTCCATCCTTCGCGACATAGCTAAAATTTTATAGGGCTCGATAATAATTATTAGTCAATTTATTCATCATTTCAAAACCCTAAAAATGCCCAAAAAACTCCCAGTATCAGTAAATAGGGCTCGAACCCTAAATTAGAATTCGAATCTAAGCAAAACATCAAATTGACAGTTGATATGCCCAAAAAAACTCCCAGTATCAGTATATAGGTGTCACACTGTGAGTCTCGTGTCCACATAGTGGGACACGATGTGTCCAAACCAACAAAATAGGTGTCACACGAACTAGAAGCGAGTCCACGCTCTCGTGTCCCCCGCAGCGAGTCCACTGTCAGTCTCGTGTCTCCCGCAACGAGTCCACGCTCTCGTGGACACGAACTAGAAGCGAGAGAGAGAGCTAGAAGATGAGAAGAAACTGGAGAGGAGCTACCTGAGGAAGGAGGAGGAGGAGAAGGAAGAGAACGAGGAGCTACCTGAGGAAGGAGGAGGAGGAGGAGAAGGAGGAGGCCGGAGGAGGGAGATCGCCGGAGGAGCGCCGCGGAGGAGGAGGCCGGAGGAGGGAAATCGTCGGAGGAGCGTCGTGGAGGAGGAGCGTGCCCAAAATTGGGGGAAAAAATTGTGAATGATCGAAAAGGAAACCCTCGCTGGCTATATGAAACGATTAGCGACGTCCTTATAGGACGTCGCTAAAAGTCGCTGACATATAATAAACGACGACGCTGCTTAAAGTGCATCGCTATACGTCGCTATTTCAGCGACGGGTACCGACGAACTTGCGACGCAGGTTCCCATTTAACAAGTTATAGCCGCTAGACGTCGCTATTTAGTCGCTGTTAGTGACAAACAGCGACGTTTTATACTAACGTCGCTAAAACCCCAAATATTAGCGACGAACTATCTTTACGTCGCTAAATACGTCGCTGATATGACTTATTTTGGTAGTGGATGCTGGCTTGGTAGCTGTTGTTGTATGAAAACTCTACCAAGTGCAAATGGCTCTCCCATGATCCACCAAAGTCCAGCACACAAGTCCTCAGCATGTCCTCTAGCGTCTGTATCGTCCTCTCGGACTGCCTATCTGTCTGTGGATGGTACGCTGTACTGAACTTGAGCCGACTGCCCAACTCCTCCTACAAGCTCCTCCAGTAGTGGGAAGTAAATCTGCTATCTTGGTCTGACATGATGCTCACTGGTACTCCGTACAAGCGAACTATCTGCTACATGTATAGCTCCGCCAACTTCTCGGTAGAAAGCCCCACCTTGAAGGGTATGAAGTGCACACACTTCGTCAACCTGTCCACGATGACCCAAATGGCATCCTTCCCTCCTTGGGAACGAGGAAGCCCTGAGATGAAGTGCATCGTAATGTGTTCCCACTTCCACTCGGGAATGGGTAACGGCTGCAATAGACCAGCTGGCCTCTGGCGCTCCGCCTTGACCTGCTGGCAAACTAGGCATCTCAAAATGAAGCGTGATACATCACTCTTTATCCCGTGCCACCAAAGATGTTCTCGCAAGTCACGGTACATCTTGTTGGCACCAGGGTAAATAAAATATCGAGATCGGTACGCCTCCTGCAAGACTGCCTCTATCAGCTCTCCCTTCGACACGTACAACCGGCTGCCATGCCTCAAGGATCCATCTTCTACAACGGTTAAGTCATCTAGCAATCCAGCTAATGCTTGGGCTCGAAGTCTGCGAAGGCTCTCATCTGTAGACTGTGCCTCCTTTATCTACTCTATCAAACCTGACTGAATGTCAAGCGCCATCATCTGTATCACTGATCCTGGCCGAACCATCTCAATACCGAGCTTCTCCAGATCTTCCTACAAATGCCGATCTATCATCAGATACCATGCCATCGGATGCCTGCTCAGCGCATCTGCCACCATATTTGCCTTTCCGGGGTGATATTGTAAATCGATGTTGAAGTCCTTCATCAACTCCAACCATCGTCTTTGCCTCATGTTCAGCTCTTTCTACGTGAACACATACTTCAAGCTCTTGTGGTCAGTAAAAATTTCTACACGCTCTCCGTATAACTAGTGTTTCCACAACTTGATTGCAAAGATCACCGCAGCTAACTCTAGGTCATGGGTAGGATAGTTTCGCTCATGAGTTCGTAATTGCCTAGATGCATAAGCAATCACTTTCCCATGCTGCTGTAGGACACATCCTAGCCCCTTTCCCGAAGCATCGTTGTATATGGTGAAACCTCCAGATCTTGAAGGTAATGTCAGAACTGGAGCGGTCGTCAACCTCCTCTTCAGCTCCTCAAATGCTACCTGGCAGTCCTCTGACCAGATGTACTCTGCGTCCTTCCGCGTCAGTTTCGTCATGGGTTCAACTATCCTAGCAAAGTCCTGGACGAACTTCCTATAATAGCCGGCTAAACCCAGAAATCTCCTGATCTCTGAAACTGATGTCGGAGCCTTCCATGTCTCAACGGTAGCAATCTTCCTGGGATCCACTGAGATCCTCTCTCCAGTAACTACATGACCGAGAAACTCCACTCGGTCTAAAAAGAACTCGTACTTCGACAATTTGGCGTACAACCTCTCCTGCCTCAGAATCTCCAAAACTGTCCGCAAGTGCTCTGCGTGCTCCTCCGGCGTCTTCGAGTATATTAGGATGTCGTCGATAAATACTACGAGGAACTTATCCAGATACTGGTGAAATGTCTTATTCATCATGTTCATAAAGACAGCTGGCACATTTGTGAGACCAAATGGCATCACCAAAAACTCGTACTGCCCGTACTTTATGCTGAACACCGTCTTCTGGATGTCTACAGCCCTGACTTTCATTTGGTAGTAACCGGATCTTAAATCTATCTTGGAAAATACCTTCGCCCCACTCAACTGGTCGAACAAATCATCTATCTTGGACAGAGGATATTTGTTCTTAATGGTGATGGTATTCAACGCCCGGTAGTCAATGCACAACCGTACTGTACTATCCTTCTTCAGCACAAAAAGTACTGGTGCTCCCCATAGAGAAGCACTAGATCGAATGAAACCCTTTTTCAACAGGTCATCAATCTGCTCCTTCATCTCTACGGCCTCCTTGGGGTTTACTCTATAGCAAGCCCGGGATACTGGTGATGAACCCGGTACTAAATCTATAGTGAACTCCTCATCTCTGTCAGGCGGAAGTCCTGAAAGATCCTCTGGGAATACATCCATAAACTCCCTAATGATAGGGTGTGGCGGTGCTATCTCCCCAACTGTCGTACAACAGTTCGGCTCTAGGCTGATCTCCGGCCCTGTCCTTCTGACACTGAATGGTGTCGTGCCTGGAGAACTGAACAGAATACTACCCTCATGACAGTCTATAGCTGTATGGGCATAGCTAAGCCAGTCCATCTCTATTATGATATCATACTCGGGGAGTGGCATCACAAAGAATCGTCCCCTAAACTCTCTCCCGGCTATAGTAATAGAGCACCGATAGATAGCTCTAATGGGTACTGGTCTGCCTCCCGTCATTACTCTACTCATCTCCTCGGTAGGTGTAGCTACTAAGTGGTGTTTATGCATAAACTCTAATGACATAAAGCTATGTGATGCACCAGAATCAAACAAGCATAGAGCTAGAAAAGTATACAAATAAACATGACCTGTGATGAAGTCAACCAAATAATCTGGCTCCGAAACCTGCTCAGTCTCCAGCTCAAGAGCTAGGCTATAAGCCTTCCCCTGGGGTCCCTTCTGCTGCTGCAGATGTTGCCTAAACCTCTGCTACTGAGTCGGAAGTGGCGGTCCTTTAGTCGGTGGTCCGGCACCTGGTACCCTCGCTATCGGGCATTCTCAAAACTGATGGGTGGTAGACCCACAAGCTAAACACTTCCCCAACCTTTTTCTACAGACGAAAGCGTCATGGCCTGGCCTCCTACAGAATGCACACAAAGCTCCTTTCTGCTGCTGTCAGGGTCCCGGGGCTCATACTGGCGGGGTCGGGTGATGTGGTACGGAAGGACGGTACGTCTGCTGGTGTGGCGTCGGTGCTCTCGGCTGGAAAGCTTGATGCTTTGAGGGTCCCTCAAGGTGTACAGAAGTCGGCCTCTTGCAAGACTGAAGACGCTCCTCTATGCTCCGGGCCAACTCTAGGCTCTAGTAGTAATCAGTCGTACCGTTTGCCACTATAAGAATGCCAATGTCTGGAACTAGACCATGGCAAAACCAATGCGTCATCTCCTTTGGGTCTGCAACCAGACTAGGAGTGAAACGGCTCAATCGACTAAACTCTGCTGTATACTCATCAACAGAATGGTTCTCCTGCTGGATGTTCTGGAATCGTAGCCCCATGGCTACCCTAGTGGTGGTCGAGAAGAATTTCTTCTTGAACTGGGTCTTAAACTGATCCCAAGTGGCCTTCCCTCTCGTAAATAACGGCTCATTCTAGAACCAAACTCCTGCCAAGTCTATCAACAGAAATCCTGCTGCCTCGACCTGGAGGTCACTCGGCAACCTAGCTCCAAGGAGCTTCCTCTCTACTGAGTCTAGCCAGTCATCTGCTACTACGATGCCCTCAGTCCCTAAGAACTCCTTGGGGTTCAGACCCATGAAGTCCTTGATTGTCCCCGCTCTCTGCCGTAGCTCTACAGGTGGTGGGACCACGGTACGTTCCTCAGAATGCTCCATGCTCTGAAGGAGTAGGGTGATCTGCCCCTGATAGGTTGTTAGGAACCCCTGAATCAGAGTGAGCAGTTGGTTCCCGTCGAGAGTGACGGAAGCCTGGGCAGGTTAGTGATAGGTGGTGGTGGGAGTATCGGGTCCTGCTGGGTCTGTGATGTGGAAGGTGATGGAGGCATTTTGGTTGGTGGATTTGTGGAGTGGGGGAGTATAGTAGGTGGAGGTGGAGGTGCATCGGTCAACTGGTCAACCGACTGGATAGGAAGTGTGTCATTCTCAGGTGTGGTATACTGGGATGAGCGGGTGAGCACCATCTAAATAAATTAAAAAGGACTTATAAGGACTCTAAACAATCATAAATAACAAGAAAATCTAATTTGTAACAACGAACATGTGATGCGTTTCCTATATTGTAATCCTAGTAATCCTCTAGATGTTCAAAGCGTCATTCCTAGTGTTGTCTAGTTATCTTAAGTTTCTAATTGCAGGCATGCTTGGTACAATGACGTAACCAAACAATTTAGTCAGGACCTGCATGGGCCACCACTAAAAATATGTCACGATCCGCTATCCAAATTGTTGGGCCGGGCCGAGTCATGTCCAGCCTACGTTTGAGATTAAGCTTAGTAAGCTGTTCTAAAGATACCAAGATAGGACTAAAATTTGCTAATAGTTTTATAAGTAATAAAGAGTCAGAAATGTTCCAAACACAAAAGTCATCTCGTATAATAGTAAGTTCCAAGTACAAGTCCAAAATGTAAAGCTGGATACAGGTCTAGACACAAAATACATAGTCTAACAATATGATTACTCTCGGAACCCCGAGTAACTACGCAAACTAGACGAGTTTTCCCGCAGGTACATCCTCGTAAGATAAAGCCTGGTCCTTGACAGCAACTCCATAATAGGAATCACAAAGCAACTCCTCCTCAGTAAGTATATCTACAACGTTATCCTGTCAGGACGGGAGCAAGTACTGATTCTAACAAACAAAATATACGAAACATGAACATAAATGTAATAAACTGGAATCATGGCATTTCATGGTTTAATTTGGTTCTTTTAGAAATGGCAACATATATTTGTTTAAAAGTTTAAAACCGTAGTATGTACGCGATCGATCAATAGGTAGATAGGATGTACAGTGGTATATATCAAGTTTTTCTGGCATGCACACATGCACAAACAGCATCGGTGTATATCCATACACGAACGCGGGATCAGAACATACGATAAAGTTACATATAGAATGTTACCGTGCGCGGTAAATACATACGGAAAAGGGGGTCATGATCACGTACACTACTAACGGTTTCTCCTTAACCCGTTGTTTAAACATGTGAGAGATATAAAACTGTCCTAAGCATGGTAGAGACTAAAAAGTAATACAACATGTGAAGATTTAACTTGCTACCCCAAGAATCAGCATTTAACATGGTTGAAAATCACAGTTTATTGTTATAGCAGTATGTAAAGTTTGTAGAGGTACTTACCTTTAACAAAGAAAAGCCGTGATAGAAATGCTAAGATGCCTGGTGACTCGTCACTGTAGAAATAACACATAAACTTAGTTTTTATACTAAGTTAAACACTAAGACACTAGTTGTATGATAAGACTTTCTGACTGGACACCTAGCCAAATGATGACTTTAGCACAGGAGACCAATGTGGGGTGACACAATACCCAAACTAACTTTCTAGGGTCTTTACACTAGTGCGGGGTGAGGTCCAATACTATAATAACTCAAAACAACACAAATCATTGTAAGTCGTAACTATTAAATAAATAAATCAAACTGTACACTGTGTTCCAACAATTTTTGAGATAGACAGAATGCTCAATTTTATATAAAGTAAAGTACCATAATGATCCGTGTTAATTATAGAAATTTATACTAATTTTTCTGGAATTTATAAACCTTCTTAAATATTTATTAAAAATCAGCAAACATATGTATCCTGAAATTGAGTTCTATTTTCCTATTTTTATAAAATTCCAAAATTACTTATTAAATGTTGGAAAAATTATTTTAAATTATCTAAATTAACATAGTATTTAAATACAGTTTTTCCCATATTTTTACAGCAATTAAAAAATATATATATATTCAAAAATAGTAAGTAACAGTTTCTGGAAAATAATTAATTAATTATTTACTATTTTGTCCACGTATTCGAAATTGAACCGAAGTGCAGATACGGGATCCGAAGCCATAAATCAAGTCCAATATGACTTGTACAGACTCTGAATGTATTAGACACAATTGGGCCCAAAAATTCATGCTAGGTTTGGACATCAATTGGCCCTGATTTATAAAATACGGGAATTTAAATATAAATAATATATATTTTAAAGTGGTAAAATATACAAGTCACAAAATTATATAATAAAATAACTTGTGAAACTTTACACAATAATATTTTGTACAAAGTAGAATTTGAAGTACAAATATAAATATATAACAACAATATCTATAATATATATATATATATATATATATATATATATATATATATATATATATATATATATATATTTTATATTTATATATATATATATATATATATATATATATATATATATATATATATATAAAATATATAGATATTTATATATATATATAATGGATATATACATGTAATAAATATATATATATATATATATTATATATATATATCTATATATTATATTTATATATATATATTTATATATATATATATATATATATATATATATATATATATATATATATATATATATATATATATATATATATATATCTATATATATACAAATACAATATATATACATATATAACAGTATATATATATATACATAAATACATATATATATATACATATATATATAAATACATATATACATATATATAATAAAATAAACTAAAAACAAAACAAAACCAAAAAGAAAGGAAAGGGGGACTCGAACTCGGCCAAGGGGGAAGGGGTTTTAGCGCGCTCGAGCTGGCCAGGGGGTCAGCTCGAGTCAGTTGTTAGGGAAAGGGTTAGGGTTAGTTATATTATGGTTTTAGGTTAACGGGTTGTAAACCCGATAGCATATTCTTCGTGTCCTGACAGTTAAGGACACGAAGAACGGTCGAATCCAAGTGTCTGGGTCGTGCACGACACGCACGGCTCGAGCTAGACGTGTCTAGACTTACCACGAGACTCGTCGAGACTCGACGAGTCACATATGTGAATACGAGCCGTATCGGAGAAGGAAAAGTGAGGTGACACGTACGTGTCCGACTTCGGGTCGACGAACGGATCTGCTGTAGGGCGGATGAGTTGTCGTGGTCGGCGGTGAGGGGTGGCGCTGGGTTCGTCTCGGCGAGGCGAACAGGATGGGGGTGGTCGCTCGTCGGGAAGTGGTCGGTGGTGATGGCTAGACTAATCTAGGGTTTCGGCGAGTGGCCGGAGAAGGAGAAGTGGAGGCGGCGGTTAAGCTGGGCTGGGTGGTCGAAAAAATAGATTAGGGTTAGGGTTTAGGGTCGGAGGGTATTTATAGGGGGGATAGAGCGGTCGAGAAGAGGGTTAGGACGGCCGGGTTGTCGGGGCGGTGGTCAGCCCGGTCGTCGGTCGTCGGGGGCAGGTTAGGAAGGAGAAAGAAAGTCGGAGGGGGGGGGGGGTGATGGTCGGTTTGCAGCAAGGCCCCCATAGTTTGGGGTCTTGCAAAATAGCCCTATGCCTGTCGGTTTGCAAATACAATTTGCAAACCGCAATTAAAATAATTTATATATTTTCAAATCAATATTAAAACAAATCAACAATTTATAATTCGATATTAAAATAATTTAAATATTTACAAAATGATATATTTTGATTTAAAAATCACATAAAATCATTTAAAAATTCTAAAAAATTTCTAATAATTATAATAATATATTTTAAGGATATAAATATTATTTAAAAATATAAAAATAATATTTTAAAAATTAGGGTCTTACAGGACCTGATGATCTCTTCAGGTAGTTGATTGTACGTAGTTAGTTAGCTGACCATGATGGTAGTCGATTACTTCATATTCAGGTATCTTTCATGATTATATATTCACATATATTATTTTGCAATTTACTTGTTAGCCTAGCTTTATAGATTCATGTTATTTCTTTGTAGCCTAATTGGACATATATGTTAGTGGGATGTAGACCATGATCCATAATGTTCATTCTTATTTTATATTATTCTTGTGGATTGAGATATAGTTTAAATTAGACATGATACCCTATTATGGACAGCGTATTTGTATTCGAGTTGGGTTGGAGTCTGCTTGATACGTAGCTGGCTTGCACACGCAATCGCATCCCGTAAAGCTGGTGCGGGTCATGACAATTCCATAGTCTTATTTTCCTTAATGTGTGTTATTTTTTGTGTGTCTTAGTTTGCTTGTGTCTTAGTTAATTCTTTCATGACTATTACTTATTTTCTCTACACATTTTACTATTATATTTCGACGTGCATATTATGTATCTTGCTACGTCCCTTCTGAGGATCTGGTCATCTTTCTAGGTTATTACTGAAATCTTATATCAACATAGTAGGAGCTATGTCATCGGGATCTTCAGGTATCGTTAGTTGATGCCATCTATTCTGTTCTTCCTTAGTTATTTCTTTTCTTAGTTCATAATATAGTTAGTATTGTAGATGATATAATTATGATTACATGGAGATCAGTTCTGATTTACACAGCTTATACGTATTTGAGTCAGACTAAAGTGTGGTTATATACGTACGTAGCTGGCATGTTTATGTATCCTAGTCTTACGTGTTTTTGGACTGGGCCTTACAGGTTGTATATGTTCAGAGTAGATTGACTTGGTTGACCTAATTCATTTTTGTCAATATCACCTAACTATACCACATTATTTTATTGATATAATACTTCTACATTACTTGTTTGACCAAATTCTTCCACATTATTTTCTTGATCTAAGTTATATATTATCAGGCCCTAATTCCGTAGAGTCCTTTCGTCCTCGCTTTAGACCCTGTGAAACTGTTCTTCCTCGCTTGGACGTGATGTCGTCCAAGCCTAAGTGGTGCTTGCACAAGGCCAAGACCTATATAATGACAAAATAGACAAGATATACAGTAACACAGCGGAACATAATTGAAGAAATTGTAGGAGCAGACATATTACAGAATGTAATTGAACACAATGGTAACATGAACAAATTCTCTTTTTGATATTCTCTTGAATAGATTACAAAGGTCTCGTTGTCTCTCTGATACACGCCATACTTGACTTAAAATCTCTCAGAAACTGTACATATTATAATGACCCGATACGTACATCACATACTTTTATATACAAAACCAACTCTTGCAACAGATGACCGTCTTTTGAACATAAAACCCATCTTTTCATCTCTTCTAATTTTCTGGCTCCTGAGGATGAGGCTCGAGATATCGCTTCGGATCAATCTTTTCATCCACCTTGCACCTGCAGGCAAGCTGGTGGTGGGTCAGTACATCAACGTACTGGTGATGTGAACAAAGGCTACATCATCTAAAATGATCACTAATTCATTTAGTAATAAAATATTTACTTTGATATGATCTTGTTAATTTTACCTATGTTCATTTCATGCAATACAGAGTCAGATTACATCTTTTTGAAAACACTTTCGAAAGGCCAAAATTTATTTCTATTCATTTCAAGCATACAAGGGGCTATTCAATTCATGTGAAGTGCACAACGTGTTTCATGGACCATAATCTCCTCTTGTTCAAGAAACTCTTAAGTCAATTACAAGCACGATATCATTTCATTTCTTTTCATAATAAGACATATTCTTTGATACAAAATCATGATGAAAAATTAAGCAACACATATATCACTTTTCAGTGATTCTTATCCATAGCCGACGGTTCATCCTGGGATTAGCATAAACATGATATATAACAAGTATTATTCTCTATTCGTATCTGAATTGTTAGCTCTTAACAAACATCATTAATAACACATGCAAACTCGATTGCTGTTGTGACTCAAGGTTCAGCACTGCACCAATCAATACCTATCTATATGATGGTCCATAGGTATTCCTATTATTAGCAGTTGGAACATTCTAGCCCATCTCACTAATAGACTGACACCCACTGATCGCGAGGACTTCTAGCCACAGGGTGTTATGTTCCCTCCTAGGACGAATGATCCCGGTGTCCCGGAGATCGGTCGAGAGATTACACCCATGTGCATAAGTTGTCCGAACCAACTCTATGAATGCAAACATCTATCAATTAAACTCTTCTATTAACAATTCATCGATCGATCAGCAGACATATTCCATCTATCTCTTCATTTTCTCTATGCGGACAAGCCGTATCATCTCTTTTCAGGTAGCTCTTCTATAATAACAGTCTATCAAGCATTTCAATCTTTTAAAACAGATGATAACAAAAAACATGTAACATCTAATTATGCAGCATTGGAACAACTCGATATCATTAAGCACGTCGAAAACCAACTCCTGGTAGCATATGTTACAAAACATGCATGCATATCTTTTTATTAGCATAGCAAGGCTCCTTTTTATCTTGATTAGCATAGAAACGGTTCACTCATTAAGGACATTTCAAAACACAAATTCATAATAGGCGTGAACGAATCAGAAAATGAGTCTTCGTCCACTCATCCAGATCAATCGTCTTGTGTTCCAGAGTCAGCAAATTCGATCTTTTTGTTTATCTAGTACCTTCGCGGAGCGGGGCGCTACATAATTACCTACCGATAAAAAGTTTTGTTCTCGAAATTTAAAGAGAAACTTATGATATCCATAGAAGCGATTGTCCTCATCCTTCACCATCATTAATCCATAAAACCACGATTCAATATCTTATCAAAAACTCATGATCAAAACATGTCTCAACCAATCAATAAAATATATACCGACATCATAAAAATATTTACGGACTTATTATATGGAACGTTCATCTCATCAATGACATCAAGTAGGCAAAGGACATTCGATCAAGAGAACATCTTCAAATTCAATCGAATCAACAAATGGCCAGAGGATCGTGTTGCTCTGATACCATTATGTCATGCCTCGATCCCGCAGAGTCCTTTCGTTCTCGCTTTGGAATTTGTGGAACCATTCGTTCTCGCTTGGGCGTGATGTCGTACAAGCCTAAATTGCGCTTACACAAGGCCAAGATCTGTACAATTATAAAATAGACAAGATAGACAATAATGCAGCAGAACTTAATTACAGAAATTGAAGCATCAGACAATTACAGAATATAATTAAACACAATGGTAACATGAACAAATTCTCTTTATTGATATTATTTGGAACATATTACAAAGCTTTCATTATCTCTCTGATACACGTCATACTTGGCTTACAATCGCTAAGAAACTTTACATATTACAATGATCTCTATACATTACATTCCTTTATATGTAAAACCAACTCTTGCAACAGATGACCGTCTTTTGAACATAAAACCCATCTTTGCATCTCTTCTAATTTTTTGGCTCCTAAGGATGAGGCTCGGGCTATCGCTTCGAATGAATCTTTTCATCCACCGTGCACCTGGGGCAAGTTGGTGGTGGCTCAGTACATCAACATACTGGTGATGTGAATAAAGGCTACATCGTCTGAAACGATCACTAATTTATTTAATAATAAAATAGTTATTGTGATGTCATCTTGCTAGTTTTATCTATGCTCATTTCACGCAATACAGAGTCAGATTACATCTTTTTAAAAACACTTTCAATAAGCCATAATTCATTTCTATTCATTTCAAGCATACAAGGGACTATACAATTCATGTGAAGTGCGCAGCGTGTTTTATGGGCCATAAGCAATCCTCTTGTTCAAGCAACTCTTAGGGTCAATTACAAGCACGATATCATTTCATAATCAGACATATTCTTTGATACAAAATCATGATCAAAAACTTAAGCAACACATATATCACTTTTTCAGTGATTCTTACCTATAGCCGACGATTCATCCCTACACAAAACAAGGATTAGCATAAACATAATATATAGCCAGTATTGTTCCCTGTTCGTCTCTACATTGTTAGCTCTTAAAAAAACATCATTAGTGACACATGCAAACTCGATTGGCAGCTGTGACTCAAGACTCAGCTATGCACCAATCAATACCTGTAACGTCCCGGTCCCAAAATACGTATGAGTAGGAGACGTATACATGCCAGCTACGTATCGAGAAGACTCCATCCCATTTCGAATACGTATAAGCTGTCTAAAATAATTACAGGTTTATAATAACTAACTATATCTCAATCTACTGAAGATAAACTCTTGTTTAAACCAAGTATACTAATGCTGGTCAGGCATTAACATATCGGTTCCTACAAGTAACAGAAAAAGATAATATGCAATAAAGTGGACCAGACTCTATTGCAATTATCTTGAACAAGCTTCTGAAGAAAAATTAAGCTTACAAAACTAGACTATACTGCAGCATGGTCAAAGTAAAATAAAATTTAAAGTTGGACGAATATGAAAAGGTAAATATATACCTGAAGTCCTGGAGAAACAATCATCAATCATCCATCTAATCTACAAACGAGCTCAACTAACCTGGAGAGATCACCAGGTTCTCAGGTGACTAGAAAGATACATATAAACATGCCAAAATATAACAATACAACATATGCAGAGAAATAAGAAATAATCAAGAAAAAATCTACTGAGGCACAATGGACTAAGACACCAAGATGTAAGATACAAGGAACCTAAGACACTGGCATGCCATACTAGAAATGTGGTACTAGATGTGACTATAAGTAAATTGCGATAAACCGTAGATCGGTGGGGGGCTCACGGCCTTATAGATCACAGCTCGATAGGGGCTCACAACCTATAGAAAGTATCTTTCACATCTCGGTGGGTGCTCACAAACGAGGTGGTCAGGTATAGTCAACGTCTAATAACATGTCATGGTCAAGTCAAAACAAGTACATGTAATCAAATCGAATTAAGGTCAAGTCCAAGTAACGAAATTAGGTCAACGCACTAGAACACCAAAAATCTAAACAAGTAGAGTGTAGTATAGATCCAATATATAATAAGAAAAGAAAGACATATAACATATAAGGAAACAAGTAAGGAAACATCATGCGGCATGTACAAAAATTATATGATAGCACAAGAAAGAAATAGACATGAACTAGAATGATTGAAAATAAACATGCATAATACCGTACAAGTTGGCATGGTATACTAGCCTTGTGGTAGCCAAAAAAGTCCCGCAAACAACTCATCAAATCAAAGAGCCACGAAATCTGAACTCTTGCAAACGCCTTCGGATGCTGAATCAGACATCACCAACTTTCATGTCATAATAAAAATGTCAAAGTTTGACTACCCAAAAGTCCAATTCTGGACATAGGGGCAAAACCATAATTTTGGGCCAAAACTGTTTTTGCCGTTGGACCCACTTTGCACCGAAAAATGTGCCAAAATTTTTGGTCTTTAAAGTCGACAAATTATATACCTACGAGTAGAGTTTTTAGATACAAACTTAACGGTATATCCATATTAGGATTTCGATGAGTCGTTCACAAAATTGTCCATTGAGTCAAATTGTGGGCCTGCCAAAACATTGTTCCGGTCGACCTTCTCAGAATTGTCCCAAACTTGGCTCACAGGACCAAAAAAAATACAAGTTCAGTGGCATAAGTTTCGTCATGAGGTGACGAACGTGCACAAAGTAATTGAGTTTTTTGTAAAGGGGTTAATATTGTGTATCTCGACCGATACATCTCAAATTCGTCGCGCACACGCAACAAATTCGAGTTTCGTCGAAGCCCATAAGTCCAGAACAACCATACGCATCTATCAATGCTCATAGGTTGGGACCAAGTTGTCCGATTTGTCGGGACGGACCCCGTATCGAAAAAAATTCCAAGTTTTGAAAATAGTTTTCCTAATTTTTTCTTGATTTTCAAATCGATTTTAAACAAAAAATAACTAACTAGAATTAAAACTAAAAATAGGGTTTCAATCTTGGTTAGTTTGTCTACAAGGCTATTCAAGCGGTTTTCCAAGATTTTTGATATCCTGATCGCAAATCAGATTCCAACTTGGAGTTTCAGGACAGTTTCTAAATCCAGAAAATTGAGTTTTTTCTCGATCTTGGAACTCAATTTTCGTCGTACACATCGCGAATTGCTGAAAACTACCTAATGGAATTTGAAGGTGGTTAGGTTGTAGTCATACCTGAAAAATTACAACATGAAATGGTGGAGCGACGAGGAAGATATGTCACCGCGAATGTGTATATATATATATATATATATAAATATATATATATATATATTTGGGAACGGATCATATTATAAATAGAATAAAGGCCAAAATGTTGGCTGCATTTACAAGTAACCCTCAAAAAACACGAAGAGGTATACCCAAATCCCAAAAAAAACAACCAAAGACTCTATCACCCATCTACTCCAATGGCTTTCTTACACTGCCGCAAAGCCTTGTCCACCAGTCGTTGCACTTCCGTCACCAACTGTTCCCTGTTGTAAGCATACTCCTCATATCTAGCTTTCAATCGATTCTTCCACAGAACCCATACCACTGCCCTTGCAACCATGTACGTTATGTGTTCGTTGCTGACTTTCTCCCAATAGCTAAGCCGCCCAGCTAGGCAACCCTCCTCCGTCACCCCCATCTTGTACTTCACCTCGAAATGTTTCAAAACCTGTATTGCCGCTTCACCCAAAGAGAGCACACGCTCAATTGTTTCGCACTTTGGTTCAGCACAACAATTGCACCGAGAAGCTGCGCTAAAGCCCAACTTGGATAGGACCTCGTATGTTTGTAAATTCATTGTAATCCCACGCCACAATAGTACCGACCATTTGATCGGAATGCAAACTTGTAATTTTTTTCATACCTGTCGTCCATTTGCTTCTGATGCAGTCCCAAGCGGATGCCACTGTGAATACTCCGGATTGCGCAGGAGACCTTACATGGGCGTCATCCAGTGTCGATATGGTAGCGCCTGATCTGTCAATATCTGCAACCGCTTGGTCAACAAAAATGATTGTCGCCCGCTTCCAGTTCCATGAGCCATCACTCGACCACAGCGTATTGATAGGAACGTCTGCTGCAATCTGACAAATCGGAGAAAGTAAACCTGATCCAGTCCAGCTCTCACAAAGGATAGACGAATTCCCGTTTCCCACCTTGAGCCTGATGAGAGCCTCGCCCAACTACCGACCATGCATGATACGCCTCCAAGCTGCAGAATCTTTATTGTTAGCCACTGCATGAGTATGATGCAAGTTTTGATAGTACCTCGCTTTGATAAAACTATACCACAATGAATTACCACTTCTCACCTTCCACCATAATTTAACCGAAAAAGCATCAATGACATCGCGTAGTCTCCGTAATCCGAGGCCCCCTTCATCCGTCGGAAAGGCCATAGTCTTCTATCCCGCCCACATTCTCTTTCCTATTCCATCTATTTGTCCCCATAAAAAACTGCCAAATATACGCTCAATAGTAGAAAGTACCTTCATCGGGGGTTGCAAGCCGCAAACAAATAGATGGGCATAGAACAAAGAACGCTCCGTAGTAGAACAAGCTTCCCTTTAGGAGAAAGAATGCTATTGTGCCATCCAACCAACTTCTTTCTAATTTTGGACACCAGGTTTGCGAACATACCCACGGAGCTCCTACCGTATGCCATCGGACAACCCAGATAATCGAATGAGGGGCCTTGAAATCTAAAACCGGATATTCTAGCAAACCTCTCCTTCTTCTCTGCTTGGTAGTTTGATGCACGTATATCGTGCTTTTCCTTGTGCTTACTCTTTGACTAGAGGCCCGCATTTACCTGTTGAGGATGGAACTCACCACAGATATCGCTCCAACATCTCCAATAGCAAAAATAATCACGTCATCTGCATATGCCAAATGGGTGACATGCGAGCACCCGGATGCATTGTGGAAGTATCAAAAACCAGACATATTTCCCATAAGTTTGAGTTTCCGGTTCAGAGCTTCCGCAACGATAATGAAAATGGCAGGAGATAATTGGCCACCCTGCCAAATACCGTGCTGAGACTTAAAAATCTCGAAGCCTGGCCATTCACAACAGTAGAGAACCAACAGTTTGATACCGACCTCCAAAGAAAAGAAGCGGGTTCGCACTGTTGGGAAAGAAACGCGGAAACCTTTCCCCAAACCGGAGAGTACCTGCGAGAGGACCGAGCAATACAACGCACGAACCCAAAAACAATCACACAAAAACAATCCACGCAGACACAGAGAATTTTTGACGTGGAAACCCTTGCGGGAAAAAACCACGGGACGATCGGAGTCCAACCCTGAGAAGCCTCCACTAATGGAATAGAAGAATTACACCCTCTACAAACTCCTCTCGATCCAAATCGGATCCCCACAACACTCAGAGATAAGAACAATGATTACAAGGCTACGAAGAGCGAGAACGACGAGTAGAGATTACCCGAACACGATCTCCTTCGAACAGCGACCTTCAATCCTCCGTCTTCTTCTCCGAAGTTGTAATGGCACTCTTGCCTCCTTCCTCTCTCAAATTTGTGTTGTCCAATGCGTTGCACTCTGAATTAGGGTTGGGAAATCCCAATATAACTCCCTAAACCCGCAGCCAACCTGGACCGCTGGATTAGATCCAATGATGAAAACTCATCCAGAATCCCGCTTCAGCCCCCGACGGCACAGAGTTCGGCCAGAACTCTGTGTGGGGCAACCAGCACCTACTGGCCAAACCCTGGAACGGCCAGACCGAGTTCGGCCAGAACTCGGCCTGGGACCGAGTTCGGGCCGAACTCGGATCCCCTGCTTCCAGCAGCTCCAGCAGCAACAGCAGCAACTTCGTCGCCTACTTCCCGAGCTTCTCCGACATCGGACGGCGCTCGTCGCACTCCGGGGTCTTCTCCACATAGGTTGGGAACCCCACCCACTCCAACACGCACAATCTTTTGATAGCCACGGATGCTTTACCACATCCAAATAGGAACTGTTATTAATCCAAAACTTTAGAAATTTAAAAGTTTTGACCTGTGGAAGAAGTTGCTGCTTGGCTTCACTAGTAATGGGGAGTGGTCAGACTCAGTAGCTTTCAGATGTGCTATCTTCGTTTCCAAGTCCAAATTCATCTACCTGTAGTCCACCATCCCTCTGTCCAGCCGAGAACGCTGCCTTCGAACGCCCTCATGTTGGTTACACCATGTGAAAAGACCTCCGACAGGGTTTAACGATGATAATCCTGCTTCTAGGGCGAAGTTGGAGAATTCGTTAATCGAATCGAAGATCGAAAGTCTACATCCCACTTTCTTGGACCTCTCCATGATGGCGTTGAAATCTCCAATGCACATATAAGGAAAATTGTTATTGTTCTGTTGTATGTGGAGTAGGTGATCCCATAATTCAGTCTGCTCCCTCCAATCACAGCTACCATGTACTGCAGTTAACTCGCTCGGCGAAGAATGGGTGTTCTAATCTAATAGTAAGCGCCTACACATTATCACTGACTGGAAGAACAATGGCCTGCTGCTTGAAGAAGATCCATATATCCTTGCACCTCGCCACCGCTCCTGTAAAGCCAAGCTTAAGCTGATCAAATTTTATTTTCCTCTTGTTCACCTTGGGTTCTATTATGATCAACATAGATACTTTGTAAAGTTTACACAACATTTGAACCCTCTGAATAGTGGGCTTATTAGCAATCCCTCTAACATTCCAAGCTATTATGTTATACATTAATAGTGGGGGGGGGGGGGGGGGGGGGGGGGGGGGGGGGAGAGTCGATCGGAAGCTTCCCTGTCGATCTCAGTAACATAGGAGATGTGTTCTTTATTCTATTCTGTTTGCTCATTCTGTGCCTGCTTCTCATTCTTCTGTTTTGATTCTTAGAAGTGCTACGTGATCTGGGCTCCCTGTCGTTCCTAATCACCATACATAAACTCTTCCTCCTTCCTTTCTCCTTCGGATGCAAGTATACAACACAATCTATTTATATAATAATGCCATCTTCTACCGTTTTTTTTTAGCTGCTACAATTTCTTCCTCTACATTGCCGCTACCCATTGATCTTGGCCCCCCGAAAGAACTTGCTTCCTCAAAAGCTTCCTTTTCTACATTTCCAGTCGCCTTCCCCTTTGATTTAAAACTGACACTCTTAAAGGACTCCGACTTCATTTGTTATAACCCTAGAAATGTACCCCTACTCGATATAGACTTGTTAGGTTCTGGTGCTGCCTCTCCTTGTTGCCTTTCATCTGTTTCAGTCTATGGCTCCTGCCTATCAACCTCCCTTATTGCTTGCACTTCTCCTTTTCGTAGCCTTGGTGAAGACAGTACGTGAAATAAGTAGGTTGTGCTTCATACTCAACCATTTGCCAGAAACTACAACCTCAGGAAGATCGACTCTGATATGCTTGGAAAGTGTCTTGTTGAGGTTCATTTTCACATAGTCTCGCTCTTCCTGGTATGGAGAAATCATATGTTGCCTTGTCTAACATTAGAGGAGTCCCTATGCACTAGGCGATAGCGAATACTGCTGGCTTTGTGAATAGAAAGTGAAGAAGACAAGGAAAGGATACCCAAACAGGTGCCAATGGCATTTGAAACAAGAATTGAAATCATATGACCATTTGAAAACTCTCATCGGCGCTCGCACAATAAACAAAGTCTTCTTATATCGGAAGCGCAGGTAGTCGACTTCTAGACAAGGCCGTATCAGAATTTGCTTCGCATTAATTACTTCGACCAAAATCTCTCTAAGAAATCCCATCTTCTCCATGACCGCCCTGATAGCAACAGTTGGGGGCTTCGAGGGCGAGAATATATATATATATATATATATATATATATATATATATATATATATATATATATATATATAAGGTGGACTTGTCTACTTCAAAACTCATGAAGGACTTTTCGAAAAATAGGCATTTCTTGTGCTCCAAAACTGAAAACTACGAAAAATTATATCTATAGTCATAATTAAATATAAAATCTAATTTAATAAAGAAAAAAAACATCTATAATAAATGAAAATTAATTACCAAAAATCAGGGCGCTTACAACACCTACCTATATGATGGTCCATGGGTATTCCTATTATTAGCAGTTGGGGCGTTCTAGCCCATCTCACTAATAGCTGACACCCCCCCAGATCGCGAAGATTTCTAGACTCAGGGTGTCATGTTCCCTCCTAGGCCGAGCAATCCCGATGCTTCGGAGATCGGTTAAGAGATTACACCCTTGTGCATAAGTTGTCTGGACCGACTCTATAAATGCAAACATCTAACAATTAAACTCTTTTGTTAACAATTCATCGATCGATCAGCAGACATATTCCATCTATCTTTTTTTCCTCTATACGGACAAGTTGTAATCTCTCTTTTTAGGTAACTCTTGTACAGTAGCAGTCTATCAAGCATTTCAATCTCTCTTTTTAGGTAACTCTTGTACAGTAGCAGTCTATCAAGCATTTCAATCTTTTGTAACAAATGATAACATAAAACATGTGACATCTAATTATGCAGCATTGGAACAGTTCGATATCATTAAGCATGTAGGAAACCAACTCTTGGTAGCATATGTTACAGAACATGCAAGCATCTCTTTTTATTAACATAGCAAGGTTCGTTTTTTTTTAATCTTGATTACTATAGCAACGGTTCGTTCATTAAGGACATACTTTCAAAACAAAAATTCATTTTTAGGCATGAAAGTATCAGAAAATGAGTATTCGTCCACTCACCTAGATCAATCGTCTTCTGTTCCAGAGTCAGCAAATTCGATATTTTCGTTTATCTAGTGCCTTCGTGGAACGGAACACTACGCATATTTCTTGATTGACTCAATTCTTCCACATTTTTACTTGAATTTTTAATATTTTCTATCTTATGTATAACAAATATATGAAAGACCCCTGTTTGAGATTGAATCAAAATTCTATTCTTCTCATATTTTTAATTTTAATTTATTATATTCAGATTGATATTTTCTCACTAGACACATATTTAATTTAAACAAAATCAATCAACATAACTAATAATAATAATAATAATAATAATAATAATAATAATATTAATAATATTAATAATAATAATAATATTATTATTATTATTATTATTATATAAAACTTTAGGCTAAGAATAATAAAACTTGATTTTTCTATAACGTGATTTGTAGGTTTCGTACTGAATGAAGATCAATCTATAATAGTGTAACTGTGAAGGAGACCTAAAAAAACATAATTTTATTATTTTACTCTATCAAATTAGTAAGATTAAAAAAGTGGTTATTGCTATCAAGAGGAAATTGGTGCTAAAATATGTAGATTGCATACATTTAAGGCTTCAATTTGTTTTGTATTTTAAGAACTAATTGTAAAGAAATTAATATTGAAGTAGAACTCTGAGAGATTGAGGGTGTTTCACTATAAAAGTGGATACGTGAGAGTGCCGAGAGTTTGTATTTGCATATAGACACTACCAAAATTCAACGTTTTAGCGACGGCTCATATCCGTCGCCAACCCGTCGGAAAATCAGATTACCGACGGTTTGTCGACGGATTTGGGTCAAATACATCCATCGGGATATGACTCGTCGCTAAAAACAATCCGTCGCCAAGTTGTCGCCAAGCGACGACTGAGCGACGAATTTTCGGCAGCCATATTCGTACAATTAGCGACGACTGACCGACGAGTTTCCGTCAAATCAAGTATCAGAAAGTTGGTAATACATCGCCTTACCGGCGGGGTCAATCCGTCGGTACTCCGTCGGAAACTTGTCGGTGAACGCGTAACAGTGAGTTTATGATATGCAACTTTCGTCGCTATTCTGTCGCGTGTAGACGCAAACCAGCAACGGATTGTCGTTTATCCGTCGCTAAGGCTCTAAAAATCTTTCTGTAGAAGCATGGGAAATACTAAAGAAAATGACTCATGCGGCCAAAGAACCCCATGTGGCTCAGAAAGCCCATGCGGCTCGGAGAGTCATGCGGCATAAGGGACTATGCGGTCCAAGACATCCCATACGGCTCAGAAAGACACGTGGCAGGACAACCCTCTCCTCTGTCCTCTCGTATTAATTGCTTGACGGCTGACAACTCTGAAAAAGTGACAGCCCTGACACAGAAAGAAGTAATTATGACTCTGTCATAATGACGAATCTCTAGGGAAGAGAAAAGAGATCTCTGACACAAATCCCCCGAGAGCCATAAAAAATGCCACGTGGCCTTGCCACGTGGGCGTTCGTATGCGGCTTACTTCTCATGCGGTTCAGAGTGAATCCGTCCTATGCGGCTCAAGCCGAGAAAGCCTCATGCAGCTCGAGCAAAGCACTTCTCATGCGGTTCAGAGTGAATCCGTCCTATGCGGCTCAAGCCGAGAAAGCCTCATGCGGCTCGAGCAAAGCACTTCTCATGCGGTTCAGACTGAATCCGTCCTATGCGGCTCAGGCCGAGAAAGCCTCATGCGACTCGAGCAAAGAACTTCTTATGCGGTTCAGAATGAATCCGTCCTATGCGGCTCAGGCCGAGAAAGCCTCATGCGACTCGAGCAAAGACTTCTCATGCGGTTCAAAGTGAATCCGTCCTATGCGGCTCAGGCCGAGGAAGCCTCATGCGGCTCAAGTAAAAACTTCTCATGCGGTTCAAGAGGATCATCTCCATGCGGCTCAGGTGGATGTATCCCTATGCGGCTCACAATGATTACCTCCTGTGGTTCAAAGGCTCAAGGGAGGGCCACTACCCAGACAGCCCTGACACGTGGCCTTAACCCTATGCGGCCCAAAGTCATATGCGGCTCACTCGTCATATGGTTCAGATTCCCCAGTGGCTCCTAGGACACGTGTCCTAAGCCGATTAATTTCTCAGAATTACTGCCATCAAAGATTGGGTCAAATCCCAATAATCTGGGACACGTGGCAGGAGAATAAATTTAATTTATTCGCAGACATCAGAAGATCATTATGAGGAAGATTTATTCCAATCAGCATTAATTGCTAATGGGATTTGGTGTAATATACACTCGATGGCTCGGATTCGTCACAATCAAAACTGAACGGCCTGGATTGACCAATCTATGGGCCACCGCCATCTCCAAGAGCTAATCATTGGCAACCCTAATGATCACATCCCACTATTATAAATAGCAAGGTGCCATTCCCTTGTAAAGGGGACAATATCAGAGAGAAATACGCATATACAGAGAGACTCCCCAATAGTCGGAAAGAAAATACACAGAGAGAGAGAAGCCAGAAGAGCAACAGGAGGAGAGCAAGAAGAGCATTTCTTCACCAACGCCAACCATCTTTTCACAAGGAGCCAAGGCCGCATACCGATCGTCCAAGGAGTAAGGCAGGGCTGTCGTCGCCTTCCCGAGCCTCTACCGTCACCCTCCAAAATCTAAAATAAACAATTGTGTAGAAACCCTAGAAGGGGGGTGAATAGGGTCAAGCTAACTAATCAAGCACTTAGCACAAGCTAATTGGCAATTTAAAAATATAAGTGCAAGAGAAGAAGCAAACACAATACCGACACCCGATATATCCTGGTATCCTCCTAAGAGGCAGTCCAGTCCCGGAACTCTCTCCGGCTTTAATCCACTATTTGAGCAAATAGTTACACACGAGTTTGGATCCGAAGAACTCGCCAACTTCTTACACAAGAGCTTTAATCCGAAGGGCTCTCCGACTTCAACCGAGAGTTTGGATACGAAGACTCCCCAACTTCAACCGAGAGTTTGGATACGAAGACTCTCCAACTTCAACCTTACACAATAGGTTTTGATCTCCTTATACAATAGGATGAAGATCTCACTTTTCAACTCAATAACTCTAACACAATTTGTGGATGGCAAATAAAAGCTTTGTAGAGTTGTATGTGGATAAGCTTTGGTGGTTTAGGAATTTTTAGGCTCAAAGCATCAACCTTGAATGAAGGGGTTCAAGGCTATTTATAACCAAAGCTTGAAAAGAAGCCAAAGGCAACTTTTCAGTCACAAACCGGCATACCGCCGGTATGATCCGGCATACCGGCGGTATACCGGTCTGGAATTACAACGGCTAGAAATAGAGCCGTTGGGATCATTAATTGCTGGAAATCCGACCGTTGGAATTTCAACGTTTCGGAAGCGGTATACCGTCGGTATGATCCGGTATGCCGTCGGTATGCCGGTTTTGTAAACAGAAACTTTCTGTGAACAAAAACCGGTATACCGTCGGTATACTCCGGTATACCGTCGGTATGCCGCTTATCCACCAAAAATGATCCTGGGCTTATTTCTGTCCTAGCTTTCGATTTTGCCATCCATTTCTTGTGTTTACAATTATTCCTAAGACTCATTACAGACTCCAGATATACTTAGACAGGTGCAGGCTTCTTCAGAGTCTTGAAATGATGATGGCATGGCCTGACTTCTTCCTTTGAAAGGTGCTGGCTTTTCCCTTGGCGGCAGCTGTCCAAAGATATCCAGTTTGTAAAAACTGAATACCTTTCGGGGGCTTCGCCCCCGAACCCCCGACGAGGGGCGCTGCCCCCTCGACCCCCGTCCGCTGACCGGGCAGCGGAACCCCCGGTGCGTAGCTCCAGAAATGTCGTCGGGTGGTTCAGAGAAATCTTGTGGGATCCGTCGTCTTTGGCCCACCATGATTTCTTCATTGCATATGTCCACATTGATCTTGTTTATTGCTTTTCTGCATGTACATGTTAGACGAACAAAGCAATATACATAGTAGCAAGTATGATAAGTTAAAGCACATTAGGACTATGCAAAGTTTAAGTATAAGTGCTAAGGTGATAGCATAAATGTTAGTGATATCATAATAATTAAACTTAATTGAATGACCACAATCAAAAACATAGTTTTGATTTTGGCAACCCAAGTAAGTTTAAGATAGATAAGCTCATATCACTAATATGTAAACCAATAGGCACATATCACCAAAGATATAAGTATAAGTAGAAATGCTATAGCGATAGTATGAAGATTAGTGATAATAAAATGCTAAACTTAACATATTAACCATATTCAAAAATATGATACAATCATTGGGCCAACAATCTCCCCCTTTTTGATTATGGCAAATCGGTTAAGTTTAGTATGAACACAATAGATGCATGTATCACTAATAAACACAAGATATAAGCAATATCACTAAACGCATACTACTTAGATTACTTATAAATACCTACTTAAACTTACTTCTCCCCCTTTGACATGATCAAAAATGGGCTCCCCCGTACTAAAAGATAAAAAGAAATCGATCTTAAGCATAGAAATC
Organism: Iris pallida; assembly: GCA_029216955.1. Classification (NCBI taxonomy): domain Eukaryota; kingdom Viridiplantae; phylum Streptophyta; class Magnoliopsida; order Asparagales; family Iridaceae; genus Iris; species Iris pallida. Next base: position 8,082,740 of record JANAVB010037819.1, read on the forward strand.
AGAGCATGGGGAAGTCATAGACAATCATGGTCAAAATAGACTAATGAAAAATAATGGGAGAAGGGTGTAATGACAAGTGTATAAAGCTACATATCGAATGTAGAGTGCCAAAAGGAAAATAACTTGTCAAAACACAATATAGTTGGTAAAACAAATAAAATTGATAATCAGTCAAAGAATAGTTTTACCATCTTGAAATCCAAGAAAGAAACTCCAAAACATAATATTATATGAATGAAAACTCTAGTTTTGGAAGGAAGCGATATACTAATTGAAATAAGGATTTCAATCAAGAATTTCAATCAAAAGCCCATGAGGATTAGATAATTGCAAAGTAATTGATATAAATAAAGTACCAAGTGAAATAGTTGAAAGATATAAACTTAATACCAATTGAAATATAAGCTTGAAACATTGATCAAAAAGTCATTTGAAAGTCAAAATTGTCCACAAATGAATAGTGGAACAAAATAAAGAAATGATCAATGAAAAATAGAGCAATTGATATAGACTAATCTCACTCTTTGCAAAATCTATATGCTTACCCAAGTACATGCATTTGAACTCAAATACCTTATCATGCTATATGAATACCCTTTTAGATAAACATGAAGGTAAAGGAGAAAAATACTTAAGAAGGAGAAATTCAGTCGACTTTAATGCTCCCCCTCAAAGTACTACCTTAAGGTGATAAAAATCATGAATTTTGGATAAGTCCTCAACAAGAAAAGCCAACTCAATTAAGCATGAAAGAAAAGTCAAACCAATGAAAGCACAATAGTCATCAAGATAAGATATGAAAGTTAATTTTAGCAAGATGACATATTTAACCCATATGAAAGAGAGAGATAAGATAATAAGGACAATTACATACACTCTCATAAACCCTTCAAAATAAAAATATCATGACCTCAATCAATAAGATATGAAATAGAAGAAAATATGGGTCCATGATGAACTAGGTATACGACATATTAAAGGGTATAAATAAATTGAATCAATTGATTTGCTCCCCCTCAAAATATGCGTATATAGTTCCAAAGCACTTATAGCATAAAATATATAACTAAAAGATCTAGGGGTAAATCAACTATGGATTTCTCCCCCTTGCTCGATGCATATAAAGCTACAATATCGTCAAAAGACGAAAAAATATCATCTTTAGTCAAGAAGAGATAACCAATAAATAGCAACTAAAGATGAGAAATCAAAAGAATATTCCAATAAAGCACATATAATCAAAAGATGGCATACATTAGTCTATATAGAAGAATCTCATATTTAAATATGATAGATCAATGTATGTAATCCTTTGAGAAAATGTCATCATGAAAAGAATAAAGTCAATTAAGAACAATCATGATGATACACAGAATATAGCTCAAAAATAAAAAAATAAAATAAAAATGAAACTCAAATATCATGTCCATGATTATCTAATTAAGAAATAATCAACCAATTTATTGCTTTGCATGGACTAGGTATGTTTTATCACATATGTACCCATCAACCGGGTAATATCCAAACTTTGCTACTTCTAAATGAAAGACCAATAAAGTTCAAATAGCAAAGGTCATATGTGATAAACCATGAGTAGTCAAAGTAGAGTAATAAATTAACTTGACATTTATAAAATTAGATAGTTTAGAACTACTCAATCATTAGGATCATTCATAAATAAAACAAATGAATAAATATGATCTAATGAATCTCATCAAGAGAAAATCACAAGTCCAAAAAAAACTCACACATTAACATGGGAAAGAGTAAATCTCATTTAAATAATTACAAACATAATAAAGAAGAGATGTAAATGATAATACGATGAAATCATGACTCAAGAAGTGAGAGAAATTTAAGAGAGACTTGCTAATGACTAGTTATGGAAGAGAGTTAAAACAAGGAATCACAAACCTCTAAAGGAAAACAAGATTTAATAAAGAATTTGTAAAACTAGTTTTAGATATTAAGCATATCACAAATCTTGTTTTTGTAAACTAGCATATCATATATAGATTGAAGTATAGGAATATAGCTAGATGTGTGAAAGTGAGCCAAAATTATATAGCTTAATAATATATCACAAATAAGCAAACTATATAATCCAAATAAGATTAATGAGAGAAGCCATTAACAAGATAAATGTGCTCATTAATTCTTAAGTTACTAACCCAAAAAAAATACTTGCTTAAGCATAGAGTTCACAATTAAGGGAATACATTTTGAATGATCAAAATGATTTAGAGACTCTTTACTAAACAAGGATAAGAGCATAAGATAATAAATAAATGAATTAGACTCTTATCAAGTAAAGGACAAAAGAGATGTTCATGAAAACACAATAAAATAAATCTCTTTGCCAAGTATTGAGATTAACCCAAGATAATGAAATAATAGATCAATCTAGAGAATGCAAAATACTATAGCCACATTAAAATAAGTGTATTCTCTAGAAGTAGAAAAATCTCAACACAAAAGCTCAAACCATAGTAGCTAAATTCATGAGAAATATGATGTAACAATTACAAGTATTCTCATGTGCTACAAAAATATCATTGGGCAACAATAATTCAAAAGGAAGCATAAACCCAAGGAATGAGCAAAGAAAGATCATTAAGATCAAGAAAGCTAAATGCTAAAGATATCAAGAAGTACATTTTTCAAAGAGCTTTCATAGTGCACCATAGTAAATATATAGAAGATATCGATTTGAAAAAGTGCACTAAAAATGGAGGTAAATATAAAAACAAGACAAAACACAAAACCATGTGATTCTTAAAAGAACTTCCATAAATAGTCAAGTGCAAGGCATAAACAAATATTCTCTCTCAACATCCTAACTTAAAGGTATAAAACAAATAAATATCAAAAGTTAGGAATCACTAATATATATGAAACTATATATATCACGAATAGGCATACATGAAAAGATCAAAAACCAATTAAGAACATGTATCCATAATGCCAACCAAAAAGTCAAGAAGATATCATCAAAAGAAGACTTTAAGGAAGAAGCTAATTGATTCAAGAAGAATAAATATGGTCAAAGGAATCAATAGCTAAGGTATGAGATAAGCACAAGTTTGAAGGTAAAAAGTATATTTGAATACTCTTCAAGTCAATATAAAACTTTAGCTTAAATCATATGCCCACATAAAGATATTTATACAAAAAAAATATATAAACATAAGAAATACATGATCTACATGTAAATAGAAATTTAATGAATATAGTCATGTATCCTTAATGAATATTTGAAAAACAATCACAAATTCAAAAGCAAGTATAAATAACCTTCATTAGGCAAAGACATAATTGATTCTCAAGAAAATAATCAAGATAAAGTATGAGAATCAATAATGAATATATTATGTAAGCACAAGATTAAAATAGAAGTATAAGGGAATACTTGTCAAGTGATAAGAAGCTTGTGCTAAGCATAAATATTCACAAATACCGATTTAAAGTAAATGTTACATACTAAAAACAAACCGGCAGGAAGTAACTATTTCAAAAACTTTAAAGACGGAGAGTTAAAATCATATTAACTCAAATCAAAAACAAGCTCCTATGGACTAGAGTGATATGCATGCTTCATAAAATAGAGATCAAGAATAACAAGCATGCATAAATCAAATGTGTCACACTTAATAGAAAATGAGTGATAAACTACAAAGTGTGAACTAATCATTTAAGCCGAGTAACTAGTCATGCTAGATAAAAGAATTAATAAGAAAATTAACTAAGCATGCTAGTATTAAATCTCACATTGATTTATATAAGAGACAACTAAAGGACATCAATGTGAGCTAGTAGCAAGACATCAAGAGAAACATGCTAGATTCTACAAATATAAACAATTTAAAGAGAATCGTTTAGCATGTTACCAAAGTGGCTCTAGTGGCCACGCTTGTGTTGGTGCAATTGCTTGGAAGATGACCTTTGAGCTTTGCAACCACCAACACGCTCCTCGGTGCTATGTCCCGATACAAGAAGCTTCACCTATAACATTAGATGAAGACTTTGGTATCCAAATAAACTTGGATCCACATTTATTAGCTTTAGGGACCCACATACTATTTACTCTAGCATTGGTAGAAAAACTCCTACGAATAGGACAAGTGAAGCTCATGTGTCCAATGCGAGAGCAATAGAAGCACCTAATACTAGTGTGTGCACATGTATCGGAATGAGTATGATTATGAACATGTGACATACTAGAATGATGAATATCTCTAGAGTGAGCATGAGAAGATTTGGTTTTAAGAATATCATGTTCTAATAGCAAATCATCATGCATGCAAGTAAGAGAATCAAATTTAGCAATTAAAATATCATTCTCTTTTTCAAATAAAGCAATTCTAGAGATAAAAGCATCATTTTGTTTCTTTAAAGAGATAATAGAAGAATCATGCAAATGATTAAGCTCATGTGTTTGCCTCTTAAGATCTTCTATTGATGAGGAAAGAGATTTGATTTTCAAAATTAAAGTCTCATTCAAACTCTTTAAAGAAACACAAGATGAGTTTTGAGAATCAAGTCTAGATAATAAAACATTGTTTTCATTTCTCAAAAACTCATTTGCTTCTTCTAAATGAATAACCTTTTCTGAAAGTTCTTCATTTGTAGAATGAAGGTTGTCAAGAATCTCTAAGGATTGTTTAGCCATGGCTTTCCACTTAGAGCATTTCTTGCATTTAGAAGAAACATGATTGTCTACGCTACTAGAAATAAAACCCTCTTTATCGGAGGATGAGGAATAGGTTGCCATAAAAAAAACAAGGATCTACTCTAAGGATGTTAAGCCTAACAATAGAGTCCTTGCTCTGATACCAATTGTAGAAACCCTAGAAGGGGGGTGAATAGGGTCAAGCTAACTAATCAAGCACTTAGCACAAGCTAATTGGCAATTTAAAAATATAAGTGCAAGAGAAGAAGCAAACACAATACCGACACCCGATATATCCTGGTATCCTCCTAAGAGGCAGTCCAGTCCCGGAACTCTCTCCGGCTTTAATCCACTATTTGAGCAAATAGTTACACACGAGTTTGGATCCGAAGAACTCGCCAACTTCTTACACAAGAGCTTTAATCCGAAGGGCTCTCCGACTTCAACCGAGAGTTTGGATACGAAGACTCCCCAACTTCAACCGAGAGTTTGGATACGAAGACTCTCCAACTTCAACCTTACACAATAGGTTTTGATCTCCTTATACAATAGGATGAAGATCTCACTTTTCAACTCAATAACTCTAACACAATTTGTGGATGGCAAATAAAAGCTTTGTAGAGTTGTATGTGGATAAGCTTTGGTGGTTTAGGAATTTTTAGGCTCAAAGCATCAACCTTGAATGAAGGGGTTCAAGGCTATTTATAACCAAAGCTTGAAAAGAAGCCAAAGGCAACTTTTCAGTCACAAACCGGCATACCGCCGGTATGATCCGGCATACCGGCGGTATACCGGTCTGGAATTACAACGGCTAGAAATAGAGCCGTTGGGATCATTAATTGCTGGAAATCCGACCGTTGGAATTTCAACGTTTCGGAAGCGGTATACCGTCGGTATGATCCGGTATGCCGTCGGTATGCCGGTTTTGTAAACAGAAACTTTCTGTGAACAAAAACCGGTATACCGTCGGTATACTCCGGTATACCGTCGGTATGCCGCTTATCCACCAAAAATGATCCTGGGCTTATTTCTGTCCTAGCTTTCGATTTTGCCATCCATTTCTTGTGTTTACAATTATTCCTAAGACTCATTACAGACTCCAGATATACTTAGACAGGTGCAGGCTTCTTCAGAGTCTTGAAATGATGATGGCATGGCCTGACTTCTTCCTTTGAAAGGTGCTGGCTTTTCCCTTGGCGGCAGCTGTCCAAAGATATCCAGTTTGTAAAAACTGAATACCTTTCGGGGGCTTCGCCCCCGAACCCCCGACGAGGGGCGCTGCCCCCTCGACCCCCGTCCGCTGACCGGGCAGCGGAACCCCCGGTGCGTAGCTCCAGAAATGTCGTCGGGTGGTTCAGAGAAATCTTGTGGGATCCGTCGTCTTTGGCCCACCATGATTTCTTCATTGCATATGTCCACATTGATCTTGTTTATTGCTTTTCTGCATGTACATGTTAGACGAACAAAGCAATATACATAGTAGCAAGTATGATAAGTTAAAGCACATTAGGACTATGCAAAGTTTAAGTATAAGTGCTAAGGTGATAGCATAAATGTTAGTGATATCATAATAATTAAACTTAATTGAATGACCACAATCAAAAACATAGTTTTGATTTTGGCAACCCAAGTAAGTTTAAGATAGATAAGCTCATATCACTAATATGTAAACCAATAGGCACATATCACCAAAGATATAAGTATAAGTAGAAATGCTATAGCGATAGTATGAAGATTAGTGATAATAAAATGCTAAACTTAACATATTAACCATATTCAAAAATATGATACAATCATTGGGCCAACAAATTGTACTTAGACTGCTGTACCTAGGTTTTCGTCCCTAGGCTTTCTTTGTACAGGCGAGTTTGTAACGTGAAGTAAAAGTCCGGTCCTCCGATAATTGTTCTGTTCTTTTATATTTTATGGCAAACACGATGGCGACTCTGCTGGGGACTAACTTCTCCACGGCTGAGGAGTTGGTGATGCAATCGGATGCAGCCAAGCTTGGCTCTACGCAACAAAAGATGGTCGCCCGGTTCGACCAACAGGCGTTCGAAGAAATGCTCTCCGAAAAGAGCGCTGGCCCGGTCCAGAAGCGAGCCCGCACAAAGAAGGCCCGCAAGGAGTGAAGACCCCGATCCTTCGTTCCTACCGAAGCTCTTGCTGAAATATCCTCCGTTGCTCAAAATGGCGGAAAAGACTCTCCCGCGGCCCCACTTCAGATCATAGACGACTCTGCTGTCCCCAAGTCCGGCAGAAGAAAATACTATGATGCTGGACTTGCAGGGGCAAAGAGAAACTCTATGAGATCCGAGCCGCATAAGGGTACTAGCCGCAGGGAGAAAGCTCATACGGCTACATCCGTCGGCCGCATAAAGAAAGCCCATGCGGCCATATCTGTCAGCCGCATAGCTTATGCGGCTACAGCTGCCAACCACATGAATGAAACCCATACGGCTAAGAAAGTCAATCGCTTGCAGAAAACCCAAGCGGCCATAATTGCCAATCGCAAGCGGCCAGCCTGCACGGTCGTGACTCCTAGCCGCACAAAAATAATTCATCCGACGGCAGAAGACAACCGCATGCAGACAGCCTGCACGGTACCCAACTCTAGCCGCATAGGGTCCGTTCTACGCTTCTCTCGATCAGTCTTCGACTGTCTATCATGCGGTCCTGACCCTAATGGTTCTCTGGATGATAAGCCAGACTCTGTGGTATTCAACTTGGACTCCTCCTATTACGCACCCGCAAGTGCTAAAAGGAGGAAGTCTAGGGCAGCGCGGGCTCATCAGGCCCAGTCAGCTGTCCCAACCTCTGACTATCGGGGCGTCCCGTTGATTATTACACGGGCCTCGGATGGGAAGTTGTATACAACCGCTCGAGTCCAGCCCCCGGCGGCAAACGGACAGAGTGGTTCCTCTGACCTGCGGGAGGCGATCCTCTACAAACGCAAGAAAAGAGGAGGAGTGTCGGCATGTAAAGAGTCCTCGCTTGGACATCGCTGCATCCAAATCATCATCAACTGCTGTTGCAACAACGTGGCAGTGACGGAAGATCGGCCATCCGTCTTCCAAAGACTACAGCATCCGAGCTCAGAAGATGAGGCACCTCCTGTTGTCTCCTGCAATTCTACTCAGAAAGTCCCCGCCAAGGGGAGAGGGAAGAAGACAAGCATCTCCAGCCCGATGATATCAACAACTAAAGCTAAGAAATTATCGGCTAAACGGTTGTCCTCTACCGAAGTATTTCAACACACCCGTTCGAAGAAAAAATCTGCAGCAACGGAAGATTCATCGTCCACGTCGCTGGGAGTCGTAGGAACTGGTGGTAGCACTCCTCAGAACGTCCACAACAATCCGATATTTCAAGGAGACGAGCCCGGAGAAACGACCCTCCCGTCAGGTACAACAAATGCTGATGTCCCCGAGGACATCCATGACTCTCAAGACGAAGCAAGCCCCGAGGCTGGGGGTACTGTTCCCTCCGAGTTCGAACCCGAAGACAACATTCCTACCTACCCCGATGATTTCTCAATGCATGGGTACGATTCGGAGGGCACATCCTCCACCGTTCCTTCCGTCACTCCTCATATAAGGACGGTATTCATGACAGACAGCAATCAAGGTGGTTCCAGTGATCGCCAACGCATCGACACTTTGGAGGCCATACTACACGCCTTGGTCAGGTCTGTAGACGAGATCAAAGCGGTTCTTCCTACTCTGCAGGGAGTGACACCGGGCCAAACAAGCGTGGGTCCCGCAATCAATATAGATTCAAATTCAGCGGCACCGAACCCGGGCAATAATCTTCCCGAAATAACGGCCCCTACCGCGACAGATGAGGCCCGAGAAGTAAGAAGAGAGGTTCAGGAACTCCGAGCCATGTTCCATGCCCGAAAAAACTCTCAAGACCTCAGAATACGGCAACCATATCCTGCTGAATGGAGGGATGTTCCGTTCCCACCAAGATATAAGCCGTTCAACATCAACCCATATGATGGCAAGACCTCAGCAAGTCGGTACATCACTTTCTTCGAGGTCACCACCGACCATCTGTCCCATGATGACGCTATCCTCACGCGATTATTCATCGGGGCATTGGAAGGAGTCGCCTTCGACTGGTACCGCAACCTGCCAGACAACTGCATCCACTCCTTCGCTGGCTTCAAACGCTCGTTCTTAGAAAGATTCTATGAGGTAGGACAGGACGTCACAATGTCTACCCTCATGGACGTCGTCCAAGGAGAGAAAGAGCTGACGAAGAATTATATTGAGCGATTTCGTCAAACAGCAATGAAGTTACCCTCTGGTAATCCAGATTCCTCCTTGATTGAAATTTGCCAAAAGAGACTACTCCCAACAATTAGTCTCTGGATGGGCGAAAGTCAATTCAAGGACTGGAAGGCTTTTATCATCAGCGCTACAAGTGCCGAAGAACGGTTGAGAAATGCTCTCCAACTGGGGTTGCACATCTCGGAGGGAGAGAACAAGGGCAAGCATCCCAACACCAACAACGACAATGGTGGTAGCCCCTCCAACAATCGAGACAACAGAGGCAAGCAGGCTATGGTGGCCGACACAGCCCAGAAGCCCGAGTCGCAACCATCAGACAAACAATGGCCTCAAGTCACTTACTCTTTTGAAGACGGCCACGTCAAGCCTATCTTGGACATGCTCATACAAGGAGATAGAATTCAGCTTCCTCCACCAAGACGGGAGCCTCGGCCGGCTGATCTAGAGAACCCAAAGTTCTGCCATTACCACCGTTATGTATACCACGCTACACACGACTGCTACCAACTGAAACGGTACATCCAAAGCCTCATCGATTCGAACGCTCTGGCCATCGATTTCGAAGAGGTAACCGTGGCAGCCAATATGGTGTCTGTACAATTCGGCAGCTTTCCTCTGACGGAGACTCAAGACGGGGTGATCCCCGTCCCTCCAGCGACAATGGAGATTACCAATCTTCTACCTCCCCGAGATCAGGCTGCCAGTCTAGTACCCCTCACCACATCACGAGGGAAGATCATGTGGATCCATCCAGACTTGGTGACAGAAGTGACTCGGCCTACACCATCTACCACCGACAAAAAAATAAGTAGAAAAGTCAGGACCTGCCACACAATCTCGGCAGACAACGAGGAAGCTACAGCCGTCGTCACGCGATCCGGAGCACAATCCCAACCTGTGGTTGACAATCCAGACGAAAATCATCAACCCACTACAACTGATGCTCCGGGACCGGCTCAGCCTTCGACGACCGACAAGCCTAGGCCGAGGGAGACTCGCTTCGACAAATCCCTCCGAAAAGAGGCAACCCAAGGACTAGAGAGGCCCTACAACTTTGACATCTTAGCACAATTGGCTAACACACCGGCCAAGTTGACACTGTACGAACTCCTAAGGCTCTCCAAGGACGTTCGTATTGCATTAAGCGAAGTACTCCAAAATGCCGATGTCTATCTAGCTCAATCCAACCTCACCGGGGAGGACTCACCCACGGATCTCCAAGACAGTGCCTGCACGGGAGCAATGCCCGACATCGTCTTCACTCCGCAGGACATGCTCATCAAAACCAACCTACACGATCGCCCGCTATACTACACGGGGTGCATCGGCGACGTGAAGGTGGATCGGATGCACATAGATCCTGGCTCTTCCATAAGCATCATCCCGAAGGGTCTGCTACATCATCTCCGCATCCCAATGCATCGCCTGACACCTACAATCACCGCCATCAGCGGTTTCAATTCGGGTAGGAGCTATCCTATTGGGAAGATTCGTCTGAAGTGTCAAATTGGCGACCTCCAATCCGAAGTCACCTGCTACGTCATAGATGCAGACACTTCTTATAACATCCTCTTGGGGTGCCCATGGATACACGATTACATGATCGTGCCTTCCATGCTACACCAGTGCTTCAAATATGTCGACAAATACGGCTTCGTGAAGACAGAATTTGCTGATATCGATCCCTTCAAAGGGGTCGAATCCTACTACTCGGACTCCTGCCTAAACGAAAAGTCAAAAAGGCACCTTGATGAAGGAAATGAACAAGCTAGCACCGAAACGACCACGGGATCAGAAGGACCACTGACGATCCACCTCCAAGCTCGCAAACCGGACAAGTCCGCACCCCTGACCGCCACTCTGCGAAAGGACGCAATCAGCCTCTCAGCGCAGGAGGAGCAGATGATAATCCGGCTACCAAGGTCCGGCCAAGTATCGAGACCCACAACGGGGTCATTGACAATCAGACTGCCGAGAGTCAGTCAACCCCAAACGGAGAAGCTCAACCCCTCCGACAAGCCGCTGACGATACGCCTTTCCAAGAAGGGTCGTCACCCTGATGCAAGGCCCGGGACTTCTAGCGAACCAACCACTCCCCGCCCCACATCAAGTGCCAAACTGGGGGTCGCTAGTTTGCCAACAACTCCACGCTCTGCTCCATCAACTGAACCACTGACAATCAAACTTCCCAGGTCGTCCTCTCAGTCTTCGTTCACACAGGGGGTAGCCGAAGAGGAACCGGAGCTAGCCAAGTATGTGGCCGCCCACACTGATGTTCCTTCCGCAGATGATGTAATCCCCCTAGAAAAGATACCTTACTTTATCAATAAAGGGTTATCTTTGAACTACACCGAGCTCAATAAGCTATGTACAATGTATGCTATAGAACACGGTATAGGCACTCACCTACACACACAGGTGACAAATGTGCACACCGCAATCCAGCTAATTCCAGCAGAAGAGGCTTACCGCATAATCGAGGGAAGGGACCATCCAATCATCTTCGGCCGGAAGGACGACCCTCATCCCTTCACCATAAAGGAGGCCGACCTCGGGTCAGACACCGGAAGATTACCTCTATATCTTTATAGCCCCCAATCCAAATATCTCATGCAGAAACAGTGGTATGATCTGGAGACGACGCCAGGTTTAAACTACGGCACTGGGCGACGATTACCTTTGAAGCCACCAGTCCCGGCGGGCAAACCACGAGACTACTATAGCAAAACTCGATGTGGGTTAGGGTATGTAATGCCTACTACAACCCCTGAGAGTTCAGATAAAGAATGCGACTGGCGGTCACATTCAACCGGGTCACAAACCTCCGACTCGGATACCAGCATTGGAGACATATTTAGACAAGTCCTGTCAGTCAATATGGCATTCGCCGACGCTTAAGAAGAAGACGAAGACATTCCTGAAATCCTCGAGCTAGAGCCGTGGGCCCAACAGCTGGATGCACAATGGGAAGAGCAATTCGAGCAGAGAGAACCTCCTACCGAAGATGAGGTTATGCAGGTCAACCTCGGCAGCGAATCCTCTCCAAAGCCAATCTTCGTCAGTAAAAGCCTAACAGACGAAGAGAGAGAATCGCTGCTGAAACTTGTCAGAGAATATATTGATGTGTTCGCATGGAGTTATGAAGACATGCCGGGGTTAGACCCCGATATTGCCCTCCACAAGCTCAACATACGACCGGACGCCAAAACAGTCAAGCAGCAACAACGACGCTTTCGTCCAGGCATCATGGACGCGATTGAAGCCGAAGTCAACAAACTGATAGCCAGCGGCTTCATCCATGAGGAGCAACATCCCGACTGGGTTGCCAATATAGTACCCGTCCTCAAGAAGAATAGAAAGATTTGAATCTGCATCGACTTCCGCAACCTGAATGAGGCGTGCCCCAAAGACGAGTTCTCCCTTCCTATCACAGACATCATGATTGACAACACATGCGGCTTCGAACGTATGTCATTCATGGATGGATTCTCGGGGTACAACCAAATCAAGATGTCTCCTGAGGACGAAAAGCATGCCTCATTCCGAACACCAATTGGCACATACTGCTGCACGGTCATGCCTTTCAGTTTAAAGAATGCCGGCGCCACATATCAACGAGCCATGAGTATCATTTTCAGATACCACCTGCGCAAGACAGTGGAGTGCTATGTTGACGATATAGCCGTCAAGAGTCGCTGCAAGGGAGACCATCTGCAGGATCTAAGGATGGTATTCGACCTAATGTGAGCGCACAATTTGAAAATAAACCCTACGAAGTCCTTTCTGGGTGTATCCAGCGGGAAGTTCTTGGGCTTCATCATCACTGCACAAGGTATCCATGTAGACCCTGAGAAGACGAAAGCAATCATGGAGATGGGTCCCCCGAAAAATCTCCGCGAACTCAGAGGCCTTCAAGGGAGGCTAGCTTACATCAGAAGATTCATCTCTAACCTCTCCGGGCGATACCGACCGTTCACCCACCTTATGAAGAAAGGAGTCTCATTCGTATGGGACGAGGAATGTCAGTGCGCCTTTGACAGCATCAAAAAATATTTGTCAAACCCTCCAGTTCTGGTGGCCCCGGTTTCTGGAAAACCATTTATGCTCTATGTACGAGCAATGGAACATTCCCTCGGGGCTCTGCTGGCACAAAACAACGACGCAGGCCATGAGTAAGCCATATACTACCTCAGCCGAATGATGATTGGGCCAGAGCACTGATACACCGCTGTGGAGAAGGAATGCCTCGCCCTGGTATTTGCCATTCAGAAAATACGTTATCATGTCACCGGACAAACGATACATGTGATCTCACGAGTCAACCCTCTCAGGGTCCTCATGACTAAACCAGGGGCACTCAGCTCTCGACTCGCTACATGGGCAATATTGCTGTCCCCTTATCATATGATCTTCGTCCCCCATAAGGCAGTCAAAGGTCAAGCCCTTGCAGACTTCTTAGCAGTCCACCCAGGCTCGGAGTCCTCCAGAATATATGAAGAAATCCCAGATGAGGTCGCCGACTCGCATGCAACCTCTCACGAGGCTATATGGCGAATGTTCTTCGACGGTGCTTCAAGGACCGGACCTAAAGGCAATATAGTCGTCGGGGTCGGGATAGTGTTGGTCTCCCCTTCCGGATTGGTGATCAACCGCGCTTATTCCCTCACAGAGCCCTGCTCTAACAATGTGGCCGAGTACAACGCTCTGGTCATTGGCCTCCAACTTGCAAGAGAGCTGGGGGTAGAATACCTTGAAGCATACGGCGACTCCCAACTAATCGTCAATCAGATCCGGGGCTCATACGAGGTCCGCCACGAAGACATGATCCCTTATCACCAAATAGCGATTGACATCATCTCATCGTTCGAAGGGTTCTTCATCGAACATGTCCCCAGACTCCAAAATATCGAAGCCGATGCCCTAGCAGGCCTTGTCGTTTCCTTACGGTGCCGAACTACACTCATCATTCGGTTGACGTGATAGGCCACAAACTGGTCTGTCCCAAGAACAATGTGCAATTCGTGGCGAATTATTTTGCACAGACGATCGAGGATGCCCCAGATTGGAGACAACCATTCATCGACTTCGTCGTCTACGACATCCTGCCCGAGAACCCAAAGGAAGCCACTTCCATCAGACGGCGTTCTCTCAGATTCTTCTACGATACAGAGACGAAAATGCTGTATCGCCGCTCCTACGACGGATTACTGCTCCGGTGCTTGTCGAACGCAGAAGCCGTACGAGAAGCTCATGACGGTATCTGCGGGGCCCACCAGCCTGGCCCAAAACTGCAAGACCGTCTTCGCCGAATGGGCTACTATTGGCCCATAATGGTGGCAGATGCGATAGATTATGCCAGAAAATGCAAAGCCTGCCAAGTCCACGCGGACTTCATTCACCAACCATCCGAGTTTCTACATCCGACAGTGGCGTCCTAGCCATTCGAAGCATGGAGAATGGATATCATTGGTCCAATCACCCCACCTTCCTCCCGAGGACATCGCTTCATACTTGCGATCACTGATTACTTCTCCAAATGGACGGAAGCTGTCCCACTCGCAGAAGTTAAGACTTCAAATGTGATCAGCTTCCTTAAGCATCACGTCATCTATCGCTTTGGACAGCCCCAAAGGATTATCCATGATAATGGTCCATAATTTGCAAGCCACGCATTCTATCGGTTTTGTGATAAGCACCGTATTCAGAATGTCGCTTCGACACTGTACAACCCGGCAGCAAACGGGTTAGCATAGGCATTCAACAAAACAATCATCAAACTCCTCAAGAAGTTTGTCTCCTCTAACAAATGCGACTGGAATGAGGAGCTCGGCGAATGCTTATGGGCTTATCGCACCACAGTTCGAACAGCCACCGGGAATACGCTATTCTTCCTAGTGTACGGAAGTGAGGCAGTTCTCCCATTAGAGACTCAAATACCCTCACTCCGTGTCGCCCTCACTTATCAATTGACGACGGATGACAACTACCGACGTCAACTACAAGAGTTGGAGGCCTTAGATGAAAAGCGCCTCCTAGCTCAGCAAAGGATCGAGCTATACCAAGCACGCATCTCAGGAGCCTTCAACAAGAAGGTCAAAATCAGAACATTCCAAGTGGGCGATCTTGTTCTGGCAGTCCGGAGGCCAATGGTCATGACTCACAAGACCGCCGGTAAGTTCCAGCCAAAATGGGAAGGTCCATTTATCATCGAGGCCGTGTTCTCCAACGGTGCTTACCGCCTCGCTAAGCAAAACGGAGACTTGCTCATGTTGCCCGTCAACGGCAAGTTTCTGAAGAAAAATTATGTCTAAACAACATCCCAGATTATCGAGTCACGTACCTGCTGGTACCTCTGAACTCTCCATCACAATATTCCAGATTTTTGAGTCATGTACCCGCTGGTACCACTGAACTCACCCTCATAGTTTTCCAGATTATTGAGTCATGTACCCGCTGGTACCACTGAACTCACCCTCATAGTTTTCCAGATTTTCGAAGTCATGTACCCGCCGGTACCGCTGAATTCACGTTTACCATTCTCCAGATTCTCGAGTCATGTACCCGCTGGTACCTCTGAACTCACATCTCGGTCACTCTTCCAGGTAGCAAGTCATGTATGATCATACCTCTGAACTTTCTTCTTGAAGGAGATCCTCCCTCATGATCTAATACCCGTACTCCCAGTGCATAAAAAGGGTAATCGATCCACAAATTTCCAAAACGGCCATGTCCTCATTACCTCTGAGTCATTCCACTTCCACCAAAAACAAATCACCCCTCACATAGAACTTCCATGTCCTCATTACCTCTGAGTCGTTCTATGTGCCCTCCTTCATTGAGCCTACTCCTGTCATGTCCTCATTACCTCTGAATGGGAAGGCTCCGTCGAAGAAACCTTCATACTTGCCACGTCTTCATTACCTCTGAGTAAGTATGATGATCCCCTTTCGACCTATTATCTATACCCACAACCGAAGTACGCCAAGGGTAATAGGTCCACAAATGTCCTCTGTTGACCACAAATGTCCTCTATTGACCACAAATATCCTCTATTGACCATCAATATCCTCCGTCGAGTTCACTCCTGCCATGTTCTCATTACCTCTGAGTAGGAAGACTCTACGTTTAAAAAACCTTCCTACTTGCCATGTCCTCGTTACCTCTGAGCAAGTATGTCGGTTCCCCTTCATCCTATTATCCGTATCCTAAACCAGGGTATGCCAAGGATAATAGGCCCACAAATATCCTCAGCTAAATTTCTCAGCACAAACCTATCACCTCATCATGCCCCAGGAGCCCAGCTGCTCTACGGCATTCCTTTTCTCATTACCAAGAGCACCCATGACCACTTTGCTATGGCTGCTTCAGGTACCCTGACCAAAACTTGTTACCTCTACCTAAAACCAAGGTACGCCATGGGTAACAGGTCCACAAATATATCCCCTATGTGGGGGAAAACATCACCACAATATCACAGGCGCAGCAGGCAATACAAATGAAGGGTAGAATTGAAAGTACTCTTTATTTGAAGGAAGAAAAAGCATTACATATTTCGGGATCATGTCCCCTTCAGAAAGAGAGAAACAGAAACAAAACAAGAAGAAAAGGCCGACTACATTTCAACATTGCACAACTCCAAGAGATGGTTTTTCACCAAGGCAGTCCCCCGATCAAGCCTCTGCTTAGCCCGATGCTCGGCCTCTTGGGATAACTACTCTGCATCATTCAAATGAATATACGCCTGCCAGTCGTTCTCCATCTTCTTTAGGGCAAGCTCTAGATTAGCATAAGCCCTACTGTACTTGTCAGCCTCCTGAATAGCAATCCCTTTCTCGATACGAGCAGCCTCAAGCTCTGACTCCAGGAAGGCCAGTTTTCTCTGGAGCTAGAGGTTCTGTTCCCGGGCATCAGTTACCCCGCGGGAAGCATCCGCCTCCCGAGTTATGCAATCTTCAGTTCGACGGCTCCATTGGTCATGCAACCGAGTCAGATCCCGGCGGTCCTTCAATATAGCCGGTTTAAGCGATTCCCGGGCAGCCATCACCTTCTCCACCGTAATAATGAGGAAGTTGCGCTCTTGATTTATGACCGCAGGTAAATCAGTCTGTTGCAACAAGCGAAACTGGGCCACGAGACGATCAGCTTCTAATAGCTTCGGCTCCAAAAGTGCAGCCAATTCCCCTTCTCCAGAGAGTGTCTTAAGGATGTTAATCTGGCCACCGGCACATCGACGGGCCAGAGTAAAAGGAGTCCCCCTTTCCACTGCTGCCTCGACCCCTCTCTTCAAGTGATGATGGAAATTGGCAACCACATCCTGTAACGCGTCATCCAAGACCTCCGTAGAGGACGGCATCAGAGGGAGAGTGGCAAACGATACCGGAGGAGCAGCTTCAGAAGTTACTGTACCCGCCACCAAGGAAGCAAATTCCGTACGGAAAGATGCTTGGATGGCGGCTAACTCCTCTTCCGCCGCCCAAAGAGCCTGGATGCTCGGCAGGAAGGAAATGTTGACCCCCGAAATTACATTCGCAGAGGAGGACACAGGGGGCATCGTCTCTTGTCCCAGTTGCACTGCTACCCGGGACCCCGAGCTCGACCCAGACGAAGGTCCCTCGACACAGAGAGGTTCTGTCAGGCCCTCTCCGGTAGGGTGCGATCCAGCAACATCAATTACTGGCAACGAATGGTTGGGATCTGAACATCCAAAGCAACCATTAGTCGACATAATCTGAAAGAAAAGATAACAAGAACACATAGGCTTATTCATGAGCTATCGTTCGATTTGTATTACCTGGGGAAGAGCGTGGGGACGACGGCTCATTCACAGCCGGCGTAGTTTCCTCACCCACAGAGTCATCATGTTGGGGTTCAGATGTCTCAGGGACGGGCGCGGTAAAGCCTCCGTCCCCCTGGGTTGAGGTCCCAACAAGGTGGGAATCCTCGGCCGCAACCGGAAGCACCCCAGCAGCAATGATAGCGGTGCACACATCACTGACTAAGTGAGACAGGACCGGATCAGCCTCGGTAATCGGGTCCTGAGGAGCGAGCTCATCCGACGCCTATAAAGAGCAAAATAAACAAGTAATTAGGCCATAACATAGAAGAAGAAGAAAGAAAATAAAGAAGCCTTCTCTCCCTTCAAAACTCCTCCTATTTATAGGAAGACGGGAGAAGGAGGACACGTGGGCCAATGACCGACTCATGAAGAACGAAACCGACTCCTTGGGTTTTGTCTCCAAGATTCACCCAAGGCGTCAAATCCAAAAGATTTAATGAGCTGACCCTTGGGATTCCCCCCTACAAAGACGGCACTGAAACAAATTTGAGGCAATTAAAGACCCGCACACATGGCGAGAAGCTATGCGGTTGAATAGTCCCCTGCGGCTGAACCACCTGCGCGGCTGAACAACCTATGCGGCCAAGATCTCTATGCGGTCAGGGTTTCATATGCGGCTAGAAGAACACATACATGCTTCTTATTCAAAGTATTTCAATTTTGCAAATTGAAAACTTTGAAGGGGGTCTTGTAGAAGCATGGAAAATACTAAAAAAAATGACTCATGCGGCCAAAGAACCCCATGCGGCTCAGAAAGCCCATGCGGCTCGGAGAGTCATGCGGCATAAGGGGCTATGCGGTCCAAGACATCCCATACGGCTCAGAAAGACACGTGGCAGGACAACCCTCTCCTCTGCACTCTCGTATTAATTGCTTTACGGCTGACAACTCTAAAAAAGTGACAGCACTGACACAGAAAGAAGTAATTATGACTCTGTCATAATGACGAATCTCTAAGGAAGAGAAAAGAGATCTCTGACACAGATCCCCCGAGAGCCATAAAAAATGCCACGTGGCCTTACCATGTAGGCGTTCGTATGCGGCTCACTTCACATGCGGTTCAGAGTGAATCCGTCCTATGCGGCTCAAGCCGAGAAAGCCTCATGCGGCTCGAACAAAGCACTTCTCATGCGGTTCAGAGTGAATCCGTCCTATGCGGCTCAAGCCGAGAAAGCCTCATGCGGCTCGAGCAAAGCACTTCTCATGCGGTTCAGAGTGAATCCGTCCTATGCGGCTCAGGCCGAGAAAGCCTCATGCGGCTCGAGCAAAGAACTTCTTATGCGGTTCAGAATGAATTCGTCCTATGCGGCTCAGGCCGAGAAAGCCTCATACGGCTCGAGCAAAGACTTCTCATGCGGTTCAGAGTGAATCCGTCCTATGTGGCTCAGGCCGAGGAAGCCTCATGCGGCTCAAGTAAAAACTTCTCATGCGGTTCAAGAGGATCATCTCCATGCGGCTCAGGTGGATGTATCCCTATGCGGCTCACAATGATTACCTTCCTGTAGTTCAAAGGCTCAAGGGAGGGCCACTACCCAGACAGCCCTGACACGTGGCCTTAACCCTATGCAGCCCAAAGTCATATGCGGCTCACTTGTCATATGGTTCAGATTCCCCAGTGGCTCCTAGGACACGTGTCCTAAGCCGATTAATTTCTCAGAATTACTGCCATCAAAGATTGGGTCAAATCCCAATAATCTGGGACACGTGGCAGAAGAATAAATTTAATTTATTTGCAGATATCAGAAGATCATTATGAGGAAGATTTATTCCAATCAGCATTAATTGCTAATAGGATTTGGTGTAATCTACACTCGATGGCTCGGATTCGTCACAATCAAAACTGAACGACCTGGATTGACCAATCTACGGGCCGTCGCTATCTCCAAGAGCTAATATTGGCAACCCTAATGATCACATCCCACTATTATAAATAGCAAGGTGTCATTCCCTTGTAAAGGGGACAATATCAGAGAGAAATACGCATATACAGAGAGACTCCCCAATAGTCGGAAAGAAAATACACAGAGAGAGAAAAGCCAGAAGAGCAACAGGAGGAGAGCAAGAAGAGCATTTCTTCACCAACGCCAACCATCTTTTCACAAGGAGCCAAGGCCGCATACCGATCGTCCAAGGAGTAAGGCAGGGCTGCCGTCGCCTTCCCGAGCCTCTACCGTCACCCCCCAGAATCTAAAATAAATAATTGTACTTAGACTGCTGTACCTAGGTTTTCGTCCCTAGGCTTTCTTTGTACAAGCGAGTTTGTAACGTGAAGTAAAAGTCCGATCCTCCGATAATTGTTCTGTTCTTTTATATTTCATGGCAAACACTTTCAAATTTCCAGAACCTAATCGACGGATTATCCGTCGCTTGGTTGTCGTCGTCCATCGCTACATTAAAAATCTCCAGTTAGCGACGGATAATCCGTCGCTTGGTTGTCGTGAGCCGTCGCTTTTTAGTCGCTAGTCCGTCGCTATGTGAAATTTTTTTGAAAAAAATTCCATAAAACAGAGCATTCCCTGTTCACACAACATCTGAAACATCGGAACATCACAATATGCATCACACATCACACAAACCAATATACATCACACACCAAAAAACAAATATCCATCACAAATACATCACACAAACCAACATACAACACACACCAGTATAAAAATCATATATATATATATATATATATATATATATATATATATATATATATATTTTTTTTTTTTCTTTTATATATATATATATATATATATATATATATACCAAGTCTAGATAATAGCATCGAAAAACATCAAAGTCTTGATAAAACCATGTTTAGAAAATAAGAAACATGAAGGGTTGTAAAACCATACAAGTCGGTTGTCAGAATTAATAAGTCTACTGGAAATAAATCTAGTAAGAAATTATATCATATATATATATATATATTTTTATCATATATATATATATATATATATATATATATATATATATATATATATATATATTGTCGTCTATGCTGGAAAGATAGAACTCCCGTAGCCAGCGCGCATAAGTAGGATCCACGCCATCAAGATCAATATCCAGAGGAGATGGATGACTGAAACTCCCGGTGCAACTGCCCTCTGGTGCCACCTCCTCCTTCACAACTATCTCGGCTTTAGAAATCACTTCCTCCTTAATAGTAGAAGAAAATTCTTCCTTGATCTCCTCAGCAGCAGGAGGTCCCACTATCTCCTCAGCAGCAGGAGGTACCACTACCTCCTCAGCAGCCATCTGTGCGTCTCTGAAGCGAGATCCTCGGGTCTTAGGTGCCATCTGGTAAGACCATTAAATATCAATGAGAGTACGTATATACAAAATTCAATTCAGCTTCGTTTGACGATTTAATTGCTAATCATGAACAATTGCTAATCCTTCGATTAGATGAGGTAGATCGTCACTTTGTTCGAGAAAGACTTTGTTCGAGAAAGACTTGGCTTGATTTCTATTGTGCTTGATATTCATATCTTTGGATCAACAGCTCGCCAGCATTTTTATCAAGGGCGTGCATGGACAAAGGATCCAATTCTTGTTGAGCGAGCTCAAGAAACAAAATACATATGCCTCACTCATGTAGGGTTAAGATAATTTGCACTAGAAGGCTAACATGAAGCTTTGGTGTGGGTTTTGGAATGGCAACAACTATAGGTCATCTGGTTGTACTCTATGAAGTGAATCAATATAGAAACAAGTTCTTCCTCTATTCCTCTATCTTCCATTCACTTCTTATCCTAAATATAGATCTCCATGTCAGTGCCTTACCTTATCAGTAACCAGTTCTCAATGCTGAACTTAGGGAATTAAATATGGTGGTTATTATGATTATAAATATTAGTGTAATATTTTATACGATCCTCGTGATCTTTGTCAATCTCTGAGAATACTACATCTTCATTATGAGGAATCCTTATTTGATGATGAGTATCTATTGAATTGGTTCTAACATGAATTTTTTTTAGCAGATACGTTAATAGAATGTTTCCAAGTGCTTAAGGATATTAGATAAATGTGTTACTTATGTTTTCAGTGACACCAAGCACATAGAAACAAGGGTTGTGTTTGTAGGAACGAAATCGTAAAGCAGAATACTCTAGAGGGGGGGTGAATAGAGTAGGCAGCGGAATATTACTAATAAAAAGCTTGTTAGCAGTTAGATCACAAGTATAGTAATAATTACAAGAAGTAAATGACAGAATTTAAAAGTGATCATAAGGCAAATTCAAACACCAAGATTTATACTGGTTTTCCTCTGGTGAGGACTAGTCCAGTCGGAAGAACTCTAGCTTTCAGTTGAATCCACTATTGGAAATTCCTGCAAGTTTTCATACGAAGTCCTTGCAACTTCTACAAACGCGAGCTTTGATACGAAGAACTCGTCCAACTTCAATTGTGAAGAGTTGAATCTTCTATCAAGCTCTGATTACAGTCCCTCTGAAACTTCTAGACCGTACGGCACTGGCAAATCGACTAGAGGATTGTAACTGGCTTGGAATTTGAAAATGAAAGCTTTTAAGAACTCTTTGGAAGACTGAAGGCTTAAGAAGAGAGAAGATTGAAAGTAAATTGGTATGTTAAAAAGATCGAAATGCTTCTCTATTTATAGCTTTTCCAAAGACAGAACTCTGACAGAATTTGGACAAAACTCTTTGTAACAAACCGTAACTGAAGGATGACCAAGTTCAAAAATCCAACGTTCACTAACGTTCCAAATGGCCTAACTCTGGCCGAACTCGGGCCGAGTTCTTCTAAGGTTCTGCCAGTGTATTTTTGTAGAAAAATAAAGTTTGGCTTTTTGAATAATCCTTCAAGGACTTTTTGTAATAATAATATTTTGTAAAAATATGGGTCATTTGTAAAAAAATAGGATAGTTTCGAAATCATTTTCGGATAGCCTATTTGCCAGCACAACTCGGTGTACAAAGTATTTCTAGACTCAAATAAAATAAAAATTACATTGCTTAACAGGAACTACATCCGGAGAGGCAAACGACTTCAGTCTTGAACATTGTTGATAACCATTGTTGAGCAGTGTCCAAAACGTCGTAGGTAACATCTGAGTTGACTTACACTTATATCGGGACAGAGTTTGATCAATTATTAAAATCAGGTTTGACCATGACCAATGGGCCAACAATCTTCCCCATTTTAATAATTGGCAAACCTTGCCGATATAACATCTAAGCTTGAAATCAAATCAAAATAGTAAAGAAAAATTGTTCATATATCCTGTATTTCACAAAAGATGTTAGATCCTTATTTCTTCCCCGTTGTCACTTAGCAAAATAACAAAAGAGAAAGCTCCCCCGTAATCAATACATAAGTAACAAACAGTGAAGAAACACATAAAAAGAAATAATTATGACAGATGGTAGAAACAGTAAGAAAAATAAAATAACATCACAGGCATGTATTTGTCTCAGAAAGTATGTAAAGAATGAAGCAACATAAATAGATAGTGCTACTATAAACTAAAACAAAACATAGTGATGAATAATAGACTAAGATGCCAAAACTGAGGCATAATAAAAAACAACCATGTCCATGAATAGTCACATAAGAAAGTACTGATAAAATCTAAAAAGTATGGATAAAATCTTGGAATGTCGGAGCATTTTCAAGTAAACATAAGGCAAAAAGTAATAGTCTCAATAATCTAACATATTAAAACTCATCATCATCAACATCATCATCTGCTGCAGCGCCACCATGTCCAGAAGGACCAGCTCTAGAAGTACCAGCGCCAAAAGTGTGAGGAGTGGCACCAGTGGTACGATACCAATCATATGCGTTCCCTGGCTAGAACAGAGAGTGTACCGCCTCATCATCAATACGGTAGCCGAAAACGGAAGGGTCTCGAGGCAGAGAGCTAGCAGAATATCCCGTCTGCGCAAACCTCAGATCGGCAAAGGTGTTGACAATCGCCTGGAACTGAGTCACATCACGAAACTCGTGTTCCCTAGAGGTCTCAATATAAAAAGACTGCAGATCTGATAAGTGCTGATGGATACCCTCAAAAGTCATAGGGTAGGAATGAGGAGGAACAGGTGCTGCGGGATCAGTGGGAGTAGGTATAGGAGGAGTAGGTGCAGTGGGTGGAGGAACAGATGTAATACTGCGATGAGAGAGTTTGAGAAACTTGGGCTCGGGGTCGACAGCACAAGTAGATAAATCAATATCAAATCTCTGAAATATGCGAGGAATGAGCATCGGAGGGGCAGAGCTGCTGTTGAAAGAATTTTTGGAAGTATGAAGAAGAAGGAGGCCTCGGGTTGCTGCTGTTATATAAACAACCAACCAAACTCCGGCCGAATTCGGACCGAACTCGGGCTGAATTCGCCTAGGGTTGCCTGGCTATATATATATATATAAAATCCGATGAGACCACATTCTTTTTTATTAATTCATTTCAAATGCTTAATTCAAAGTTTAGTAATTTTAAATCTCAAAGTAATATAATTAATATTATTTTATAAATTAATATTCTTTACTCAGCATCAGTCTCAGATTAGCTGTAGGAGTACTGTCCCAGCTAACGTAGGTTCACCGGGGAACTTTTAAGTACCGCTTCGCTTCGACCGTAGTCGTGGTGACAGACAGACTCTTTTTAGGCTTGTCTCAAAAACAGTTTATGAGTATCGAATAAATAATTGATAAAACAAAATTAATTAATATTATTGATATCTAAAATTCCTAATTCTCGACGTAAATAGTTGAAACGATCTTCCGCTAAAGGTTTTGTGAATATGTCAGCTAATTGATTCTGTGTGTCTATGTATACAAGGTCTATATCTCCATTTTGTTGATGATCTCTAAGAAAATGATGTCGAATCTCGATATGTTTAGTACGAAAATGACATACTGGATTCTTAGTCAAATTAATAGAACTAGTATTATCATAGAAGATGGGTATATGTGTAAAATGCAATCCATAGTCTTCTAAGGTTTGTTTCATCCACAAAATTTGTGCACAACAACGTCCTCCGACGATATACTCAGCCTCTGTTGTTGACAATGCAACAGAATTTTGCTTTTTACAAAACCAAGAGACTAGAACTTTTTCTAGGAAATGACATGTGCCACTGGTGATTTTTCTATCTACTTTGTATCCGATAAAATCAGCATCGAAATAACCGGTTAGGTCAAATGACGTAGTTTTAGGATACCATAAGCTGACAGAAGAAGTGCCTTTAAGGTATCGGAAGATACGCTTAACTGCACACAGATGTGATTCCTTAGGATTGGTTTGAAAACAAGCACATAAGCAAACACTAAACATAATGTCTGGTCGACTGGCAGTTAAATAGAGTAAGCTACCTGTCATACCTCGATACTTACGTATGTCGAAAGGTTTGCCTTGTTCATCAATATCAAGCTTGGTTGAAGTCGCCATTGGAGTGCTAAGTGGCTTTGCTGCTTCCATGTCGAACTTCTTTAGTAGATTTTTTTTGTACTTAGCTTGATTTATGAACGTCCCATTGTTGGTTTATTTGATTTGCAGTCCGAGAAAGAACTTCAGCTCTCCCATCATGCTCATCTCAAACTCATTCTACATACAACCCTTGGTAATCTCACCAATTACCAAATCCTTTAGATGATCAGCCGTGAACTTCAATCTTTTTGGCAGACTCCGAAGGTAGCTGGTTCCTGGATCTTTTTTAGGAGGATCAACTAGTGCTTTGCTGGGTACATTGAGATCTTCGTCATTGTCATCGATTGTCATTTGATTTAGTTCATCAAAGGTGACATTGATCGACTCTTCGATGATTATAGTTCTTTTGTTGAAGACTCTGTATCCTTTGCTTTTTCCCGCATAACCTAAAAATATACCTTCATCGGTCTTTTCATCAAACATTCCCAAATTATCTTTAGTATTAAGAATAAAACATTTACAACCAAATATTCTAAAATATGAAACTGATGGAATTCTAACCATAACTCAAATGGAGTCTTCTTCGATTTGGGTCGAATTAAAACTCTATTGAGAACAAAACAAGCTGTATTGACAGCTTCAGGCCATTAATACTTGGGTAGACTAAACTGGTTTAACATTACTCTGGCCATTTCGGATAGAGTTCTGTTCTTACATTCCACAACTCCATTTTGTTATGGAGTCCTAGGGCAGGAGAATTCGTATATAAAATCGTGTGTGTCACAAAATTGCTCAAACTCTGTATTCTCGAATTCGTCTCCATGATCGCTTCTAATACGAGTGATCATATAACCTATTTCATTCTGTACTTTCTTGCAAAAGGTGACAAATTCCGATAATGCATCATTTTTGCGTGTCAGAAAATATACCCACGTGTATCTAGAATAATCATCTACAATTACAAAAGCATATAGCTTACCTCCGAGACTAGCAACTCTGCTAGGACCAAATAAGTCCATATGTAGTAATTGTAGAGGTCTAGTAGTACATACAACGTTTACTGATTTGAAAGTGGATCGAGTAGCTTTGTTCTTTTTATATTGACTGCATACCGCATCCTTCTTGAATGTAATGTCCGGTAAACCGCGTACTAGCTTCTTTGTGGATAATCTGGAAATAGTATCCATATTTGCATGACCGAGTCTCATATGCCACAGATGACTCTCATCGCTTTTAGCCATTAAACATCTACCTGAAATGTTAGTATCTTCCAACAAATAGAAAACATATATATTGTCTTCTCTAATACCTTCAAATATAGTATTACTAGTTGAACTATTAATAATAGTATATTTGTCTTTTACGAAGTTAATACCATAACCGTGATCAGCTAAATGGCTTATGCTGAGCAGATTATGTTTTAACTCAGTAACAAGACAAACATCTTTAATTACTGGATAAGGAGCTTTACCAATATCACCAATACCGATTATATACCCTTTTAAATTATTGCCGAATGAGACATATCCTTCTTTATTCCTCTTCGACAGTGTTGCGAATAATAAAGCGTCACCGGTCATGTGCCGTGAACAACCGCTGTCAAGAATCCATTTGCTTTTAGCATGTGAATGGTGTCCCACCTACAAAATAATTTACAGATGAAACTATTGGTACCCATTTCTTTTAGGGTCCTGACTGGTTAGCTTTCGGTATCCATGCATAAATATTTAGATCTACTAGCTTTCTAATTCTATATACAGAAGATATATGACCAATGAGGCCACAATAATGACATTTAGCATGTTGAGTGTTGAAAGATGAGTGATGTGCATGATTGGTAGGTTTAGGTTTTCTAGTATAGAAGAAAGCATACCTATTATCTTGTTTGGGCATAACCTTTTTAGGCAAAGGTTTGATAGGGTTAGGTCTGACAGTGTTAGGTTTGTGAATGTTTCGATTTTTCGGTAAGTGACACGTGTTGGGGTAGGAAGTAGCAGTCTCAGGCTGTTTTCCTAACCTAATTTCCAATCTTTTGGAAGTGTCATATAACTTAGTATAGTCAGAAGTGAGTACTTCCATTCTAACTTGTGCACTTTGAAGACTTTTCTTCTCTTTAGAAAGTTCTTCTTTCAGTTGGTCAATAACCTTGTATTTTTTTTTGGATGACTTGGTAGTCTCGTGTAATAAGAGCTTAATAGAAAAAAGCTCACCAGACTCACTAACATTATCTTTAACCTCAGCTAGTAGGTCGATAAGTCTTCCTATTTCACCTTTGTACTCTTTGAGTACCTTCTTAGAGGTCTGATATTTGCTACGCAGTTTCCTGTAATCACTTATCAGTTCACTGAAGGCTTCTCCTAATTGTTCAAAGGTGAAGTCATCATATGTATCAAATATAGGTTCAGAGAGTACCAGATCGGATGCCATAAAGCATATATTTGCAGCGTCTTCTGATTGTTCATCTTCTGAGTCGCTGGCTTCACTTTCATGCCATATGCTGGTATTGGCATACTTCCGAGATATTGATCCCTTCAGGTTCCCTTTATCGTATCTGTTGCTCTTCTTGCTTGTTGATGTGTTTGTAGGACATTCCTTCTTCATGTGTCATTTCTTCTTGCAGCCGTAGCAGACAGCGTCATCTTGATACCAGCTGTTGCCACCATTATTCTCTTTTGTCTTCTTCTCATATCTTAAGACTCTTTTAAATTTTCTTACAAGGAGTGCTTGATCTTCAGCATCAGATTTACTGTTGTCTGAATCATCTTCAGCAGATTTTCTGTGCTGAGCCTTGAAAGCGATCGTCTTCTCCTTTGGTGCAGGCTCTTCAAAGTCTTGTAACTCTAGTTCATGAGTGAGTAGCTTACCCATGAGTACTTCAAGTGTCATAGTAGCGAGGTCATTTCCTTCAATGATTGCAGTTGCCTTCGGAATCCAGTTCTTTGTAAGTACTCGCAGGAGTTTGCGAATCTTTTCATGGTTACTAAAATCTTTGCCTAGGGAGGACAAAGGATTTACAATATCCAAGAATCTTTCGAATATCTGAGTAACTGTTTCGTTGGGCTTCATCTTGAATGCCTCATACTCTTGAGTAAGTCTGCTGACCTTTGATTCTTTGACTTGAGTTGTGCCCTCATGTGTGACTTTAAAAAGTTTCCATACTTCATTTGCAGCTGTGCAGATAGACACCCTGTTAAATTCAGTTCTGTCTAAAGCACAAAATAAAGCGTTAATAGCACGTGCGTCAAGACTGGCCTTTTTTTTCTTCTTCTGTATATCTGTTATGGGGTTTTTCAATTAAAACTCCATCAACATTTATACGAGGTAGCTTTTGATAGCCATCAATAACAATAGACCATAAATCAAAATCAAGAGATTTCAAAAAGAAACTCATACGTGTTTTCCAATAAGTATAGTTTGTGCCGTAAAATAGTGGAGGTCTGTTTGTGGCTTGGCCTTCACTTGTGAATTTCACAGTTGCCATATGTAAAGCTGTGATCTATATAAAATTGAATATAACTGCTATTTTACCTTGCTTTACCTGTATAACCCGCTCTGATACCAATTGTAGGAACGAAATCGTAAAGCAGAATACTCTAGAGGGGGGGTGAATAGAGTAGGCAGCGAAATATTGCTAATAAAAAGCTTGTTAGCAGTTAGATCACAAGTATAGTAATAATCACAAGAAGTAAATGACAGAATTTGAAAGTGATCAGAAGGCAAACGCAAACACCAAGATTTATACTGGTTTCCCTCTGGTGAGGACTAGTCCAGTCGGAAGAACTCTAACTTCTAGTTGAATCTACTATTGGAAAATCTCGCAAGTTTTCATACAAAGTCCTTGCAACTTCTACAAATGCGAGCTTTGATACGAAGAACTTGTCCAACTTCAATTGTGAAGAGTTGAATCTTCTATCAAGCCTCTGATTATAATCACTCAGAAACTTCTAGACCGTACCGTACTGGCAAATCGACTAGAGAATTGTAACTGGCTTGGAATTTGAAAATGAAAGCTTTTAAGAACTCTTTGGAAGACTGAAGGCTTAAGAAGAGAGAAGATTGAAAGTAAATTGGTATGTTAAAAATATCGAAATGCTTCTCTATTTATAGCTTTTCCAAAGACAGAACTCTAACAGAATTCGGGCAGAATTCGGACAAAACTCTTTGTAACAACCCGTAATTGAAGGATGACCAAGTTCAAAAATCTAACGTTCACTAACGTTCCAAATGGCCGAACTCTGGCCGAGTTCTCCTGAGGTTCTGCCAGTGTATTTTTGGAGAAAAATAAAGTTTGGCTTTTTGAATAATCCTTCAAGGGCATTTTGTAATAAGAATATTTTGTGAAAACATGGGTCATTTGTAAAAAAATAGAATAGTTTTGAAATCATTTTCGGATAGACTATTTGCCAGTACCACTCGGTGTACAAAGTATTCCTAGACTCAAATAAAATGAAAATTATATTGCTTAACAGGAAGTACATTCGGAGAGGCAAACGGCTTCAGTCTTGAACATTGTTGATAACCATTATTGAGCAGTGTCCAAAACGTCGTAGGTAACATCTGAGTTGACTTGCATTTATATCGGGACAGAGTTTGATCAATTATTAAAATCAGGTTTGACCATGACCAATGGGCCAACAGTGTTAGGTAGCCAATCGCAAAAGTTCTTGGTTGGATCAACTATGAAATGAACCCTTACAGGAGACACATTGGCTCCTATAAAGAAATATATAGAAGTATTACATTAGAATTTAGAATTCTCAATTTAAAGCAGTTCCATAGATGTGAACCCGTAAAGAAGTCTATTGACCTATTATACTGGAAATGTAATACAAAAGCAGTTCCATAGAGGCATTTTTATATTTGATACAACTTCCTAGTGCAGTCTTCATAGAATGCTTTGTCAACTACAATACAAATAATACCTGGCTTGAGGAACACCAATTCCTGGCTATGAGGAAACAACACGCGAAGAGGAAATAGAAAGAACCCAAGAGGAAGGACAAAACACATTCAGATAGTATAAAATTAGCAGCTAGCATCATGCTTGTGCTTTCTTTTGATTGAACAATACATCACCAAAATTTCTGAATCACTAAAGACATAATTATGGCTATTCATATAAAGCAGGTAAACTTCTATAAATTAGTTATCACAAATAAAAAATCAGTGACATTAAAGATGTTTAGAGGTTCACTTAAATAAATATAATGCACGTAGACTTAATGAGCAATTCTCCAAATATATTATTGATGGTGCAGAGCTAAAAAAGTAACAAAGAAAGCTTTATTCGTAATCCAATGAAATTAAGAGTCCATGTGCTCTGAAGTGAGCATAGCAAGATGTAAGATACCATAAGAAACTTGATCATGTGGATAAGATACCATAAATTGTGTTCCATTAATGCAGTATAGAAACTTCTTTGAAAATTCAATATAATTTTACAGTTCATAAAGCAGATACACGGTTTGCAACAACAAAGACGAAAAAAAGGCTAATGAGACACACTACACACATAGTTCACCCTACCCCCCACCACCGTCGACCGCCATCCCCCCCACCACCGCCCCTCTCACCCCCGGCCGCCCTCCGCCCCCCTCCCCGGCCCCTCTCCGCTGCCCTACATCCCTCCCGAGCCCTACCCCCACCACCGCGGACCACCCCCACCCCCATCCAAGGCCCCCCTCAGGTGCCCTACCCTCTCCCCCCGCCGCCGATCCCCAATACCACCACCCCGAAACCCCCTGCTGCCCTACCCCCCCGCGACCCCCACCCCCACCACCGTCGACCTCCACCACCCCCACCCCGAAACCCCCTATGCTTCTCTACCACCCCAGCGACCCCCACCTCCACCACCGTCGACCCCTACCCCCACCACCACCGGCCCCTGCCACCCCGACCACCGAGAGAGAGAGAGAGAGAGAGAGAGAGGAGAGAGAGCCCTGCGTGCGTCGGAGGAGAGAGAAGAGAGAGAAGAGAGAGAGGAGGAGAGAGGGAGGAGAGGAGAGAGACGAGAGAGAGAGATGTGAGAAAATTTAGGGGAATGAAAAGTCCCCCCCCCCCCCCCCCGTTGGTTAAATTTAAGTTAGGGCTGGACATATAGCGACAGACTAGTGACAGATAGTTGGTCGACGCTAGTCCGTCGCTATATCCCCTTAGATGGCTGACGGAATATCCGTCGCTATTTGGTCGATAAATTTTGCGCCAATTTTTTCAACATTTTTTGCCAACTTTTGACAACTAAGTGATGGCATAGCGACGGCTTCATGATCCGTCGCTATATCTCGGACGACTTAACAACGGATTGGCGACCTTTGCTCGCCCTTAAAATAAAAAAAATCAGCTTTCTGATGACAATCAGTCTGTACTTAGTCGATAGTCCGTCACTATTGGCGAGGGACGTTATCCGTCGCTAATGGTTCGTCGCCAAATGGCTATATTTTGGTAGTAGAAGAGATATTTTGAAACGAACTAGAGAAAGAATAAGGATGATATTTGAATTTTGGAGAGAGAATCAATAGGTTATTTAAAAAAGTTTATTTGGAAATTAATGTTATTTTACCCATTAGAAATATAAGGCAAAGTTGAGGAGATTTGTTTTGTTGGCTTTCTCGAATAATAGGTATAGTTACCAAATTTAATAATACTAAAGTCAACTATATGGAAAATTAAAATATTGAGTTTTATAATTATTAAGTAATGAGCTATTATAATTGTTTTTCGACTTACAGTGATACTAATCCCGTTGGGGTTGTCTAACTTGGCTTTGGGAACTTTAGTCCCATATTGAAAAAGCACCAATGTATATATCTCAATATATAGCTACGCTTTGTATTGGCATATGCATATGGGGTATGGTGGCCCATGTGGGGTAATTTTCCTAGACTGATTAAGTTTAAACCGCAAAGAAACGATCTTTGTCTTGGTCACTCACTTTAGAAATCCTTAGGAGCTAAGACCCCATGACTCGGACTCGGACCCGTGTGAAGGGCGTTAAATGGTGCTTTGATGGAGCACTTTTCAATTTGCATGAACGCATCATGCTAGTGGCTCTTGTGCGCATATGTTGTGCTCGCATGCTCGCTTTATGCGTGGTATTATGCGACGAGGTGTGTAGGCGTCACTTGTGTATGTGTCATGTGACGTGTCGTACGAGTTTAAATCGTGTGAGTATGCGTCTGGTGTGTATGTAGCATGGCATTATACCTTGTATGTGTATGCGTCATGTGTGTATACATCGTGCATGCATGCAGCATGTCGTAAGCATGAGGCATTCAGCATGGTGCGTAAGCTCGTAGTTGCTTTTGACGATGTCAGTTCTATCATCCATAGTTGCTTTCGACGCATGACACATGTGGCATTGTCAGCTTTCATTTGCTGCTGTCAGCATGCGGCACGCAGCGATATCGACACATAGCACTTTGAAACCCATATTTTGTTGGATTTGGTTGGTTGAGCAACGCACATGCCCGTGCATATTTCTTCTGCGCGTATGGGCACTGCAATTGATTTTTCTCTCTATATATAAAGATCCTCCTTCTCTATTTGGGAGGGATAAAATTGTAGAAAGAAGGAGTAAGAGCCATAGAAGTCGTATGAGCCCATAGAATCCTCTTCTACGGTTCGAGTTTTACGCGACCGAGAGCACCTCTTCCACAGTTCGAGTTTTCAAGTATTTTCGAAGGTAACTTAGAGAATTCCAGAAGTTCATTATTGAACTTTCTGGTTCCTTGGAGCAGACCATTATATAGGAAAAATCTTTCTTTGAGTAATAGTAATTTTCATCACTCAAATAATGAGTTCTTTCTTGTATTTTCTTCTTGTGTTTGTTCTATCTCATTGTAGTGTTTGCAAAACTAATGAGATGAATGGTCTTTTTCTAGTTTCTTGTTGGAGTTTCATGCACTTAAAAGTCAGTTGGTAACCTGTTCATCTTAGTTGCTTTATTAGAGTTGTGACACTTGATAGCAAACTTGTTTGCCTGAATTAGAGTAAATAAACATCTTTAGGATCAAGTAGAAAACATATTGTGTAGTCCTACGTGAATCTCAACTTTTATGCAGGATCTCTCCATCTTTTGATCAAACTTCTGGACTAACAATCTCAAAGCAAGATCCGAGTAAGATGGAGAACAATCGTTCAAGCCTTTTCGATAGAAGTTTTCATAAATTTAAAAAGTTTGACAGTAAACACTACAACATTTCAAAGATAAAGATTTATTTCAATCTTCAACTTATCAATGTTGGATATGTGTTACCAGATCCTGAACATACAATTCTCGAAGATGGAGGTGAGCTTGCTGTTGGCATCAAAAAATAACAACTACTACATGTTATTCATTTTGAATGCTATGGATGACTCTATGGCAGAGTGTCACGCCCTAGTCCCAAATCTCACAGGACTAGCACATGACTCGACCATCTAGTACATGCTCAAGGGCGAACCCAATCTATGAAACCCTCAAGTAATGCACTTAAGCTGTCTATTAGTCAAATATAATTGTCTAAAAGGTCAAGTCAACTATTTTCAATCCACAAAATAGTAATAACAATAGCTAAAGAAGTCAACTAAAGTTGATCAGACAATAATACACTTGATTCTAGAATAGATAAATGTATTAAAGAGGATCCCTAATAACAACTATATCATGAACAATCTAGAAGAAAGATGTAACTTGTAAAATACTAGGTTATAATAGCATCATGAGTCAATATAGGACAAAAATATAATTAAAGAAATATGATGATAGTATCAACTAAATATAGTTGACATCCTGGAGAAGCACCCTAACAATCTATTATACCTTAATAGCTTAGCAATACCTTGGAAGATCACCAGGTCCTCAGAAGGGACGTAGCAAGATAAATAATATACATGCCTACCGTAACAGTAAAAACATACATGGAAAGACATGAATAAGTAAAAGTACAAGAAAGAATATAACATGGAAAGAACTCTACAGATGGTGACATATTATAGATAAAATAATACTAAGCATGACTATAATAAATTGGATGACCATAGTCCTGTGTGGTGCTCTCGATCCTATAAATAAGGGTCGACATGGTCACCAGAGGCGCAGGAAGCATGGGTCACCAAAGGCGCAGGAAGCATGGGTCGACAATAAATAACGGTCGACATGGTCACCGATGACCACAGTCCTGTGTGTTGCCCCAGAAGCACAGCAGTACTCAGTCCTCACCAGTGGCGCAGGAAGCATGGGTCGACACCAATTGGTTTGTTTAAACCGTCTTTTACAAAGAAGATTGGGATTAAGTCATGATTGATATCATATCAAATTGATTTAAATATTAGATGAGGATCAATTAGACTCCAAATCTAGGATAAAATCCCAAGATTTACTCGGCTGTATTGGAGCAAGCAAATCGGCACGCACTACGTGTCACCTCCTTCGGTTATGTTTATAACCACCAAAGATCTCGTTTGAGGGGAATCTCGATATCCGTTACGTGTTAGCATTGCAGAAGCCCGCACCGTGCAATGATGGCAGATTCTTTCATATCTCAGGAACCCTAATGCACATTGCATATATTCTCGATTCTGTATAAATAAAAGGAGTTCTTGTTCCAACAAAACATGGATCGACAAAGGGAAAATTGACCACGAAAATCTTCAAAGGATCAACAATCTCTATCTACGAAGAGTCGACCACCCTCATCCACCAATCAACCAAAGAATAAACCAACCAACCATCTTCAAGGGATCTTCTCATCCAGACATCCTCTTGATCAGTGACCCAGAGTCCCATCAAAGGCGCCAGAGAGCCATAGAAAGGTTAATTCGTCGTCAGATCGTCA
Organism: Iris pallida; assembly: GCA_029216955.1. NCBI lineage: Eukaryota > Viridiplantae > Streptophyta > Magnoliopsida > Asparagales > Iridaceae > Iris > Iris pallida. Next base: position 8,117,739 of record JANAVB010037819.1, read on the forward strand.
ACGGAGTAAATGAGCCACTGCAGTGCTCGATCTCTACAGTCTACTTTTCCAGAAACCATTTCTCCTTGTACTTAGAATATCCTGTTTAGGACTTCCTTCTTTGTACACAGATAACTTATACATTCAAAAAAGCAAAAAGTTTGTTCGAACTTTCGTTATGTCAAATGAAATGGAGACTCTGCTGGGGACTACCTTCTCCTCCAACGAGAAGGTGATGACACAATCTGATGACAACTTGCTGGGAGCTTCTCAAGACATGTTGGTCGTACGCTTCGACCAGCAGGCTTTTGAAGATCTCCTCTCTGATGAAAAGTCAAAGACTTTGAAGCGGTTCATACAACCGAGAAGATTCGATGTGTTTGGAGGCCTAAGGCTGCTGCAGCCAGCAACACGATTATGGGAATTATATCTTAGGACCCCCTCATCGCCAAAGCCATAGAGAAGATTTCGGATGCTACAACCTTATCCCCTCGCCCGATTTTCGTCTTTGGAAAGCATGGCGAGGAAGATGGTGGTTCCATGGTTGATTTGACGAAGGAACGATGCCAAAGGAAGCGCACACTGGTCCAACCCCTCACGACGGGAGTATTGTCGGTAAGGAGATCTGTCTTCAGCAGAATTGCTTTCCCTTCAGGTAAACCTTTGGCGGACTCTGAATACTACTCCCTCGCTGGGGGAAGTAGGAAGAGATCCCAGGTGGCTCGCGCTTCGTACAACAAGCATGCGACACCAACGGCAGACCAGAGGCCAGGTTTGATAGTTACACGCGTAGCCGACGGAAAGCTATACAAGACTGGATCTTACGCTCCGATACCTCAACCAGTAGAATCTTTCTTCCACTGAGGTACTCCTGTGCGTAAGCCAAGCGAGGGGGTACGTCCGATGGAGAGGGAGCCACGCGGACAGCGTTCCCGCAGAAGTGACAAGAGGCTTCCTTGTCAGACCCGCTCTGACCGTACTTACATACAACTTCCCTGCATGTACACTGGGAGTGCTACGACAGAAGATCCAACCCTCTCCCAAGCAAAAGAAGAATTTGTGATGCAGGATGTACCTAAATCAATGCACTCTTGTATTCAGAGTACCATCAACTGCTTTTATCAGCAGACGGTTACGCTATCGACGAGCAGGCGTTCTATCTTAAAGAGACTCTACTCCACGTCGACCCCATGCCAGATGCTTAATAGGACGTCGGTGAGCCATAGAGAAGACGAACCCTGCATCGCCAAATGCTACTCGATGCAGGGTTCTAGAGCTTTCAAGAAGCCCTTCCAGAATCCTTCCATATCGGTTGCTAAATTGAAGAGAAGGTCAGAGAGCAGTAAAGCTAAGGTACCCAATACAGGTGTGTTCCAAGGCACCCGTTCGAGATCTGCATTAGGTTCCTTGTCAAAAATTGAGGGTAGTCAGCCTCCTACCATGCACGACAACCCTGTGTTGCAATCTGAGGAGGCACAATATGACATGGATGTCTCTATTGGCGCAGCCAGTCACTAGACTAGGGGTAGCTACCATACTGAGTCCAAAGAAGATCACAATCTTATGGTATATCCTCAGGATAGCGAGGCTCAGGCGTTTGAGCTAGAAAGTAAAGGATCCACGGTTCCCTCGAGTCACCTTCACACTCGGACTGTGTTCATGGCCGATGGCAATATGGAAGACAATAACGAAGCTCTTAGATGTATCAAAGTATTCGAGACAAAGTTAGATACGCTGACGGACACCATGAAGACCCTATCCTCGGTCATAATCGACCTCATGAGTAGCATGCCCCCCGCTGCCTGTATACCTGCACGTGATCCGCTAACTAATGACGAATCCAGTAGGTTTCCTACTGCCAATTAGGCAGGACCATTCTTATCTACTCTGTCGGCTACAGGCTCCGTAATGTCGGCCGAGATACAGTAGGCCATCAAGGAGCTGTATGCTTGTCATGATGCCAAGAAAAAGCAAGCAATGCTCCGGAAGATGGGGATCCGGCAGCCATACTTTGCCAAGTGGGACAAGATCGTCCATCCTCCCAAATACAATCTGCAGACGCTTACACCTTATGAAGGAAAGGGGTCTCCCCGATAATACTTGAGGTACTTTGCCTCAGTAACGGGGCACCTGCCAAAGGATGACGCCCTCATGTCCAGCATAGTCATAGAAGCCCTGTAGGGGGTAGCCTATGAGTGGTTCTGCAGTCTTTCGGACGATTGTATCTCGTTATTTGAAGACCTGAAGACTTGGTTCGTGGACCAATTCTACGAAGGAGGCATGTATATTACCATGTCGACCCTTATAAAAATTGTCTAGAGGGAGAAAGAGCCTGTCGTGCATACACCGAGCGCTTTCGCTAGGCAACCCTCAGATTACCACCCGATATGCCCGAGCCCATGCTTATGGACTCCTACTACAAGAAAATGTTGTCTGTTATAAAATTGTGGCACAGTGCTCCCTGTACGGAGTGGACACTTTTCTTTACAGAGACGGATGCCGCACAAAGGAAAGCCCAGGACACGCAGCTCCTGGGGCTACACTTTCCTACGCCCGAAGACAAGTGGAGACACTCGTCCAGCAACAACCCTAAAGACGAAAATGGCAAGCAAGCCATGACCATCAATATCTCCAAAAGATCAGCAGCTGTGAACCCCAAGTCTACATAAGCGTAGTGGCCGAGGGATACTTACTCCTTCAATGTCGAAGATACGTTGGAGCTCTTGGAGATGCTTACGAAGAGTGGCAAACTGTCCATTCTGGCACCCAGGCGTCCTGATGTGATGGAAAAGGTGGACCATCCCATGTACTACCATTATCACCAGTACGACCATCACTCAACATAAGACTCTATGTGTTGAAGAGGCAAATTCAGTGCCTCCTTAACGCCAACGTCATATCGTTGGATTGCAAAGAGAAGACCGTCATGGCCAATGTGGTTACTCTCCATTCTGAGAGTAGTCCAGCCATAGAGCTACAGTGTGACATTATTCCTATCCCTCGGGTGGCAGTAGAACTGGTCAACCTTCTACCAGCATCGATCTACGAACAAAAGTGCACCATGTATTCTGATGCCAGGGCCGTTCGGGACTTCGAAAAAATGTTATCCGTCAAGATGGTCCCTCTAAACCCCCCAGTCAAGGACGAAGACCAAGAATTCGAGTACTTCGAAGATGAACCCTGGGTGCAGCACTTAGGATCCTAGTGTAAGTGGTATTTCGAGCAGCACGAATCTCCTACGGAAGATAAAGTCATCCAGGTCGAATTAGGAGATGAGGCCTCACCTAAGCCCATCTTCATCAACAAAAGTCTGACAGAAGATGACAAGAAGTCCCTGATATAGCTCATCCGCGAGTATATTGACATCTTCGCTTGGAGCTACGAAGATATGCCAGGACTAAACCCGCAAGTGGCCATACATCGCCTCAATATCCTGTCCCATGTTATATTGGTCAAGCAGCAACATTGTCGATTTTACCCTAATATTATGGATGTTATTGAGAAGAAGGTCGACAAACTCATCCAGAGCGGCTTCATCCGCGAAGAGCAGCACCCAGATTGGGTAGCAAATGTCGTCCCGATCACTAAGAAGAATGGAAAGATACAAATTTGCATAGACTTCAGAGACCTCAATTCGGCCTGTCCTAAAGATGAGTTCCCTCTTCCGATCACCGACGTGATGATTGACAACACCTGTGGCTTCGAGCGTATGTCTTTCATGGATGTGTTCTCCGGCTACAACCCGATCAAGATGCTTCCCGAAGATAAAAAGCATACAGTGTTTCAAACCCCGAAGGGGGTGTATTGCTACACAGTAATGCCTTTCGGATTAAAGAACGCGGGAGCTACCTATCAAAGGGCTATGAGTACCATATCCAACAAGCATCTTCGGAAGACGGTAGAGTGTTATGTTGAAGACATCGCCGCCAAAAGCAAGTACAAATCCAACCATTTGGATGATCTATCGACGCTGTTCGATCTAATGCAGACACATCACCTAAAGATGAACCCAACCAAGTCCTTTCTGGACGTTTCCAGCGGCAAGTTCTTAGGCTTCATCATCACAACAGAAAGAATTCATATCGACCTAGAGAAGACCAAAGCAATTATGGACATGGTACCTCCAAAGAACCTCCGAGAGCTTTGAGCTTTGCTGGGGCGACTGACGTATATAAGGAGGTTCATAGCAAATCTCTCTGGTGAATGTCAACCCTTCACCATACTAATGAAGAAATGGGTCACTTTTGTATAGACCGAAGAGTGCCAGCGCACGTTCGACAATATCAAGAAGTACCTCACCAGCCCTCCTGTGCTGATAGCCCTAGTTGTGGGGAAGCGTTTTCTGCTGTACGTTTGAGCCATGGATCATTTCTTGGTGCCTTATTAGCCCAAAAGAATAAAGAAGGCCATGAACAAGCGATATATTATCTCAGCAGGACCATAGTTGGAGCCGAGCACCGGTATAATCCTATTGAGAAGGAATATCTCACCATTTTCTTCGCTATCCAGAAGACACGTCATTATGTTATCGGACAGACGATCCATGTGGTATCTAGGATCAACCCTCTCAGACTCCTTATGACCAAGACAGGGGCACTGAATTCACTACTAGCCACATGGACAATCCTATTGACTCCTTACGACATGGTGTTCGTCCCATAGAAGGCAGTCATAGGCCAAGCGTTGGCAGATTTCCTGGCGGCTCATCCGGTGCTAGAAACTTCAAAATTCTTCGAAGAAATCCCTGATATAGTACTGGAGTCCAACAAAGTTTTGGACAACTCAATATGGCGCATGTTCTTTGACGGAGCCTCAAGATCGGGGCCGAAGGTTGAAATAATAGCAGGGGTCGGGATCGTCCTTGTTACTCCGAACGGCCTAGTTATCAATTGTGCAAAATCTCTCATGGAGTCATGCACCAACAATGTGGTAAAGTATAACACCCTCATCATCGGGCTCCAACTCGCCAAACAACTGGGGGTTGACTACATCGAGGCCTATGGAGACTCAAAATTGATCATCAGTCAGGTGCGAGGTCAATACGAGGTTAGAACCGAGGACTTGATCCCTCACCACCAGGCGACAATCAATATTATCTCCACTTTCACAAGATTCTTTATAGAACATGTGCCACGGTTGCAGAACTTGGAGGCCGACGCGCTAGCCGATCTCGTCGCCTCTTTGGCTACCCCCGTTGGATCTCATCATACTGTTTCAGTAACTGGCTGAGAGTTAGTCTCTCCAAAGAATGCCCTGCACATATGTCATAAGTACTCGTTACAAGTAGGTATGGATGAAGGCACTAGGGATTGGCAGTTCCCATTTATAAACTATGCAGTTTATGGGATTCTACCTGAAGACCCAAGAGAAGCAGCTTCCATCAGGAGGCACTCACTCCGTTTCTTCTATGATTCGGCCACCAAAATACTATATTATCGCTCATACGACGGACATCTCTTACGTTATTTGTCTCGTACAGAGGCACAAGAAGCACTCAGAGAAGCACATGTTAAAACCTACGAAGCCCACCAACAGGGCCCCAAGCTGTAAGACCGACTGCACCGTATGGGCTATTACTAGCCCACTATGATGGCAGATGCCATTGAATATGCAAAGAAATATTGGGCGTGCTAATTTTATGTAGATTTCATCCATCTATTTTCAGAATATATACACCCTACGGTGGCCTCGTGGCCATTCGAAGCCTAGGGAATGGATATCGTGGGGCCAGTCAGCCCACCCTCCTCCAACGGACACCAGTTCATTCTCACAATTATGGACTATTTCTCCAATTAGGTAGAAGCAGTACCATTGGTGGAGGTGAAGACTTTCAACGTGATCAGTTTCATCAAATATCACATTATTTACCGTTTTTGAGTTTTCAGAAGGATCATTCACGATAACGGTCCTCAGTTCGTAAGCCATGCATTCCATCGGTTCTATGACAAAAGCTGAATTCAGAATATGGCGTCAATAGCTTACAACCCGGCAGCTAATTGATATCATATCAGATTGATTTAAATCTTAGACGATGATCAATTAGACTCCAAATCTAGAATAAAATTCTAAGATTTACTCGGCTGTATCTGAGCAAGCAAATTGGCACCCGATACGTGTCACCTCCTTCGGTTATGTTTATAACCACTAGAGATCTTATTTGAGAGAAATCTTGATGTCCCTCACGTGTCAGCACCGCAGAAGCCCACACCGTACAATGATGGCAGATTCTTTCATATCTCAGGAACCCTAATGCACATCGCAAAAGTGTTCGATTCTCTATAAATAGAAGGAGTTCTTCTTCCATCAAAGCATGGATCGACAGAGGGAAAATTGACAATCGACAATCTTTAAAGGATCAACAATCTCTATCCACGAAGAGTCGACCACCCTCATCCACTAATCAACCAAAGAACCAAACAACCAACCATCTTGAAGGGATCTTCTCATCTATACAGCCTCTTGATCGGTGACCCCAGGGTCCCATCAAAGTTTCCAGAGAGCCATAGCAAAGTTGATTCGTTGTCAGATCGTCAACGGAGTAAAGGAGCCGCTTCAGTGCTCGATCTCTACCGTCCCACTTTTTCAAAATCTCTTCTCTCTGTACTTAGAATATGCTGTTTAGGACTTCCTTCTTTGTACACAGATACCTTGTACGTTCAATAAAGCAAAAAGTTTCTTCAAACTTTTGTTATGTCCAACACCAGTATACATCGCTGTGTCACTGAGTTTGATTCTCGTATCTCTAACTTTACCGTATTTTATTTACCGTCTTTTGCCTGCCATAATATATAACTGTCTATCTATTTAATTGGTGATTATTTTTGCTGCACATGCACACACTTTATTCACCCCCCTCTAGAGGTGCTCAACGGTCTATAATTGGTATCAAAGCAAGGACTCTATCTTTTGGCTTAACATCCTTAGAGTAGATCCTATTATCAATTGTTACTCTCTGATTCCAATTTCCTACAATTGCTATCAGAGAAGGTTATACTTATATAAAAATCTAGAGTGAATAAATATGGCCTCCATAAAATCAATGTTCACAGGTGAACGGAAATACACAAATAGACTCCTACTATTTCATGGAACAAACTACACGTACTGAAAAATACGAATAAGCCTCTACCTGAAGTCTCTAGATCTTGACCTCTGGTCAATTGTTATTAGTGGCTACGAAAGCCTTTTATTACCTCTACTCTCACTTCCTATATTATTAACAAGCCTTATTATAGTTACACGGAGGAAGAGAAGAAGTTAGCTAGCCTTGATGCAAAAGCAATACATGCTTTTTATTGTGCTGTAGACATAATTGTATTCAACCTTATTACTACTTGCACAACATCTCATAAAATTTGGAAACTTCTTGAAGCTACTTATGAGTGCAGGTACGAAAGCAAAGCTAGCAACTACAGAGAGGAGGATAGTCCATATAATAATGTAAATATGTGCACGATTGCATCAGGATTTAAGTACAAAATAAAATATACTTAAAATTGTTTTCATAGTATCAATATTATAATATAATGACAATTGTTGCATTATGATTTAGATTTATACGGATATACTTTAAAATCTTTTGATAGCAAGAATTATTATCTTAAGTAAGTAGGATGACTAAAAGATTTGATTAAGCTAGCTTAGAATTCATTTCATTCCAAAATTAACGCATTAGGATTATATTAATCTAGTTTTAAATATCTATTTATTTGATTTTAAATTAATGAGTTAGATTTGGTTAGTTCAGTTAGGAATATTTTATTGTTTTAAAACTTTGATAAAACTCATCTTGGAGGATTCTAATACTAAGCTAGATAGGAATATCCATTTCTTGTGCTAGCCAAATACTGAGTCCGTGCATTTACATCCGAATAAAAATTGAATTTGATTCTCTTCTAATCCTCCTAGGATTAACAATAATCCAAAACCATGTTTATAAATAATCTCCTATCTTCAAAGCCTGCAAAAACTAATCTCCTTCGAAGAAACTCCCTGCACTTGCGACCCAAGCTACCAACACCAACAGCAACACCCATACCGTCGGAACCAGCCACCCAATTACGACCACCATCACTGCCGTCTCCTCCCGACCTCTGTCAAACTTCATCACCGCCACCATTGCCAAGACCACCAAAACTATATTCATGTTCGACTGTGTCGGTGTCCAAAAAATCACCGTATCGATCGTGTCCGGACCCGTACGTTCGTGTTCAGCCCATCTTATTCCAACATTACATATTACAAACTAAATTGCCATGCCACCCACAGTGCTACCACCACGTTGACCCCGTTCCCATGTTCCACCACCATCGTCCCTCTCTCGAATCACTACTGTGGCAGATCATCCGTAATTGCCCTATTACCACCAAAATAACCTAAGCTATCGGCCGCCACCATGGCCGTAAACCAATCACTACAAACCACCACATACACCACCATCATCCCTAAACCAAAAAACCCTCACCTCGACTTCAGGATGGTCGACCCGACGTCGTTCAGAAGACTGTGCCACTTCCTGCGTCCGACGATGCCTTCAGTCGAGTTTCACGACCGCCGCCGGGAACGTCCGCCGGTGCTGAGCTCTCCGTGCGTGCTCCTCGTCGGTCAGACGCCACCGCAGTGGTGATTTCCCCTGCCGACAATTACCTCCATCTCCTCCTCGCGCCCTCTACGCCTGCCCGAGCATAGAGCCGCCGGAGTCGCCACTCCGTCCTAATCATTACTAAAATAAAAGCTCTTAGCGACGGCCATATCCGTCTGAAATCCGTCGGTAAATCATCTTACCGACGGAATTTCGACGGATACGGGCTAAAAAAACTCGTCGGGAATATCCTCGTCGCTAAAACTAGCTCGTCGCTAGTCCGCCGCTGGGCGATTAATTAGCAACGGATTTCCGTTGGCAAAATACAAGGTTTTTGCGACGACTAACCGACGTCTTCCCGGCAACTACGACAGTTTAAAATTTTAAAATATTCATAAAATTAGCAACGAAAATGTTGTCGCTAAATCGTCGCTAACCATATATCCGAGGGTTTCTGATACGCAATATACGTCGCTCAAGCGTCGCCATCATCGACGAATTAGCGGTAGAAGAGCGATGGATAATTCGTCGCCACCCTTCTGGAAATCTTCTATATATTCCAGAATATGAGCGACGAAATTTCCTTTGCCCTTCCGTCGCGTTATTTTTCTAGAAATAGGCCGACGGATAATCCGTCAGAGAACCGTCGCTAGCTGCAAATATCAGTCAGTAATCCGTCGGTAATCCGTCGCTACCTGCAAAAGTCCGTCGGCAAGCCGTCGGTAATCCGTCGCTAACTGAAATATTTTTGAAAAAAAATAGTAGGAAAGAGACTATTCCCTGTAATATAACATATTCAACATCCACCATACACAAATATAACATATTCAACATCCAATATATCCAACAAATATCCATATTGCCAACATAATATCTCCAAACATCCAATATATCACAACATACACAAAAAATATCCATCACAATGACCAACAAAATATCCAACACAATATCCAACACACTATCCCAACATACATAGCAAATTATACAAACATAAACAACCCAATACAAATACGAAGGCTCAATCTGATTGCATTGAGACATGTACCATTCTATCAGCCACTTTACAAAATATTCAAACATAAACAATCCAACACAATGCCTCAGAAAAGACCGCAAGTCAGACGATGAATCCTCACAGCCAGGGATCATAGTTGCGTTGAGGCATGTACCATTCTATCAGCCACTTTACATACGAAGGCTCAATCTGGTTGAGGTCTTCTGTATGGACAGGAGGGTCGGTCCCAATACTACTACTCTCTGACGGTGGCTCCTCCTTAACTTCAACCTTTGGAAGCAATCTCTTCCCTGATGGTCATCGGTTCTTCCTTGACCTCAAACTTTGGTAACACCTCATCTTTAACAGTCATCGGCTCTTGTTTGACGACGGGGACTTCCTCCGTGTCGACCTCCAAGGGTTCCTTGCCTCGGCCCCTTCCTCGGCTAGCAGCACCACCTCGGGGAGTCTTGGGAGCCATCTCTCTGACAAGAAATTTTTTTATATAGGGTAAAGAAATTTACTCAAATTATAAAATAAATAAGAAGTTTATCAAAAATTTCAGCCACATATGATATCCACCTCGGGGAGTCTTGGGATCCTTCTCCTCTCCTCCACCATGGCTCTGGACCCATCTGCTCCTCCCTACTTCCCTTCTTCTTATTTGACTCTCTCAGCCACATATGATATCCAGCTCAAGTGTAGAGTCGGGGGAGAAGAAGTGGGCAGGAAAAGGAGGGAGAACCAGCACAGCCGGCGGTATGATCTGGAAGAAGTACAGAGGTTTTGCTCCAGGTCATGCCGCCGGCTGTGCTGGTTCTCCCTCCTCTTTCTGTCCACTTCTTCTCCCCTGACTCTACACTTGAGCTGGATATCATATGTGGCTGAGAGAGTCAAATAAGAAGGCAGGAGCAGATGGGTCCAGAGCATAGATGGAATAAAACTAGAAAGCATTGAACCTTCCTGTTGTGAGAAATATGAAGAGTGAGAAAGGAGATGGGGGTCTTTGATTTTTACGTTCATCATCATTAGAGGGAGCAACACTGGAAAAGTTGTGACGTTGGTAGCATGAGAGAGTAAAAATCTGTATCACAAGACTAACAGAATTACTATGTAATCATATACTCAACAATAATCAGATGTAACTAGAAATCTTTCATAATTCATTCTAGCATACATTAGTATGAATCATCTATGTTATGTACATATGGTGTAGTATATGTTTTTATCGAATCTAGTATCAGAAGGATATAACAGAGATTGACACACAGTTCTAATTCATATGTGTTTTAAGTGTGAGAAAGGATGGCTCAGAACATAACCCAAAATTCATTCTAGCACACATTAGTGTGAATCATCTTTGTTCTGTACATATGGTGTAGTATACGTTCTTATCGAATCTAGTATCTAGTATCTGAAGAATATAACAGAATCAAGATGAACTCACATAATGTAATACTAAAACATCATCTACTACTATATAAGATATAGTGATAGGTTGTCGTATCATCATTGTCGAGGGATGAGGGTCGGAGGACAGTCAACTTTATCTACGACTACATAGTTTCTGCCTCGCCAGTCGAATGGCTGCAAGGACTATGTCCTGATCACCATGTCGTACCGTAGATTAATGCAAATGGAGCTGGAGCTAGAGCTGGAGCCAAAATACAGAATCCAAAATACAAAATACAAAATACAGAATCCAATCCTTGGGTTCCCTGTGAGAATGGATGACTCGGAACACAACCCAAAATTTATAGAGGATACTCTGAGATCCATCTGAGTAGGACATATACTCTGAGAGATCACCTTTATAAGAATGATATCAGTAGTATGATTGAGTGTTGGAGGAGATACTATTAGAGTATACGTCCTACTCAGATAGGTCTCTCACCGTTACTATTTTTTTTGACAGCATGGTAGATGTGCTCCGTCAACAGATTCTTGCTCCGAGCCAAAATTTTGCCCCGGAGCTCAAGTGGACATCCTTTGTGTAGAGCTCGAGCGAGAGGTTCCTGACAGCATGGTGGTCTCGTTTGTCAAAGGATTCTTGCTCGTCCCACAATTATGGGACAAGCAAGAATCCTTTGACAAAGGAGACCACCATGCTGTCAGGAACCTCTCACTCGAGCTCTAGACGAAGGATGTCCACTTGAGCTCCGAGGCAAAGTTTTGGCTCGGAGCAAGAATCTGTTGACGGAGCACATCCACCATGCTGTCAAAAAAAATAGTAATTGTGAGAGACCCATCTGAGTAGGACGTATACTCTGATAGTATCTCCTCTAACACTCAATCCCACTACTGATATCATTCTTGTAAAGGTGATCTCTCAGAGTATACGTCCTACTCAGATGGATCTCTCAGAGTATCCTCTCCGATTGGTTGTCGTATCATCATTGTCGAGGGATGAGGGTCGAAGGATAGTTAACTTTATCTACGGCTACATAGTTTTTGCCTCGCCAGTCGAATGGCTGCAGGAACTGTCCTGATCACCATGTGGTAGTCCAATACAATCCAGAGATTGACACAGTAGTAATTCATATATGTAGTCCAATACAAATAGTCTAATAAAAAACAACCCAATACAAATAGTCCAATACAAATAAGTTCTGTAGTAGCTAATGAGAACCACGCAGCTCACACAAACGCTCAGTGATACGATCATGCAACCACCTCGAATAAGTGGGATCGACAGCGTTAGGAGAATTGTAGTCCCTCGCAAGTGCTGTATGAATAAAACTCCCGGTCTCACTAGCTACCGGTGCTGGATGAATAGAACTCCCGGTCTCACTAGCTACCGGTGCCACTTCCTCCTTAATATTAGGAGGAGCCACCTCAGCATTCAGTGTTTCCCTCAAACGACGTACCGCTCCTCGGGTCATGGGTGCCATCTGGTAAGATCGATATTCATAAATAATATAATTGTAACATAAGCAAGCTAACTAAAGGAACCATCATGTCGTTTGAGTACATTTTCGAAAGCATATAAAAGACAGAAGCAAGCTAACTAAGGTTTAGTGTGTTTATAGGTGTTAAAGTAAATGTGTATCAATAAACTAGTGAGGGTCTTTGGGTTAGTGTCTAAGTGACACTAAGTTGTGAGAGTGTGTCTTAGAGTGTGTCTTAGTGTGTGTCTAAGTATAAGGTATCAATTAGTAAGGTGAGTGTTCAGAGGATGAGAGCCACACACTCTAACACGCTCTCAAACTTACTCTCAAATAACCCCCAAGACACACAATCACAGATACATGATGACACTCACCTATAACACACCCTCACATGAAGACACTCAACACACTATCTAATTACACTTACTCACTCCCTCTCAACCTGACACACATAAACTCTCACTTGGCACTCCACTCATACAACTCTCACTTGCCTATGACACCAGTACCCCCAATGTGACTCTATACACATGCTGCAGGACCTGTCAAGCTGACAAGCCCTAACTGCTAAGCCCTTGTAGGCAATTGGCCTGCTGTCAAAGGATTGTAGGTTTACTCACCCAACCGCAGTCCTATACAGAGCCCATGTAAACTGTTGTGCAGTCATATATAGTCTAAATTATGTACATACACACTAACACAGACACTACCCTGTTGTATCATGGTTACCACATTGCAGTTCAATGAAACCTGATATAACACCTGAACACATGGTTACCACATTGTAGTTCAATGAAACCTAATATAACACCTGAACACACTATTTTCTACTAAAGGCTGATGCAAGTGTTGTTATGTTTTTCCATACTTCCCTCTTATGCACATAGAAACTGTGGTTCTCACATCTGTTGCAGTATAGTCCAGGAACTACTATATTACAGAGCCACACACCCTATGGATATTAACCTAAAGTTATTGTCATATCCTCATATTGTACACACCCATAACACTGCCTATTGTAGCAACTGGTAGGGACCTAATGTAATATACCCATGCACACACTGCTATAGGTAGTTCAAATCTGCAGGAACGTCACTTAGGCACTGCTGCAAGCACCGCTACTACACTTTACATGGTGTAATTGGCAAAATTGCTACTACATCAAGAAATTTGGCTACTATAACCCCTATTCCCAAATTTTTCTATATTATTATTATTTTCCAAAATCCCTAATTATTCAAAAAATTAACTAAATAAAAAATTAACTGTAATTATTTTGTGTTAGTGTCATTATGTGCATGTCCCGTATTAGTGTCATTGTGTGCGTGTCTCGTGTCCAAATCTCTTTGTGTGTGTCCCGTGTCAGCATTTACAAGTCTCTATGCTCTGTGTTTCCTGTGTTAGTATGTTTGTGTCCTGTGTCCGTTGAGAGAGAAAGAGGTTTACCGAGATTAGGGGTTGACTGATGAAGGTTTCGACTAGAGAGGGTCGAAGAGGATCGGATGCGTCGAAGAGCAGCTACACTGTAGGGGATGAGCCGCATCTGGGGTCGCAGGGGAAAAGAAGTTGAGGGGTCACCGGGGCGGGTGGGTCGTCGGGGGGATGGGCGGTCGTCGGGGGTCGGTTGTTCGCCGGGCGCTCGGAATAGAGGGTTTACCCTGCCCATCACCGTCGGCCCCCACCCGAAACCCTATTCCTGCCGCGAAACCCTAAACCCTATACCCTGCCCATCACCGCCGGCACCCGCGACAGCCGGCCCACCCCCCATGCGACAGCCGGCCCACCCCCCATGCGACAGCCGACCAATACCCCACCAACCCGAAACCCTAAACAGAGAGAGAGAGAGCATACCTGGGAAAGCGATAGCCCGTCGGAGAGAGCTTCGTCGGAAAATGGGGTACCCGCTAGCTTGCCGGAAAGAGAGAGAGAGGGAGGGGAGAAAAGAGAGTTTTTTGGGGGGAATAAAAAATCCTCCCTCCCGTCGGTTCAATTTAAGTTAGGTTACAGTATTTAGCGACGGATTATCGACGGATATATCCGTCGGAAGGTAGCCGATAAGTACCAACTAGATTACCGACTGAACGTCCGTCGCTAGATAGACGCTAATTTAGCGTGCCACTTTTCCCAGATTTTCCCGCCATAATGTGCGACTTATTAGCGACAAACAAGAATCCGTTGCTAAAGTTTTGTCCAATTAGCGACGGATGTGCGACTGATTTTGACGCAAAAAACTAAATTTTTTCCTATTGCTTTCTGACGATAGCCAGTCACAAAGTAGTCGCGAGGCCGTCGCTATTGTCGACGGATACTATCCGTCGCTAATATTCCGTCGCCAATTTGCTGTATTTTAGTAGTGAATCCTCCCGGCCTTTTGTCACGACCCGCACCCGCTTTTCGGATACGAGACGTGTCCAAGCCAGCCTACGCCGCAGAGTCGGCGGTAGAACGCTGTCAAGCTCGCAAGAAATAAATGCTCAAAATATAATATTTGCTGCTCATTCACATTTCTAATTTATTACAACATTTACAACATTTATATTTAAAAAAAAAAATAAAGTTTTACAATTAAAGAAATTGATACAATTGCTTTCTATTCTAGGTTGTCCTCAGCATACCCAAGTCCTCCCAGTGCTAAGAGTGATTGTGGCTAAACCTGAAAAATGTTGGTTTCCGGTCAGGAATGGAACAAGTAGACAAACCGACGACAAAACAAAAACATAATAGAATTAACAAGACATAAAAATAGCATATGGAATATGAAAGCTAGTAAGAAAACTGATGACATAGCACGAAAGAGAAGTAAATAAGGAAAAACTAACAAAAGACATCTATCTAGGTGGTGTGAAATATCTATTTCGACATGTGAACGGCTAGGGGGTAAATCAGGCTCACTGCACGTGTCGTGTGCAGCTGCTATCATTCACGAAAGACACGAAGGATAGTTCTGGGTAGTCCACATATCTACTAAGATATTTCCCCTCCCGACTACTCCGTGTGATGAGCGTGTCAACAAGCAGCAAGATATATGTATAGACATAAAATGAAAAGACTACTATGAATCAGAAAGCAATCAGAAACTGCACTTGCCTGTGGTCCTAAGCTGGTGGAATTGATACTCACGTTAGGTCCAACATAGCCCGGTTAGCCTAGGTTGATAAAGAGGTATGAATGCGATTAGCTATGATCAATGATACTCTAACGATCTAAGAGATTTTCTAAAAAAGATAATTTTAAATTTTAATTTTAATTAGAAAATATATATTAGAGAAATATCACAATAATAGTTATAGATCAAAGTCATTTTTCAAAACCATAAAAATAATATCGTAACATATTGAATAGAGGCCCAAGCCCAATACTCTTGTTACAAATAATTTCGTAAGAAATTATTATATATATTTATTTAAAAATAACTATTTAGAAATTATTATTAAACTTTAGGAGATTCAACAGTTTCAAAATCCAAAGCAAAACAAATTTATTTAATATATAAATGAAAGACTTTTCAAAATTAATATATACAAAGTTCATTTAAGTGTATCTGTAGATATATTATATAGACTTATAGAAATACTTGTATTTAAAGGCCTATTAATATTATTTATCAAATGAAATATATTTAAGCTCAAGACAATAATACAAAAGTCCACAAAATCATTTATATTTATAAAGTACATTTGAAGCATACTTAAACAGTCTATGTTTATAAAATCCTTATATATGAACTTATTAGTAATAAAAGTCCAATGTGTTCAAAGTCCAATTTAAAACATTTATTAGTCAAAAATATTTTATACATTTATAGTTCTTTAGAAATTATTATCCAAAATGACTTTACTTAGATAAGCCCAACAATTATATTAATTGAAAGAAAAAGTTTTCTAAAGCCCATAGATTTTGGCCCAACCCAAAAGATATATTTTTTTTCCAAAAATAGAAATATTAAATATATTTCTCCATAATCCCTAAATAAAATACTAAAAATTACCAATCATAATATTAACAGTAGTACATAATAATATCTGTCATAATACATATAGGTACACTGCTATGAATTATTGATTACTTACTAAACTATCAAAATAATTATCATTATCCCTCTCTTTTCCTTGGTACTGTTCTGTATACTAAATAAAACCAAATAGGAAAGAGAAATGAAAGGGTGTAGAGAGAAAACTCTATTCTCAATTCCTCCATTTCTCTTCCCCAAATTCCTCGTAGGGCTTCGTCGGGAGCAAACGAGAACGAGAGAGCGAGAGAGGAGGGGTTTCGGATCTCACCGGAGGGCCTTGGGCGGAGGGGGATCGAGCGGGTCTGGTGTGGACGGCGGCCGCTAGGTTCGGTCACATCGCTGGAGGCGACGGCGGTGGCACGAAGGGGACGCTCGTCGGTTTTGCTCGGCGGAGGAAGGGAGATGTGTCAGCGACGCGGGGTGCTCAGTCCTGCGGGGTCGGGAAGCGGTCGACTCGGCACGAAGTTTCAGCGGAGCGCGTATGTCCCATCGGTCGGCACCTCACGGCGGAGCCAGTCCCGGTGGTCGTCGTCGCACGTGTGAGCACTCCGGCGTTCGACTGCCAGACAAATCTGACGGCGCACTGGGAAGGGGCGAGGTCGACGGTCAAGCGGACACGAGGAGGAACAATGGAGGGTGCGGTGGGTGCCGCTCGGACAGCGCTATGGTGTGGCAGCGCTATGGTGTGGCAGCGTAGCTGCTGTAGGGGCAGTTCCCCATGCGCTTGGAGACGGTGTCGGCTGCGTTGAGGAGAGGTGAGGCCGGGCACAGGTACGGTGGAGAAGAACGAAGCGGAAACGTTTTGGTGTCGGCGATTCTCTCGCGACGGCTTGGCTCGCTGGGACCGGAGCGGGGCGGCTTCGGCACTTGAAATGCTTTACCATCGGAGGTGGCTCGTCGGAAGGACTCTGGTCAGCGCGCGCTACGGTCGCCGTGGGGTTATGTTCGCCCGGAGCGATCTAGGATGATGTCCACAGTGGATGGCCGCGAGGCTCGAGTTGCCTCTAGATGAGGGTTTGAGAGGGCTCCGGACAAGCGGCACAGATCTGCGCTCGGGTGGAGGACACGTCCGGGGTACCAAGGTTGTCGTGGGGTGTCTCCATGGTGGATCGACTCCGCGGGAGGAGGAGGATGTTGTGGTTTGTATTTGTTGCATGTGATGGCCACGGACACGCTGACACAATGGCTGGACAGGCCACGAAGTAGGTGGTGATGTGGTTGTTTGCTATGGTTCTGCTGGGCTGGTTTTGGTGGCCACTGGCCGGTCGGGGGACGGATGGCCGGGAGGTGGTTATGTGATGGGGTGGGATATGGTGGTTCTGCAGATTTGTTTGGTTGGGGAAACTAAGTCTCCTTAATAGGAGAAGACCTATGTTTACCTATGTTTAAAATCTTAACTAGATAACAACTAGGATATATAAAAAGATAACCTTTCTTCCTTTCAAATAAATTTAGAACTATTTAATCTAACCATTTCTACAAATATAATAATATCGATATTGTATACCCAATAATATCAATTTATTTAAATTAAACATAGTATTATCGAGTAATTAAATTATAATATATAATTCTTCACATAAAATCAAACATGGTTTTAAAATACGGATTAATCTAACCATAACTCAATACGCAATTGCGATAATAGTTTAAACGGGTATTCAACCTTATCAATTAACTGATTATTGAAATCTAAATTCAAATAATAGTCCTCCTAGACCGGTAAGCATGAAATTATCCAGGAACCCAATAGATAAATATTTCAATAAAAGAAGTCAATAAATTTAAATCAAATACGAGCCAATCTCATAAGATCGCACGGAGATAGAAAAACCCTCTTCTTTTTAATTTAAATTCAAATGAACGTCAAATCTATTAATGATAATAATATTAATTTAAATCATCAATTAATATTTATCTACTAATTAAAATCATATAAAGTTAAAAAAATATCTGATAGTTAGTTAGATAACACTCTATCTGAAATACTCATAACAATTTTTTTTATAGATAATATTCTAAACCACTTTAGAAGTCCCTATTTAGAAAGTCCAAAATTAAATCTTTTTGCTATACAAGTAATAGATTTTTTTTTAAACTTAAATAGTCTTTTCAACCCATAATCATAAAACTAGTTTTTAAAAATGCAAACTTAATCATAAAACTAAGTTTCTTGTGAAAATTAGTTGTTAAGCAAAATAAAATAATAAAAATAATAATAAATTTTTTTGAAAATTTGGGAAGAGGAGTTACAAATCTACCCACCTTAGAAAAATTTCGTCCTCGAAATTTCAAGGGCACTAGGATAGGCTATCTTTGTGGATCGAAAAAAAATAAAAATATGTTAAAATTCTGATAGGAAATATTGATAAAATAAATGAGAAGAAAAGTGCTCTAAAATATTCTCAAAGTTTGTCACAAGGCTAATATTAACCTCAAGGACAATTCATCAATCAAAGACGCTACCCACCTTAGAAAAATTTATTCTTCAAAATTTTGAAGGGCACTGATAGTCCTGATTAAGAATATAATCAATGATTAAAATGTGTTAAATCATGTGTAAATCGATCTTTAAGAAAGGATACCACGTGGCACGATTAAGATATAGTAAAAAAAAAAGTCTAGCCACCATGGTCAGGATATAAACAAAATAGGGTTAAGTTAAAAAAAGAAAGTCGTTAGGCATGATCAACTACTATTGAAATTATAGAGATAGTCAAAGAAAGTTGGTACGAGTATGAACAAGATCACAATAGTCATGATCATGGTGAAATAAAATAAAAATTTGTTCAAGATCGATCAAAATTGAAATCATTGTGGTACGAACAAATAGTTAAGAAAAATTATTTAGACACGATTATAGAATCGAATTCTAGGATAACATGCGAATTGGCACGATTGAATTAGAATCGAATAGCCTAATCGTAATATAAAGATTGTTAAGGATGGTCCAAATTGAAACCGTTCTAATACGATCGATTGGATAAGTATGATCATAGAATCGTAATCTAGGGGTGATTATGGATCTAGTGGAAGGAAATCAAATTAGGTTTAAAAGATGACGATTCCAGAAATACGAAGATATGGAGGAAAAGATCAATTAGTTTATTGAGAAGTTGGTAGCTAGTAATAATGCACGAATCAATTTAGAAACTTTATAGTCGTATGCCAATAAAGGACGTAGCATGTATGTATTCGAATATCGTAACCAGATTTGAAGTCGTTTTACCAAGAATTTATGCCTCGCCAGTGTACAGCTAGCTGCAACAAACTCTTGGTTCCACGTCTCAAATGAGGATACGGTAATGAATACCCTATCAACTATATCAAATCTTGACATAATATTCCAAAGAAAATAGGGCAACTAAGCTATAGCTTGAATGACATTCGATAACTCATGCTTACTTGAAATCATTTCGACTTGGGGGACATGCCACGCCAGTGCGCTGTTGGCTGCAGTGAACCCGTAGTCTCGATAATTCAAATAAGTGGCGACAGTGCGCTACTGTCTTGCCATCGCAAGTCAACGAACATTCTTTTAACTATACCTTATGAAATTTCAAAGGAGGTTCTAGAATTTTATACAAGTTCCATGAGGGTGTAAGTATCGTCCTTCAAGTATGAATCTCAAGTCTTGAAAAGAAACTGATTAGTTAGGAAGGATAACTCTTGAATCCAAAAACTTAACTTGAGATTAATGTATAGGCAATTGAGTGAAAAATTATTTTTAAAAAAATGTAATCCCTTGGGTCCAAAGAAAATATAAGTGATACAAACTCATGATAGAGCGATGTTTAGAGAAGGCATAAGATAAGGTTGTACAATTGATCAAGATCAAGAAGAAAAGGACCGAAGGCAAAAGAAATATAGACTATAATCTATATTTCTCTAATATTCAAGATCGAGGGAAATATGTATAAGCATTATGTCTACTTATTATGAATATATTTATGCACGAGTATAGTCTAGATAAATCCCGAAATATTATTTTAAGGGAAGGTATAAAATACAAATTTAAATAGCAATAACACATCTATTATATTCAATATACAATTTATAGAAATTATTCACAAGACCAAAATGGACTACCAATATGTATACACATCCATATATCTACATGGACGTCGTTGGTCGCACTACATGACTACCTTGGCTTAGGTTGCGTTCGGGCTAGTTTAGAACAACCGAGTCTTCTATAAGTCGTATTATTATTAAATAACTAATTAAATTATTTATAGAGGTCGAGTCATAACTTTGTCTGGTTTTTCTAGCTCGGACACACTTATGACTCGGTCTTTTATACCATAACTAATATACTAGTCAAAGTACGCCACTGCACTATCCGTGCCATCGCTTCTAGTCATTTGACACTCCAAAATTTAACTATGACTAAGATATTCCATAATAATAAATTAAAAGAAATATTTCTAAAATTCAAAAAAATCATATTTAATTCAAATAAGTAAATAAAAGGATTTTTATTTTTTATTTTTTTTAAAAATTTTGGAAAGAGGGTTACGAATTTGCCCTCCTTAGAAATACCGTCGAATCAAAATACAATAGTGCATCCTTTCATGGAAATCATCTAATAAGATTTATAATTCGATGAGGCCTTTGTGGCAATCTTAACTGCCCAACTGTCAAAGTAAACTAAGGACTCCTGGTCCTAACCATTCTTCTAAAATTGACTTACTCCTAGTTGTGAATGAGCATTTCCTAGTCGCAGGCTCGCAATAGTACGACTATCTTAAGTACTATCACGAGTTCGTACGATTTGTAAAAACGGACCTGCATGGGCCACCACAAAAACTTGTCACGACCCGCACCCGCTTTTCGGATACGAGACGTGTCCAAGCCAGCCTACGTCGCAGAGTCGGCGGTAGAACGCTGTCAAGCCCGCAAGAAATAAATGCTCAAATTATAATATTTGCTGCTCATTCACATTTCTAATTTATTACAACATTTACAATATTTATATTTAAAGAAAAATAAAGTTTTACAATTAAAGAAATTGATACAATTGCTTTCTATTCTAGGTTGTCCTCAGCATACCCAAGTCCTCCCAGTGCTAAGAGTGATTGCGGCTAAACCTGAAAAATGTTGGTTTCCAGTCAGGAATGGAACAAGTACACAAACCGACGACAAAACAAAAACATAATAGAATTAACAAGACATGAAAATAGCATATGGAATATGAAAGCTAGTAAGAAAATGACGACATAGCACGACAGAGAAGTAAATAAGGAAAAACTAATAAAAGACATCTATCTAGGTGGTGTGAAATATTTGTTTCGACATGTGAACGGCTAGGGGGTAAATCAGGCTCACTGCACGTGTCGTGTGCAGCTGCTATCATTCACGAAAGACATGGGGGATAGTTCTGGGTAGTCCACATGTCTACTAAGATATTTCCCCTCCCGACTACTCCGTGTGACGAGCGTGTCAACAAGCAGCAAGATATATGTATAGACATGAAATAAAAAGACTACTATGAATCGGAAAGCAATCAGAAAGTGCACTTGCCTGTGGTCCTTTGCTGGTGGAATTGATACTCACGTTAGGTCCAACATAGTCCGGTTAGCCTAGGTTGATAAAGAGGTATGAATGCGATTAGCTATGATCAATGATACTCTAACGATCTAAGAGATTTTCTAGAAAAGATAACTTTAATTAGAAAATATATATTAGAGAAATATCACAATAATAGTTATAGATCAAAGTCATTTTTCAAAACCATAAAAATAATATCGTAACATATTGAATAGAGGCCCAAGCCCAATACTCTTGTTGCAAATAATTTCGTAAGAAATTATTATATATATATTTATTTAAAAATAACTATTTAGAAATTATTATTAAACTTTAGGAGATTCAACAGTTTCAAAATCCAAAGCAAAACAAATTTATTTAATATATAAATGAAAGTCTTTTCAAAATTAATATATACAAAGTTCATTTAAGTGTATCTGTAGATATATTATATAGACTTATATAAATACTTGTATTTATAGGCCTATTAATATTTTTAATCATATGAAATATATTTAAGCTTAAGGCAATAATACAAAAGTCCACAAAATCATTTATATTTATAAAATACATTTGAAGCATACTTAAACAGTCTATGTTTATAAAATCCTTATATATGAACTTATTAGTAATAAAAGTCCAATGTGTTCAAAGTCCAATTTAAAACATTTATTAGTCAAAAATATTTTATACATTTATAGTTCTTTATAAATTATTATCCAAAATGACTTTACTTAGATAAGCCCAACAATTATATTAATTGAAAGAAAAAGTTTTCTAAAGCCCATAGATTTTGGCCCAACCCAAAAGATATATTTTTTTTCCAAAAATAGAAATATTAAATATATTTCTCCATAATCCCTAAATAAAATACTAAAAATTACCAATCATAATATTAACAGTAGTACATAATAATATCTGTCATAATACATATAGGTACACTGCTATGAATTATTGATTACTTACTAAACTATCAAAATAATTATCATTATCCCTCTCTTTTCCTTGGTACTGTTCTGTATACTAAATAAAACCAAATAGGAAAGAGAAATGAAAGGGAGTAGAGAGAAAACTCTATTCTCAATTCCTCCATTTCTCTTCCCCAAATTCCTCGTAGGGCTTCGTCGGGAGCAAACGAGAACGAGAGAGCGAGAGAGGAGGGGTTTCGGATCTCACCGGAGGGCCTTGGGCGGAGGGGGATCGAGCGGGTCTGGTGTGGACGGCGGCCGCTAGGTTCGGTCACATCGCTGGAGGCGACGGCGGTGGCACGAAGGGGACGCTCGTCGGTTTTGCTCGGCGGAGGAAGGGAGATGTGTCAGCGACGCGGGGTGCTCAGTCCTGCGGGGTCGGGAAGCGGTCGACTCGGCACGAAGTTTCAGCGGAGCACGTATGTCCCATCGGTCGTCTCCTCACGGCGGAGCCAGTCCCAGTGGTCGTCGTCGCACGTGTGAGCGCTTCGGCGTTCGACTGCCGGACAGATCTGACGGCACACTGGAAAGGGGCAAGGTCGACGGTCAAGCGGACACGAGGAGGAACAATGGAGGGTGCGGTGGGTGCCGCTCGGACAGCGCTATGGTGTGGCAGTGTAGCTGCCCCTGGGCAGTTCCCCGTGTGCTTGGAGACGGTGTCGGCTGCGTTGAGGAGAGGTGAGGCCGGGCACAGGCGCGGTGGAGAAGAACGAAGCGAAAATGTTTCGGTGTCGGCAATTCTTTCGTGACGGCTTGGCTCACGGGGACCGGAGCGGGGCGGCTTCGGCACTTGAAATGCTTTACCATCGGAGGTGGCTCGCCGGAAGGACTCTGGTCAGCGTACTCTACGGTCGCCATGGGGTTATGTTCGCCCGGAGCGGTCTAGGATGATGTCCGCAGTGGATGGCCGCAAGGCTCGAGTTGCCTCTGGAGGAGGGTTTGAGAGGGCTCCGGCCAAGCGGCACAGATCTGCGCTCGGGTGGAGGGCACGTCCGGGGTACCAAGGTTGTCGTGGGGTGTCTCCATGGTGGATCGACTCCGCGGGAGGAGGAGGATGTTGTGGTTTGTATTTGTTGTATGTGATGGCCACGGACACGCGGACACAATGGCTGGACAGGCCACGAAGTAGGTGGTGATGTGGTTGTTTGCTATGGTTCTGCTGGGATGGTTTTGGTGGCCACTGGCCGATCGGGGGACGGATGGCCGGGAGGTGGTTATGTGATGGGGTGGCATATGATGGTTCTGTAGATTTGTTTGGTTGGGGAAACTAAGTCTCCTTAATAGGAGAAGACCTATGTTTACCTACGTTTAAAATCTTAACTAGATAACAACTAGGATATATAAATAAATAACCTTTCTTCCTTTCAAATAAATTTAGAACTATTTAATCTAACCATTTCTACAAATATAATAATATCGATATTGTATACCCAATAATATCAATTTATTTAAATTAAACATAGTATTATCGAGTAATTAAATTATAATATATAATTCTTCACATAAAATCAAACATGGTTTTAAAATATGGATTAATCTAACCATAACTCAATACGCAATTGCGATAATAGTTTAAACGTGTATTCAACCTTATCAATTAACTGATTAATGAAATCTAAATTCAAATAATAGTCCTCCTAGACCGGTAAGCATGAAATTATCTAGGAACCCAATAGATAAATATTTCAATAAAAGAAGTCAATAAATTTAAATCAAATAGGAGCCAATCTCATAAGATCGCACGGAGATAGAAAAAACCCTCTTCTTTTTAATTTAAATTGAAATGAACGTCAAATCTATTAAGGATAATAATATTAATTTAAATAATCAATCAATATTTATCTACTAATTAAAATCATATAAAGTTAAAAAAATATCTGATAGTTAGTTAGATAACACTCTATCTGAAATACTCATAACAATTTTTTTTATAGATAATATTCTAAACCACTTTAGACGTCCCTATTTAGAAAGTCCAAAATTAAATCTTTTTGCTATACAAGTAATAGATTTTTTTTAACTTAAATAGTCTTTTCAACCCATAATCATAAAACTAGTTTTTAAAAATGCAAACTTAATCACAAAACTAAGTTTCTTGTGAAAATTAGTTGTTAAGCAAAATAAAATAATAAAAATAATAATAATTTTTTTGAAAATTCGGGAAGAGGTGTTACACCTTTACCCGACCAATATGTTGTCGCCTAGCCGGAGCCGCCCCGATCCCTTCGTCCGTGCCTGCCTTGCTGGAAATAGCACCCGCCGTCACCTGGATCTACGGTCAGACCGCGTCATCCGCTTCTTTGTACAGACTATGAACCCGACCAAGGTAAGGACCCTCTTCCCTCTCCTCTCACCCTCTTCTCCTCCTTCCTTTTAGTTTCTAGCGAACTCTCAGGAAGAGAGAGATGCCTCTAGAATAGCATTTCTCAGCAACTCTTCTCTCTCTTCCTTTCCATTCCAGTTCTATTTTATTTATTTTATTTTTTGTAGGTTTGAAATAAGGAGTTTTAGGCCAGAGGCCTGGCCAAGAAAAGGAAATGAATAAGAAAATGTTTTTTCTGCTTTATGTTTTTGTAAGCATTTTGTACACTATATATTAGATAACAATATACATATATATAATTTATATATATATATATATATATATATATATATATATATATATATATATATATATATATGTTATTATTGGCATTATTAATATATATTGTCAATAGTTTCTATTTCTACTATAATTGTTATCAAAGATATAATTAATATTTTCGTAAATTATATTTTAACGACTATAAATTTTGGACATTGGGTTCAATGGGTTTTCTTAATAAAAATGTTGTAAAGTGTTATTGGGCTGGGCTAAACCCAGAGGTTAGGATAGGTTTTCCAGCCTAAATATCAATTTATATTTATCTAACATTATTTTTTATAATAGTATATATATTCATAGTAACATATTTCTAAACTATTTTTAAACCTATATACATATCGTAAATAGTAAATATTAAATTGAGATTATGTTGTAGACTTACTATTAATATTTGTATTTATTGTAGTTAGGTCGTAAGCCCAATATTAATTGTGGACCCTATTTCAATAAGATTCATGTATACATTTCTTAAATAGATTTTTAATGCATATTATGTATTACTTATTGTGCCAAGCCTGATCCCAATAGACAGGGCTGAGTTAGGAGTAAATTCTACTTATTTGTGTATTAATAATTAGTGTTTTGTACTTTAATCTAATATTAATATTTAGGTTTAGTAGAAATGTGTGTTAAATAATTTAGTCAATTTAGATATTTGTACTTGTAATATATATATTTTGTTAATATATACATGTTTAAAAACATTATTAGAAATTTTCTATATATTTAAATTACTGCTATTGTAATTTATCTAGTTAAAGTTATAGTTTTGATATCAATAACATTTCTAGATTCTAAGATAATTACTTAAAATCTTATTTTGAAAAAACAAGATATTGTCTAAAAATCGGTTTTCTAAATACTTTTTTATTGATTATAATAGTTTGATTATCAAGATACAGTTTTGTATATATGATAAGTATTTCATGAAATAATTATAAATATTTCTAATAAGTTTTAAGTATACAATAATAATGCTAAAGAGGTTTCTATATTTTCAAGTATCTATCTTTGATTAATAGGATAGAGTTTCAAATATAAAGTAAGTAGCTTCCTAAAATAGTTTATAAATATTTCCTAGATGAATGTATGTTTCTTCGACTAATATATATATAAATGGTTTCTTTAAAATAGTATTGGGCTTTATCTAAGTAAAGTCGTTTTGAATAATAAGTATTTTAATTGGATTTTGAATGAACTCTAAATATTTATAAATATTTTCTAAATAAATATATATGTATCTTTTTCTAAATAAAAATGACCTTTTCTTAAATTAGTTTTCCCTCTCCGATTAGTCTATTCTTGATCATATGACTAAATCAAATTCCTATAGATTAGCAACCTTGATCATGGCTAATCTTGTTCATATTTTCTTTGCCACTTGGGATTTCTACACATCGGCCGTAGCCAATGTGGCTAATCTAGACCTAACGGGATCATCGGTTTTACCAGCTAATGACCTCAGGCGAGTATATTTCTGATAGTTTTTATATTTGGTCATCTCTATGATTCAAGTATTTAGTAGTGTTTTACATTGATATTCTGTTGATTCTCGACACGATGGGCACACGATATGGTAGTTATGGATTATTTACATGTTGTTCATGACCAATGTTTTATCGTGTTCATGACCTACTTGGATCCATGAGTACTAGTCGGGCAGGGAAGTAAATTAGTAGACATGTAAATATAACCACAAATATCCTGTTTGTTTGATCGTGTCAGATAATAGTCGCACAATTCACATATGGTGTGCCAGATTTACCCTTAGTCGTTTATATGTCGAAAATGTATTTCAACGCACTAGTTATGTCACGGCCCGCACCCTGTTTAGGGACACAAGGACGTGGGTACGTCCAGCCTACGTCGTAGTATCAGTGGTAGAATGTTGTATACAGTCAGATTTGATGGACAGGATCAAGGCGACACAGTTTGATGATGTGGCTCTGCGGAGTATCCGAGAGCAGATCAGTATAGGAGTGGAGGATATTGAGTTCTCACTTGCAGAGGATGGTGCCCTGAGGCACGGTGCCAGGTTATGTGTGCCTAGCGGGGAGCTCAGAGAGCAGATTATGCAGGAGTCTCACAAATCGCAGTACTCTATACATCCTGGTGCCTACAAGATGTACAGGGATCTGCGAGAGTATGTCTGGTGGTACGGGATGAAGAGGGAGGTGTCCAACTTCGTAGCTAGATACTTGAGCTGTCAGCAGGTCAAGGCTGAGAGGCAGAGGCCTGGAGGATTATTGCAGTCGCTGCCCATTCCAGAGTGGAAGTGGGAGCACATTACCATGGACTTTGTATCAGGATTGCCCCGTACACTAGGAGGGAAAGACGCGATTTGGGTCATCGTTGACAGGTTGACCAAATCGGCCCACTTCTTGCCATTCAAGGTGGGTAGGTCTACAGAGAGGCTGGCGGAGTTGTATATGAGACAGATAGTCAGGATTCACGGAGTTCCCGTCAGCATAGTCTCAGATAGGGATAGCCGCTTTACTTCCCATTTCTGGAGGAGTCTGCAGACTAGCTTGGGCACTCAGCTCAAGTTTAGTACCGCATACCACCCCCAGACGGACGGACAGTCAGAGAGGACTATTCAGACCCTTGAGGATATGTTGCGGACGTACGTCCTGGATTTTGGAGGTTCCTGGGAGGATCACTTGCATTTGGTGGAGTTTGCTTACAATAACAGTTTTCAGGCCAGCATTAAGATGTCACCGTTTGAGGCTCTGTACGGGCGTAGGTGTCGTACACCCTTATCTTGGAATGATATTGGAGAGCGAGCTTTACTGGGACCAGAGATGGTTGTTGACGCAGCCGAGAAGGTGAAGCTCATCAGGGACAGACTTCGCGTGGCGCAGGACAGACATCGGCACTGGGCCGATAGCCACCGGAGGCCGCTGGAGTTTGAGGTACAGATTTAGAGTAGGATTAGAATTAGGTTGTATTTAGTTTTGTTTGATTGATCGTGTTTGATTTCTAGTAACTTGAGACCTTTCTTGTGATTAGGTTGGAGACATAGTTTTTCTGTGGATATCTCCGACTCATGGTACGATACGTTTTGGTGGAGGTGGGAAGCTTAGCCCGCGCTTCATCGGCCCTTTCGTTATCAGCGGAAGAGTCGGTGACGTGGCATACAGGCTAGACTTGCCACCTGCACTAGTGGGCGTCCACAACGTATTCCACGTATCACAGCTGAGACGGTACGTGGCTGACCCTAGCCATGTGCTCGATCACTCGGAGATAGAGGTTGGACCTACTCTCAGTTATTCAGAGCAGCCTGTAGAGGTTTTAGATCGCCGGGAGAAGGTATTGAGGAACCAGGTGATACCCTTGGTACGCGTCGCATGGAGGCATCATTCTCCAGGAGAGTGGACTTGGGAGCGGGAGGATGAGATGCACGAGCGGTACCCCTATCTTTTTGGACCC
This sequence comes from Iris pallida, assembly GCA_029216955.1. Classification (NCBI taxonomy): domain Eukaryota; kingdom Viridiplantae; phylum Streptophyta; class Magnoliopsida; order Asparagales; family Iridaceae; genus Iris; species Iris pallida. The sequence goes on from JANAVB010037819.1 coordinate 8,146,763, forward strand.
CGAGGTATACTTTTCTATCCTTCTCAGCAGTTTAGTTTCGCCTTTAATTTCGAGGACGAAATTATTTTAAGGGGGGTAGATTTGTCACTGCCACTTTTCTAGCTTGAGGGTATTTTGGTCATTTTCAAAATTTTGGAATTATTTTGGGAATTTTTATTATTAAATATATTTAATATGATTTTTAGTGATTTTTGGTGATTTTTGGTAGAATTGTTTTTGACCCTATAGTTGACTTTGACTCATGTTGACTAGGAGACTGTCCTATTGGCCAACCTCGGTCAAGACATCTTGGTTAGGTTAAGAAACCCTAGTGTGACCTAAGATAGTCATTTCAAGTTTATTAGAATTGGTTTGGGGTAATTAGGAGTTAGTTTGGCCTAAGAATGGCTTGTGAAGTCACAAGTCAAATCATGACTTAAACTAATTAGGACTCAACCAACTGGCCAAAACCCTAGATCTAAACCCTATGGCCAGCCACATGACAGCCCCCCTCTATAAATACTCTCCTAGGAATTAGGGCTAGCCTCTCTCTTGGGGTTCATCAAGTTTTTAGAAAGAGGTAAGTTCCATCTTCATAAATTCCTAATAAATTCAAATTAAATCATTTTTCCCTCTAGTAAATTCCTATAGGCTCTAAATCTCGTGCTCTTGCTGTTGGAAATAAGTTTTGACAGGGAGCAATCAATTTGGGGAGCTTTTGGTGCTTTGAGAGATCCTCCTCTTTGGAGCTTTTTGGAGCTTGGAACACCTATAGGTATAATCCTTTGTAATGCCTCTAAATTCCTGTAAAAATCATTTTTAGGGTCCCCTAGTCCTCACCCAACTGTAAGGAAAACTAACCCTAAGTTTTGGTCTCGTTTCGTGTTCGTATCAGACACATATCAGAGATCTAGTTTAGGTGCTCGACGAAATATCCCAAAGGACTGTTCGTTCGAGTTTTCTAATTCTATTTGAATGGAAAGCTAGATCTAAGTGTCGTCTAGGGTTTTCCAGTGTCCTGTGATGGTTTGTGAGTCGTGTCGAGTCGTGGGGACACGGGAACACACGAGTCGGGGACGTGCGTGCGGCACTGTAGCTCCCCTGCTACTCGGGGGCTACTGCGCGCTCGTTTCTCCACGTGGACACGTGAAATTTGGTATAGGCGTAGGGGTGTTGACTGACACGAGGCTCGCAAAGTTTCACGAGTCCTCGTGTCGTATCGGACACGGTATTCAGGGTGCACTGGGCTGTTGTGTGTACGTGTGTGTTCTGTGACTTGTGAACTGTTGTTAATCGATTTTTAATGTTTTAAATTATGTCTAAATGATTGAATAGATCCTAAATATCATGTTTAAATCCCTGTTATACCATGTTACTAAATTGTTTAGGTTTTAGTTGTGTTTGGCTCGAATTTTGGGTCGAACAATACAAAGTCTGATACACTGTCTGATACCTAGTTCCAGTAGGATTCAGACCATTTTAATCCCCTGTGTAAAGTTATGTTTTCACTAATTAGGATCCCTACATGTTATAATTTATATTAACTAAGTTATTCTTTCAATTTTAGGCTTTTGGTTATGTATTTGAGTTTTTGAATATGGTTGTGAGTTGTTTCCAGTTCCAACAGGAAACTGTGATATGAAATGGAATGTATGTCAAACCTGAGTTGAAGTTCATTTCCTAGGAATTATTTAGATTAAACTGAAATAAACTAGTGTTCATGAGTTTACTTACAGTAATTTCAATATTCTTCTATTAACTGTTATGTTTCACATGAATTATTTTTCCTTTCTTATATGTACTGCAAACTGAAATTCATGCTTATTGTATACTATTTTAAACTGAGTTTTCCTTTAAATCTATTAAACTGATATTACAGTGAAACCTGATGATTGTTTTCCTTTTTCATTATCTTAATGCGGTTCATCCTTGAACCTGAAATTATTTCCAGATTTTAAATGCTTAGTAGCTCATTGAGTTTTCATTTCCCTTACAATGAACAAACCTGAGATTAGTCATTTAAACCTGAGGCAATGGTTTGTATAGGCTATAAAACTGAAATTGTAAAAAGATATTGTTAAGCTGAGTATTGGTTTTAAGGAAAACCTGAAATAGAATGTATTTTAAACCTGAGATGTATTCAAACCTGAGATTTGTTTAACTACTATTTGTGTGGTTTCAACATGAGTAACTGAGATGAGTTCTGTATATATACTGTATATTGCTTCTAGAACCTGATTTTACATTGGCATTGTTCCTTAACCTTTTCTTAACTAATTGTCATTCCTTTCCTAAACTGTTAAATCTGAATGTTAATGTATCAAAAATCTGAGAATTATTATGATCAAGGAAACCTGAGTTAGCTTTCATTACACTAACCTGAATTGGATGTACATAAAACCTGAGCATTGTGGACTTTAGACACATTATAAGCTTAATGTTCTTCCTTTTAACTGTCATGAGAAGCTGAGTTTTGATTTTATGTTCACTGTTACCTTGTCTTCCTCTCACTGTTTTCTTAATTTCTGAATGCACATCCTCACACCCTCTAGTCACACACCTACACTAGTAGGCTGTCCTCCCTCTTTACATGTGTATATGTATTATATTTTGAATTGTTATATAGGATTTCTATATATGATTGTGTATATATATTAGATATATATATATATATGAGTGTATGTGCCTTGTGATGTTTTAGTCCTATACATACATATTAGTTACATATAGCAATGTGTGTACATGTATTACTTATATGTGGTTGTGTAGGGTAGTGTATAGATAGCCAATTGGTTATGTGACCAAGGCATGGCTTGGCATGGTATTGCCTATTGAATATGGTATAGTCTATTGGCCTATGGCCTATGTTTGTGTTGTTAGCTAGTGAGTCTAGTTTAGACTTGTTTAGTCTTATTAGACCTAGAAGGACTAGTTAGCCTAGTATAGACTAGATTTGATCTAGATTAGACTTGGTTGACCTAGTTTGACTTCTAGGGTTGACCAGAGTTGACCAAGAGTTGACTTTGGTCTAGATTGACCTAGTTCATGTAGAATGCATTAATTTGCATTGTTTTATCATTGTAGACTCATAGTGACTTGTATTGTTCTATAGGAGACAGACACCACTCCTCGGACAGTCTATATTCTCTCAGATTCACCGATTACAGGCGAGTACATTCTCTGATCATTTCATATCCTGCATTAGAAGTATATTTCCTGCTGTAGATTACTATACATGATGCTGACATGTCGGAAACACGGATTAGTACTATATGGATTTTGTTGTGCGATGTTATCCCCTTAGCGGATACATCGGGTATTCGTGTTCGTGTACTTTATCGTGAACATTGTGTACTCCTTATATTTGTGACTTTCGTGTACGAAATGTGTAAAATCGTGTATAATCATGTTTTCATATGACCTTCGTGTACAATAATATAACTTAGCCAGATCCTTGTGTATTGATTGGGGCGGGAAGTAGAAGTGGTTATGTATTCAATCTAGTAGATTACTCGTGTACAACCTCTGTAGATTACTCGTGTATAACATCGTGCCGTTTACATAACCATCTTGTGCTCTGAATCACTAGATACTGCTAGTTCTCTATATACTGTAGCTATTTATTTACAGTCTTTTCTGTTTATCATATTCTTCAGTTTCTTGTATCTTACTCTATAAGCATGATTATTTATCCTGACCTGTTATGATTTGTTGAGAGGTACTGTGCTCGCTCCTGTCCTGACTGGACCTGTTGAAATATTACAGAGGACGAGGCTGAGGCGTTCTGCCCTACTTACTACGGCGCCACACTAGATGAGTGCCCAGACTTGGACCAGCAGCAGGAGCCACTAGCTGTAGATGACACTCCTTTAGATTAGGACTATCTTTTCTATTTGGGATTATTGTACTAGACTTTGAGAAATTCTGAGATGTATTTATTTTAGACACTTAGAACTCTAGTTGTACCTCTGTGATTCTCTGTTCTGGATATTGTTATCTTTCATTATCTATCTATCTTACCTGTTCTACCTTAGCTGTGGTTGAGTTTTATATTGTGTTATGTCACCCCCATTCGGGAAGTATAACTGTTATTACCTTCAATTGTTAGATGTTGTGACCTAGGACAGCATTCTACCACCGACACTGCAGCGTAGGCTGGACGTATCCACGTCTCGTGCCCTTACTCTAAGGTACGGGTCGTGACAAAGACGTTATAGGAGACTTGATTATGAATCACATAGAATGTGACCTTCGTGCGGAGATTGCCTATTTGGACTTTTAGGCGAATCTTTTCCAATGGTTCTCTTCTCCCTGAATTGAACCCCCGAATAGTCATGATTATTGCTGAGAGTTTATGGACAGGGATGTTTAGCGCATCCAATAGAGTCTTTGGCATAATGTTGAGTGCAGATCCTGGATTAACTAGAATACGATCGACCTTCATGGTATCGATATATCCCTTATAGTAGAGAGGTCGGTCATGTCGATTGTCCTTTAGGAGCATATCATCTTGAGTAAAGGTGATATTGGGGATCAGCTCCATCATACTATGGCAATGAGAACATGTCATTGGTTCCTCATCTGGTTTCTTAAGATGCGCTAGACAAGCGTGTGCTTGCATTAAAGCTTCACTTAGCGTCTCTTGGGCTTCTTTTGAGAGACGAAGGAGTGCAAAAATTGATAACCTTGTCGGAGTATTGGCTAGTTGAGCCAATACGTCAAAGTTATACCACTTTTTAAGTCCAAAAGATGGAGTTTTCTTTAATATTTTATCGAAGCGAACTGGCTGTTTGCCTTTGTCAGCCGCTATTGATTTGGAAGGAACTGGTTCTGTTCGAGGCGATAAAGTCGAAGGATCATTGACTACAAGTGGAGAAGATGTTGAAGGGACATCAGAGACTGGAGGAAGAGTGGCTGCATTCTCTTATCCATCTGGATAGTCTCTAAGATAAAGCCACCCATATCGGATACCGGTCATGGCTTCTTTTTCTGGTATTGGTGCAAAGGACAACATGTTACAATTCTTCATCCTAGTCTTGCCTCTGGAAGACTTCTTTTGAAGACATGATGGATTTGTCCAAAATCCCAGTCCAACATGGGACTGATTGTGTTGAAGATGTAGGAAAAGGGGTATAGGAGACCCTTTCCGTCATTTAAACCAGGCACTTTCTTTAGATCATGTTCCATCTTTGTCATCAGTTCTTGGGACTGTTGACTATATAGATAAAATGCTGGCTGGTAATTGATTTTCGACTTTGGTGTCATTGCTTCATCAGAAGAAGGCACAGCTGCCATTGGGATGAAGGTAGCATCCAAAGGTAGAAGATGATCACCCAGCGATGTCATATAACAAGACTTGTATTTGGTCGCTTTTTTTTAACTTCGTAGGGGAAGAATGTATCTTTGGTTCAAAGTCAGCAACCAAATCAGGGTGAATCCACAAGATCTCTCCTTTGTCGGTTGACAAGGGTACGAGACCGTCACTTCGTGCTAGCGAAAGGTTGACGATCTCCAGAGTGGCTTTTGGAATATGACGACTCTATTCTGCATAAGTTGAGCAGGATAGTCGCCAAATTACAGAGAGACGATATTGGCAGTCACCGTTTTTTCATCTTGCTGAAGGGTAATTGCCTTGGCGTTGATCAGTTCCTGGATCTTCCCTTTAAGTACATAGCACACCCTAGTTGGATGTCCCAAGAACCTGTGATAGACACAATATTTAGGATTGTCAGTCTTACCTACTTTATCTGGTCGTTTGGCTTTGGACAGTTGAAGTTTGTTGCTCTTGAGGAGACAATCAAATATGCTCATGATATCATCCTCATCAAAGGAATACTTCTCCTTAGGATGTGGTGCTCTCTGTAGGTGTGCCATCGTGGTAGGTGTTGACTGACCCACATTGATGGCTAAAGCTTCTTTGTCTTTCACATTGATGGCTAAAGCTTCTTTGCCTTCGCGGTTGTTCTGACGACCGCCGTTGTTGGTTGCTAAATGTTCATCTTTTTCAAGATTAGGCATCAGGATGCCTAGTTGTTTAAACTTGTCAGCACTGTCTTCGACTGCCCTGGTACTTATTATGAAGGAGGCCCAGTCTTGGAATTGCGTGGGTCCAGTCCACATGCTGATTATAGGTAACAAGTATGATTTATATGTATCTATAGTCAGTACATCTGGAGTACCCTGAGGTATTTTGAGTGCCTCACGACAGAAGCACTCGATGAAATATTCAACAATTTCACTAGGTTGTTGTTTGTTTTGATGAGGGCCGACGTGGTCATGTCGTTTGTTCCCTCATATAATCGTTCCAGGAATATTTGCTTGAATCCTGCAAAAGATGTTATGCAACCATCTGGCAAACTACGATACCAGAAATAGGCCGCACCCGCCAAACACCCGATGAATGCTCTAGTCAGTAGAGCATCGTTCAATTGGAGCTGATCAGTCATTGCCTCGAAACGATTGAGGTACTAACTCGGAGATGAGTTGCCGTCCAACAACATGATAGTCAGTGGCTTGTACTTTAGTAGAAACTGAACTTCCTTCCACTCTGCTGGGTAAGGTTGCTTGATCCTTAGATTCTGTAGGCTGTCCTTCTGCTTGAAGGCTTCAAACTTGTTACGCAAAAGCTTTACTGCCTCCAGGGGATCTCCCGAGGCTTGGGAAGAAATAGATCGATTCAATGTGTTAGGAGGCAAAACTACATGATAAGCACCACCCCCAACACCAGATTGACTTGGAGTAGCCTGAGCGGGTATAGTAGCATTCTGGGGAGATTGCACTCCTAGACCAGTGTTGACAGGGACAGATGCTGCTACATGTTCTGGGTTTGGAATTGGATTCACAACAGATGGAATAGTATGTTATGCTACGATCACAACATGCATACTTGCAACCATTTACGCTATGGTTTTCAAGTTAGTCTCTAATGCAGTAATCCTCTGTTCTTGACAGCAGGAGTTGGATGCATCTTGTTCTTCATTAGTGACATTGGCAGTCACTTCTCTGGCTATCAATGATGACCTGGTGGAAAAGATACTCCGCTTAGAGCTCTCACTATCGGCGTCAAAGTCATGCAGGGAACTACCCCCAGGATGAAGAGTGGGAAGTCCATTGATCGAAGAAATCTTGGTCAGAATTAGGAAGATTCCTTTGACAGATTGTTTTTTGGTCGAAAGGATGACCGATTGTTCCCTGGTCGAAAGGAAGATTCCTTTGACTGATTGTTTCTTGGTCGGAAGAAAAATTTCTTTGATCGATTAGGTCTCGACTTCTTGATCCGGTATTTTGGTAGACTCATTCACCGGAGTCACGGACACAATCAAGGTATTGTTGACTGGAATTGCGGGATACATTACGTCTTGGTTGTTTTTGACCCCTAGTACTTCGGGACATCATGTTGACCGAAGCATATTGCAACTCGTCTTCATCCACCATAATGAGTTCAGGAGTCCGAGTGTAGTTCAAACGGTCGAAGACAGACCATTTTGCTGATTGACAGCAATATCTAATCACTACTTCATGATGATGATTACAATGATGTTTTTAGTATGTAGTTACAGATGGACGAGATGGTCCTGCGACCTTCCATTTTTGTACAAAAAGTTCACGAAGATCGATTACAATGATAGGATAAGGAGAATTCGGAGGTATATATTCCTTGATGATGTTAAGAACATGATTCCCGTTCTTGAGGTGCCTTGTTCCCTGTATGTACAAAGAAGTACTGAGCTTATTGGCATAGGTGAGAGGATTCTTGATTCGAAAAACTTTCTCTTTGTGCAACTTAGTAGGTGGCGCAGATTGCTCTTAATGCAGGCTTGATGCTATTCTGCATTGGTTAAGGTAAGTACGCATATCAGCGTTCTGTTCCACCTGGCTTTCTGTTTGAGACACCCCCAGTTTATCCTATTTAGTTCTTGAAATGCACAAAGTAGGAAGATCCTGGCTCTGGCTTGATTAGCGCTGGCCATGAGGAGCATGCATGATGCCCTGTTATTCTACGCATACTATTCTAGCGCATTTGGCACGGCGTAGATGAGCAGCAGGAAATGGACTTTGAGTAGAGTCTAGTTACTTGGCATTGATTTGATTATCTCTGCCACGAGAAATAGACTTCCTACTCATAAGTGTTCTCATATTGATTGGCATAGGGGCACAATCAGATTTATTTTCCACTGAGTCCAAGACTGGGAAGGATAAGGAGAGGCCATATGGCGCTTTCCATTGTTCTGTGCAGAGGTAGTGATATATAACTTCTCTACCAAGTTTAGAACTGGCGAGGAGAAATGATTGGCCATAAGGTGTTTTTCTTTGTTCTACGCCAGGGCAGTGGTTGGTGCACTCTCTACCAATTTTGGAACTGAGGAGAAAGAGGGAGGAGCCATACGGCGTTGTTGTCACGACCCGTACCCAGTTTAGGGAAACAAGAAGTGGGTACGTCCAGCATACGCTGTAGTGTCGGCGGTAGAATGCTGTTCTAGGTCACTATCTAATCGACAACTCACGCAATTATATAATGTACTTGTCAATATCTTAACTCCGAACGGAGGACAAGTATAGATATAATGAAATCTCAATCACAGTCTAAGCATGATAAGGTAACACAGAAGTTTATAACTAAGACTAAATAACAACAACAAAACCAACTACTAAATAATAATAATCTCAAACAATCTCAAAACAAAACAATATTTCAACTTATTACAATTCAAGTTCTAAAACATGAAAACTAAACCAAGTCTACTAGCTAGTCTCTTGATCACTACTCAATATCGGGGCCAAAGGTAGCTAAGCCATCTCTTGGTCCATAGTAAGTAGGACAAGTGTCCTCAGGACAAGCATCTGTAATATTTTTAACAGGTCCAGTCATGACAGGAACGAGCACAACTCATCTAGAAATCCCAAGTAAATGGCAAAGAACTAAAAAGCAGTTATAGACAGTTATATTGATGAACATGGCAGTTTTATATAGGTAATGATGTAGAGAATAGTTAAAGTATAAGAGAAGTAAGGTAACAAAACAAGAGAAGAAGCATGACAAGGAAGACTGTAAAACAAGATCTAGTTAAACTAGAGTAACATGATATAAGTCCAGACAGTACAATATAAGTCGAGTGTAAATCCCTATGTGAGTCCAGTACAAGATGAGTCTAGTCGATGATCAATGAATCCAGGGTGAGTCCAAACTATATTCTAATATTTTGTTTTAAAATATCGAGATCGACATGTAAACGGCTATAGGTAATATGGCACATCGCACACTGATCAGGTGAGGGATGGATATCTTTCCAGTATAATTCCAAGGGACGTGGTTCCAGTATTTGGGAATGTTCACATATCTACTCCAATATTTTCCCGTCCAATCAAGTACAAATGAATCTATAACCGATACGACAGTAAGTATAAGTCCAGCCAGCACATGAATGTTGCCAGTAAGTGATGCCAGTTGTTTTCCATTGATCGTCGTAGAAAGAACAATTTTATAGGAGGAATGAACTTTGACTTATAATTACAAACATGCTTGTACAAAAGAGAGCCTAGAAACAAAACCTAGGAAAAGCAATCTAAGTACAATTATTTAGTTTAGATTCTGGAGGGTGACGGTAGAGGCTCGGGAAAGTGCTAACAACTCTGCCTTATTCTTTGGACGATCGAACGCAACCTCGGCTCCGGAGAAGAAATGCTCTCTTTGCCTGTGTGTGTCTCTGTCTATGCGTATATGTGTTTGCAAGGGAATAGCACCTTGTTATTTATAGGAATTCATGAGGAATGGGATGTACAGCCACGTGGCAAATTTTGGGCCACATCCTTGTAACTGTGCCTCGAGACTCGGTTTATTAGTGGACCGCTGGAGATTGATTAAGACTGATCACGATCTGTTTGTTGCAGTAAATCTTAACTGTCAAGACTTGGTCAATTTGTGCTACGTGTCTCGACTGCTACTCTGCGGTGGGCCGTAAGAAGGATGTATCCTGGCTGAGCCGCATGAAGGACTGTCCCATAGCCGAGCCATATGAAGAGTGTCTCATGACCGAGTCGCATGAATAATGTCTCATGACTGAGCCGCATGAAGGACGTCTCATAACCGAGCCGCTTGAAGGACGTCTCATAACCGATCCGCATGAATAATGTCTCATGACCGAGCCGCATAAAGGACGTCTCATAACCGAGCCGTATGAGAGATGCTTTATGACTGAGCCGCATGAGAGTTGTCTCATGACCGAGTCGCATAAGAGTCGTCTCATGACTGAGCCGCATGAAGGTCGTATAGGTGTCACGACCCGGTCCCCAAATACTTGGGTCGAATCGGATCATGTCCAGCCTGCACCGTTGATGAGACGGCGGCAGTAAGCTGTAATCCATATGCAGGTCAACCAACAACATTTAAACTAAAATTTACCACAACATTTATTCGATAATAAACTTGTCCAGTACAAAAGTTTAAAAGATCCAAAAAAAACTGAAATAAGACTAGCTAACACCAACAGCATCTAAGGAGACGCCGATCCATCGTCGTCAGGTAGTACCGCCGGGTACCGAACAGGATTGTTGAACATTAGCTCTGTGCCACCAGATACTCTAGAATGATCAACCTCAGAGTAACCTAAAAATGTTGGTCTCCAGTCAGGAGTGAGCAAAGTACAGTTCATGCAAATTTTAACAATTAAAATGACAATTTATAACATGCATTTTTAAACAGTTTGAAAATGAACAATTTTGAAATAGTACAGTACAGTGATATGAATAGGTAAAGAATATGACCGGTTTGGGTACATTTGTATCCTAGCGATACGGTATGGCTTATCCCCGTGTGAAAGAGGGGTAAGCTAACACATTCATTATCCTAAGTTTGGATTTGGTCATATCCAGTACACTATTCCCCCAGTCCCCAACAGTACAATCATTTCTCCCGTAGGAGTTCGTGTATAATTGTGGTTTAAACTTGCAATGAAACAATTGTGAAAATAATTGTAAAATCTACATAAAATGTACTTGCCTTAAACTTCCGATTGAACAAGGTTGGTACTTCGGTATTCGAAAGGTCACGCTCTTCCTTGAATTCCTACATTCCGGGAAAACTTTGTCTCAGAGCCAAACTTAGAGTTATCTAGTTACAATCTCTATTTGTCTTTCCTAGTCAATTTTAGTCAACAACATCACAACGTTTACTAGTGGGTTAAAATTTAGAGATTCAGTTTATATTGGTTTTTCAAGAAAACTTGTATTTATCAAATCATTTATAAAAGCTCGGTATTCTTATCTATTTTATTGGAAAACTTTGACGTTCTACAATTATATATAAAATATATTTTCTTTTACTTAAAGATGAGGAAATCATGAGCTATTTAATTAAATTAATAATAAGAATATTTTAATTGTTCCTACGCGCACCACAATCCCAGAAAATAAAATAAAAACGCTACATTACAATATTACAGACCACTTAATAGAAACTGGGCTTATGCTCTTACAAATTTAATTACAAATTAAATAAGGGAAACAGGTTAGTCCCGAGATTATCTACAATAAAAAACCAATAAATTCCAAAATAATATTTAAAGAAAATTATAAGTCTCAGACTCTGGTCCAAACTTTATTTTCAACTACTCTGCCTCAACGTCCGGTCGAACCGGTGCGTTTGCATTTCGTTGGGGCCCAGTGACCGTTAAGGTCGTCGCCCAATATTATTAAAATAATATTTTACCAAAAATCATTTTAAAAATCATTAAATAATTTCCCGAAAATTTCGGCAGCATTCCCTCTGTTTTTGGTCAACCCAAAAACTGGGAATTTGCTCCGATACCTGCAAAAATAATCCCAAAACTCCAATTTATATTTTTATCCCTCAAAATATTATATTTTTTTCCAAAACCCATCTCAACAAACTATACAGAACCCAATCCAGCAATAGAACCCAAAATCCAGCATATCCGTATGACCCAAAAGAATAACCAATTTTCAACTTTCACCAAAGAAATCCAAATACTAACAGAACATTCATATAGCTAAAGAGAACAATAGCTATCAACAGAACATAAAAGTAACATAATTTCACCAAAAATCCAATACAAAAATTTCCCGTATTTCCTTCGGAAATTCCGAGAATTAGCCTACGAATAGGAAAACCCAGAAAATAATCTTTCTCCAGAGTTTCTTTCGAAAAGGTTCTCGGAAACCCGACTTTCCGAAAATTTCGGAAAGAACAGAAATTGCAATGTAAAATTTACGTTGCCGAACCGAAATCCAGCTGGATTCGGGGACCAGAGAATTCATCATCGACAGAAAGGAAAATAGAGTTCCAGAAATTATACCCAAAACCGAAGTCGAAGGAAATCCCGAATTTGGGTCGCGGAACCGAACGGCAAAACGGACAGTGCTGGACATGGACAGGGGCGAGCAAAGGGTCGACGGACGAAGGCCACGCGGGGTGCCGGCGGTGGACGGCGGCGGTCGCCGGTCGGGCGCGGGCGGCGGTGACGCGGGGCCGCGCGGGTCGACGGGAGCGCCGGGAAGCGGCTCGGTCGCGCTGGAAAGGGCGTCGGCCTCGGGAAAACTCGGCCAGTGGTTCGCCGGGGAGGATCGAGAAGGGGATCGCCGAAAAATAGTTGATTTGGAAAGAGGATGAAGAAGATGGTGATGGTGTGGAAAAATGATGGGGAAAAGCCCCTTTTATAGGAAATAGGTAGTGAAGGTTACCATTTAAGAAGATGGAGAGCCACCATGGCTTGATGGTCGGCCGGTTATGGAAGGCGAGGGGGTCGACGGGTGGGGAAGAAGAAGAAAACTTCTTCGGTTCACAAAGGCCACTCACAGCACCCAACACTAAAGAAGAATGAAAAGGCTATTGAATGTTTTCTTCATCAGACACTTAATATATGTCATTCAATATCAAGAGTAAGTATAGACTTAATGGGTTGAGACATACGAATGGGTTTGAAACCCATTCAAGATTTATAGGTTAGCCTATAATTGGCTTGGGTTAGGTCCAATTGGACTTAGAAAAATAATGAGTTTGGGCCAGGATTGAAACTAATGGCCAAAGCAATGGGTTTCAATAAAATTTAAAGACTTTGGGCTAGGAAAATTTTAGACAACTAAAAATATTTTTAAAGGAAATATTATTTAGAAAATTTTTGTACAATTTATAAAAATATTTTATGTTCAAATTTGGGTTCAAGTCCGGGCTGACATGCCAAAAATCCAAGTTTAACTATTTGGAAAATAATTTACTCTTAAATAAATATTATTAACATCTAACATTATTTTAAAGAAAAAAAAAAATTTATTGCTAACAAAATTTTATTTAGCAAATAAAAAAAATTAGAAGTAAACTAAAAATACGGGTTTCACAACCTTCCCTCCTTAGAAAATTTCGTCCTCGAAATTTAAGGACAGGTAGGACAGGATTCCCACAATTCAATTAGACACGAGTATGGTGTTCAATTCAGGTTCAAACAATAAGAATTTTTAAAGGTAATCATGGATGAGACAATTTAGGGACAAAATAAAATATAAAGCGAACCAAAGTGTATGAGGTTGATCAGACCATCATTGCACCGGTTCTGATTAGACAATATATTAATGGAGGCCTCCAATAAGATAATGTCATGATCAAGCTTGAAAAAGGAATAGCTCGCAAAACTAGGCTAACAAGCATAATGTCAAATTTGAAAATGAAACAGATGAGTATGGAAAGAAATAGGAATAATGATTCAACTTTGCCTGATCTTCATCTCACCTCTGACTATGCTTGTTACTGGTTTCTCTGACACTGCCTTCTTCTACAAATTCCAGTGGTTGACAACTGTTGTCTGCCCAGTGCTTCTGTTTATCATAGCTTGTCTCTGATCATCTTCACTTCCTCTGCTGCGCCAGTTACTCTCTCTGGATCTAACAGTATTCTTTCTTCTACATCGTCCTATGCAAGTTATGTACGAAAACTACATCCAAAACTTCAATGATGTTGTACTGATGCTAACTGGGTATTTATTGTAAGAAAACTCTACCAAAGATAATTGATCTTTCCAAGATCCTCCAGATTCCAGGAGGCAAGATTCTTCAGCATGTCTTCAAACGTCTAGATTGACTTCTTTGATTGTCTGTCAGTTGGAACTTCATGAATCCGGTAGATGTGTCTCTTGCACATTGCCGCCAACTCTTTCGTGAATAAAGCAACTTCATAATAAACTGACTTGGTCAGTCAGTCCATAAAATCCAATTGATGATCTTCCCTCCTTAGGAACAAAGTAATCCTAACACAAGGTCCATTTATGTGTTCCTACTTCTACTCCGAAATATCCAGCGTCTGCAGGAATCTTGCTAATTTCCACATGTTGACAGAATACCTAACCTCATTCTTAGAATTTGTCCTTCTTCATTACATAACACCATTTAATGGTACACACATCCCGATACATCTGGTTAGAGTGTGTGGGATACTGCGCTTCTTAGTTCACCAGAAGGTATACAACCTCGTACCATTCTTCAAAAGCTCCATCGTTGGCAATAAAGAAACTCCCAAATGTTCCTGTCAACACTTGATCTCTAAGTTTACAAGTGCCTTGTCTTGAAACTGCGTCTTCTTGACTTTGTTCTTCAGACTCGAGCTCACTTGCAGCTTTATTGACACTGAATCAGCATCTAGTTCCATCCTTCTATCTTCAGACAGTATGCTCGCCAGCCCAACTTCCTGATGTCTAGGTGCCGCTTTTTGGTCAAACCATCGATATCAGCTTCAATCGTCTTCGTTTACCCAATATTCCGCTTTTTCTGAGTAGAAATATATTTCAGACTTTTATAGTCCGTATATAATTTTACTCCCTTTCCATAATAATTCCATAGCCTTAAAGCAAGGATACTTACAACAAGTTCCGAATTATGTGTGGGATAGTTCTTCTTATGAGTCCGTAATTGCCTAGATATGTAGACAATTATTTTTCCATGTTGTTGAAGAATACAACCCAGTCTTTTTCCTGAGACATCTCTGTAGATGGTGAAACCACCGGATCCTGCGGGTAGCGCAAGGATTGGTAAGCTTCTTCTACAGCTTCTTAAATGCGTCCAGACAAACTCTTCATTCTTTCGAGTCAGCTTCATCATCGACTCAGCAATCTTGGCGAATTCCTACACAGATTCCAGTAGTATCCCATCAAGCCCAAGAAACCATTGAACTTAGATATACGACTTCTCCACAGCGGCTATCTATCTAGAGTCTATCAAATTTTCTTCTCTTGTGACATTATGGCAAAAAAAAACCACATTGTCTAAGAAAATTCATGTCTTGATAGCTTACCAAAAACTTCTTCAAAGTTCCTAGAAATTTCTCAGATGCTCTTCATGTTCTTCTTCAGTCCTTGAGTATATCAGATTTTTGTTATCTAAAGAAAAGACAACAAACTGATTCAATTACTCATAAAAAGACTCTGTTCATGAGATTCATGAACACAACATGAGTATTCATCATTCCAAGAGACATGATCCAAAAATTCAACTACCAGTATTTGGTGTTGAATGTCGTCTTGAGAATGTACTCCTTCATGATCTTAATCTGATGGTAGTCAGTTCTTAAGTTAATCTCCGAAAACCCTTAAGTTCACTCAACTTGGATAGATCATCAGTCGAGAAAAAGTAATTCTTCAGTGCCCTGATAGTCTACTCTCATCCATATTGTTTTATCCTGATGCTTCTTAGAGTGAAGCTCCGTCTTATATGAAACCCAACACCTTTAGTCCATTGATCTAATCCTTCATTTCCTTGGCTTCCTTCAGGTCGATTCTATAGTATCACTTAGTCATAGGGAAGGAGCTAGGTACTAGGTTAATGGAATATTTCTATGCATAGGGTAATCCAGAAACTATTAGGGAAAACTTCTATCATGAAGATGTAACTAAGATTTTTATTCATATAAGAGAATTACAACAAAACTCTCATAATTGATCTAGGGACATCTTGTTACAGCTTCTTAATAGATAATACTACTCAGCAGTCCTAAGTACTATTCTTCATGGTTCTGGTTCTTGCTTGGGCATCTCCATTTTCTTCCTCTTCTATGATCCTTGATTCTGCTTCATCCCTTCCTACGGTCTGTTGGATAGAGTCCTGAGGTTGTGGCATAATAGACGCTCCGATACGATGATAAGATAAGAGGCAGTCCTTAACTTGATGTTCAGCAGATCCACACACCAAACATTGCCTTAATCTCTTGCGACAAATGTTGGCTTGGTGACCAGGTCTCTTACAGTAGGCACAAGCCAAAAGCTTCTTGCAATATGGTTGTCGGACAGGGCCCAAATATCTTCTATTCTCATGGGTATCCCTCCTAGGACGAGGTTCCGCTCCAACTTGGTTTAAAATGGCTAAGGTTGCGTCGTTGATATTCTTCATGACTTCTCTCGAGATATCCATCTGTTCAGCTTGAATCTTCTGATACTCTTGGATTTCTTGAAATAGAGCAACCATCTGAGAGGTGTTCTCTGGTACTGGTGAAGCAACATGAGTGGGTACTTCCTCAAAGAAAAGTAACCCAGTTAGAGGAGAGGTAGGATTTGCCAGTGTGGGGAAAACTTCACTGGATGATTGGTGAGGATGATCAATCAGCTGGTTGGGTGAAAAGCTCTGACTTGACTGAAGAGGCGGGGTTCGATCCGGAGATGATACCACATCGTCAGCAGAGTTGGTTTTGTCAGTGGTCATTCTCTGGAAGGTTTAGGATGCAAGCATAAGCAAGGTAACCTACCAGTCTATAATAAAAATATTTATCATATATAAATCGGTCCTATGTTGTGGCAATTTTGATGTTCTAGTGTTCCTAATTGTTTCTAGTTTTCCTAAATTGTTGATTTAGTTGACCTGCATGGGCCACCACTAAAAACATGTCACGACCCGGTCCCCAAATACTTGGGTCGAATCGGATCATGTCCAGCCTGCACCGTTGATGAGACGGCGGCAGTAAGCTGTAATCCATATGCAGGTCAACCAACAACATTTAAACTAAAATTTACCACAATATTTATTCGATAATAAACTTGTCCAGTACAAAAGTTTAAAAGATCCAAAAAAAACTGAAATAAGACTAGCTAACACCAACAGCATCTAAGGAGACGCCGATCCATCGTCGTCAGGTAGTACCGCCGGGTACCGAACAGGATTGTTGAACATTAGCTCTGTGCCACCAGATACTCTAGAATGATCAACCTCAGAGTAGCCTAAAAATGTTGGTCTCCAGTCAGGAGTGAGCAAAGTACAGTTCATGCAAATTTTAACAATTAAAATGACAATTTATAACATGCATTTTTAAACAGTTTGAAAATGAACAATTTTGAAATAGTACAGTACAGTGATATGAATAGGTAAAGAATATGACCGGTTTGGGTACATTTGTATCCTAGCGATACGGTATGGCTTATCCCCGTGTGAAAGAGGGGTAAGCTAACACATTCATTATCCTAAGTTTGGATTTGGTCATATCCAGTACACTATTCCCCCAGTCCCCAACAGTACAATCATTTCTCCCGTAGGAGTTCGTGTATAATTGTGGTTTAAACTTGCAATGAAACAATTGTGAAAATAATTGTAAAATCTACATAAAATGTACTTGCCTTAAACTTCCGATTGAACAAGGTTGGTACTTCGGTATTCGAAAGGTCACGCTCTTCCTTGAATTCCTATATTCCGGGAAAACTTTGTCTCAGAGCCAAACTTAGAGTTATCTAGTTACAATCTCTATTTGTCTTTCCTAGTCAATTTTAGTCAACAACATCACAACGTTTACTAGTGGGTTAAAATTTAGAGATTCAGTTTATATTGGTTTTTCAAGAAAACTTGTATTTATCAAATCATTTATAAAAGCTCGGTATTCTTATCTATTTTATTGGAAAACTTTGACGTTCTACAATTATATATAAAATATATTTTCTTTTACTTAAAGATGAGGAAATCATGAGCTATTTAATTAAATTAATAATAAGAATATTTTAATTGTTCCTACGCGTACCACAATCCCAGAAAATAAAATAAAAATGCTACATTACAATATTACAGACCACTTAATAGAAACTGGGCTTATGCTCTTACAAATTTAATTACAAATTAAATAAGGGAAACAGGTTAGTCCCGAGATTATCTACAATCAAAAACCAATAAATTCCAAAATAATATTTAAAAAAAATTATAAGTCTCAGACTCTGGTCCAAACTTTATTTTCAACTACTCTGCCTCAACGTCCGGTCGAACCGGTACGTTTGCATTTCGTTGGGGCCCAGTGACCGTTAAGGTCGTCGCCCAATATTATTAAAATAATATTTTACCAAAAATTATTTTAAAAATCATTAAATAATTTCCCGAAAATTTCGGCAGCATTCCCTCTGTTTTTGGTCAACCCAAAAACTGGGAATTTGCTCCGATACCTGCAAAAATAATCCCAAAACTCCAATTTATATTTTTATCCCTCAAAATATTATATTTTTTTCCAAAACCCATCTCAACAAACTATACAGAACCCAATCCAGCAATAGAACCCAAAATCCAGCATATCCGTATGACCCAAAAGAATAACCAATTTTCAACTTTCACCAAAGAAATCCAAATACTAACAGAACATTCATATAGCTAAAGAGAACAATAGCTATCAACAGAACATAAAAGTAACATAATTTCACCAAAAATCCAATACAAAAATTTCCCGTATTTCCTTCGGAAATTCCGAGAATTAGCCTACGAATAGGAAAACCCAGAAAATAATCTTTCTCCAGAGTTCCTTTCGAAAAGGTTCTCGGAAACCCGACTTTCCGAAAATTTCGGAAAGAACAGAAATTGCAATGTAAAATTTACGTTGCCGAACCGAAATCCAGCTGGATTCGGGGACCAGAGAATTCATCATCGACAGAAAGGAAAATAGAGTTCCAGAAATTATACCCAAAACCGAAGTCGAAGGAAATCCCGAATTTGGGTCGCGGAACCGAACGGCAAAACGGACAGTGCTGGACATGGACAGGGGCGAGCAAAGGGTCGACGGACGAAGGCCACGCGGGGTGCCGGCGGTGGACGGCGGCGGTCGCCGGTCGGGCGCGGGCGGCGGTGACGCGGGGCCGCGCGGGTCGACGGGAGCGCCGGGAAGCGGCTCGGTCGCGCTGGAAAGGGCGTCGGCCTCGGGAAAACTCGGCCAGTGGTTCGTCGGGGAGGATCGAGAAGGGGATCGCCGGAAAATAGTTGATTTGGAAAGAGGATGAAGAAGATGGTGATGGTGTGAAAAAATGATGGGAAAAAGCCCCTTTTATAGGAAATAGGTAGTGAAGGTTACCATTTAAGAAGATGGAGAGCCACCATGGCTTGATGGTCGGCCGGTTATGGAAGGCGAGGGGGTCGACGGGTGGGGAAGAAGAAGAAAACTTCTTCGGTTCACAAAGGCCACTCACAGCACCCAACACTAAAGAAGAATGAAAAGGCTATTGAATGTTTTCTTCATCAGACACTTAATATATGTCATTCAATATCAAGAGTAAGTATAGACTTAATGGGTTGAGACATACGAATGGGTTTGAAACCCATTCAAGATTTATAGGTTAGCCTATAATTGGCTTGGGTTAGGTCCAATTGGACTTAGAAAAATAATGAGTTTGGGCCAGGATTGAAACTAATGGCCAAAGCAATGGGTTTCAATAAAATTTAAAGACTTTGGGCTAGGAAAATTTTAGACAACTAAAAATATTTTTAAAGGAAATATTATTTAGAAAATTTTTGTACAATTTATAAAAATATTTTATGTTCAAATTTGGGTTCAAGTCCGGGCTGACATGCCAAAAATCCAAGTTTAACTATTTGGAAAATAATTTACTCTTAAATAAATATTATTAACATCTAACATTATTTTAAAGAAAAAAAAAATTTATTGCTAACAAAATTTTATTTAGCAAATAAAAAAAATTAGAAGTAAACTAAAAATACGGGTTTCACAATAGGCGATCCACATGAAAAGTCTTCTTTGGAACTGTGAACTGTGCCGGATATCATGATAATTTTCTCGTCTTTTTAGGAGCATGTCACGTCTTGTCTTTATGTCAGAACTGTCATCTCTGTCAGAGCTGTCGTCTTTGTGTCAGAGTAATTATGGCCAGCTGTATGGAGAGACATTTATTGCTTAGGCTGATAAGGCTCTCTACTGCTTTTGGGCCGCGTGAAGCTTTCTGAGCCGTATGAAGCTTCCATGTTGATTTTGGGCCGCATGAAGCTTCCTAAGTTTTGAGCCGCATGAAGCATTCTGAGCCATATGAAGCTTGCTGGGTTTTGAGCCGCATGAAGCTTTCAGGATTTTTGAGCCGCATGAGGCTCCATGTTACTTTTCGAGCCGCATAACAAATCCCATTCTTTGAATAAGAAGCATGGGTATGTCCTAGGAAGCGTTGAGACCGCATAAGATTTTCATGCCACATAGGCTTCTCTGGCCGCATACTGGTCTCGTGCCACGTAGGCATCCCATTAATTGTTTTTGATTTGCTTTGATGATTTAAAGTCATCTTTTGGATAGAATCCCAAGAGTCGGCATTAATTATTTTGATTTGCTTTGATGGTTCAGAGCCGTCTTTTGGATAGAATCCCAAGAGTCATCTTTATTCGAAATTTGAAGCGGCTTCTATCGATCTACGTACCTTTGTCAGCCTATAAATACGAGAAGTTTTGAGGAGAGAGATTCCTTCTTTCTTTCTTCAAAACTTTTCACCACCCTAGTCGCTGCTTCTCTTCTTCTCTCGATCATCCATGGCTCCAAAAGCTTCTTCCAGCGCAACAGCGAAGGACAAAGGACTTGCTTCCTCGCCGAACACGGTGAGCTCGATCCATCCCGACGTTCATCCTCCCTTCAATAGTAAGAGCAATGGGAGGAAACTGTATTAATCCAAACCCTAACTTCAATGGCTATGTCGCATATTTTATGCGTGGGCCTTTCTCTGTTATGCTTCGGCATAGTTGATGCTCTTTTCGTCTTTACTGAATTGCTCAAGTTCTGTGTGATGAATCCGCATGAGCTGTGCCGTATGGGCCACATAAATGTCTGATGACTGAGTCGCATGAGAGATGTCTCATGACTGAGCCGGATGAGAGATGTCTCATGATCATGTCGCATGAGAGATGCTTCATGACCGAGCCGCATGAGACATGTCTCATGATTGAGCCGCATGAGAGACGTCTCATGACCGAGCCGCATGAGAGATGCTTCATGACCGAGCCGCATGAGACATGTCTAATGATTGAGCCGCATGAGAGACGTCTCATGAACGAGCCGCATGAGAGATGCTTCATGACCGAGCCGCATGAGAGACGTCTCATGATCGCATAAGCACCTTATGGACTGGGCCGCATGAACGCCCATGTAACAGAGCTACAAAAGCTAGGAAAAGTAGCAAAAGGTTTTTCTGACTATCTTCTGACTTCTTTCTCCTTTCCTTTTCAATGAAGCTGCCGATCAATCCCTTAGGGGAGCTCTTGGTAGGTCAGGCTCAGTCTGCCTTGGGTGTGAGGTTCGACCAGGTGGTCGAATATGTGTCAACCCAAATTATTGAAGATCAATCTGAGGACCGGCTGAGGGTCATCAGCAACCAATCCTTCTTCTACCTCTTGGGTATGATGAACTCGGGGCAATTAGGGGGCATGCATCTGAAACCCGTATTCTTCTTTGGGGATGCTCTAACTGTAAAGAACCCCAATATTCTAGATATATCCGAATGTTAGAGTTTTTTTTTCCAACGGGATGGCAATTCATATTCCTCAGATGGAGCATCATTTCTTGCTCTCTTTGTTTAATATGCTACCAATTGACAGAAAAATGGTGGACTCCCTAACTCTGAGCCAGCAGGGGATGTTCGTGGGTGATATTCATTATAACAAAACATCAAGGTCGGTAGTTACGGGCAAGATATCGGTCAGTCGCTATGTGATGGGGTTGGCCCCGGGCAGTTTCATAAACTTACAGGGTCCCAACTTCAGGTTATCCCAAGCTGATACTTTTATGAACCAGATTGCTCAAAAGGGGTCCTACCCCACTGCTCGGCTGTCACTACTGAACTAGATGAACCCCACCCCTTCATGGATCAATTTGACCTTGTAGATCTTGCGGACATATAAGGAATTCTTGCTTGAGATTGGTCTTTATCATGCCATACGGGGCACTTGTTATGGTCTACCCATAAACAAGAAGCTGTTCATGGCTCTTCTTGAGATGTACAACCGTCGCAAGAGGAAATTTTTCACACTAGGAGGGGAAATGGGACTCGCTCTCCATGAGATGCTTGAAGTCTCCAAGCTGCTTTGGGGAGGTAAAGTTTTTGAGGCATATACCCCTACCAATGAAGAATTTAAGGAATTGGAGTGGCGGTTTTCGGGTTTTATGGCTGTTTACCGGGAATTGTTATGTCATCATAGTACATGCCAACAAATGTCGAAGAAAAAGAATGATAGCTCAGAAGGGAACCTTCCTCACACTAAGGCTTGGCTCAGCTACCTGTTTGAACTAGGTACCTGAGGCCGGGTTTTCCTTCGAAGTCCTCGCACCTGGGAGGAGGTGCATAATCAAGTGTTGAATGCCAAGAGGGTTGAAACTACGGATGATAGATTCGGGAGCCAATCTGACACCTTTAATTACTTTTATCAAGATACCCAGAGGATGTCTGATAAGGCCCTCCTGGCAGGATTTTTGATGTTGTGGCTGCAAATTTATGTAGTTTCGGGACGAGCTGGTACTATTAAAATAATCAGCCGTAACTTGATCCTTCCCGCTGTGAAGCTAGTCTTTTGATGTAGGCTAGCTCTACTCCCTGCCATGGTATGAAGCATATATCTTGGTCTCCGTAGTCCAAAGTCATTGCTCGCGATACGGCGAAGGATTTTGAAGGAATCAAGCTGCCCTATCATTATCTGATGGGGTGGCTGTTAATGCATTACTAGTCTTTGATGAGGCATGGCCCAGAGGATGATGTAACCGCTGATGATGCCTTCATCTATCAGTACCGTCGTATGCCCTGGGAGTACACTACCATGCCCGCCTGTCGGATGGCGCTGGCACGAGTGGACATATATTCCTTACTCGTGTATGTTCCTCATTTTACTGACGAAGAAGTAAGAGGCATACATCTTGACGGTACTGGGTCTTCCCATTTCTTGTCCGAGAAGATGCTCCTCTGGTTACAGAACATTCGCCCTGCATATATGGTGTATCATAACCGTAACTCCGTCTTTTTGTAGCCTTACTTACCCAGTCGATTATCTCTGCAATTTGCGTACAGTCAAATGTTCTTGGACAAAACCAGCTCCTGTCTGGGTTTCGAGAGTAGCGTTCTTGATGGCATCCAGGCTTGGCATTATTATAGCACAGTTCACACCCATGCCAGCTTCTCCGTACCCGATACTAGAGAGTCGGGGTATATTTTATACATGGCAGCCCTGTACCATGTTATGGTGAACAAGCCCCTAGAGATTTTGACCCAAGTACCAGCTTCATTATCGGTACTGGTTTGGAGAAGAAGCCAAAAGAGTCCAAGATGAGGACCAAGAAGGGGAAGACAATTGACTGGTCTGACTCGGAGTCTATTAACGTAGACGAGGAGGATGACCCTGATAACCTGTCTCTTCCTGGAGACAATTTGGTTGCAGATATGCCTCCTGCTGTGCCTAGTCCTTCGCATAAACGTAGTAGGCATGAGCCCTCTATCGTCAGCAGAACATACTCCCAAAAATGGGCCGCGGTCAAGCCTCGCGGGCCGAGCATTAGGGAGAAAAGTGATGACGTCGAAGCCGTCTCAGAGGTGAATCGAATTACGATCACCTTTTTAGTTCTTTTTTCTAAAATAGAATCTAATCATCAATTTTTCTTTGTAGGTGTTAGAAGAAGTGAACTCCCCAGAGCCAGCTACCGCCTCTGAGGTTGACCCTGCTATAGCCGCCTTAATTAGTGCTGTGACAGTCGAGCTTCCTTCCACCACGGTCGTGCTGGCAATGGCTGAGATTCCTCCTGCTGCTAAAATCTGCAACCAGTGGCGATGTGGGCTTTACTGAACCAGTCTCTGAGGTTGCTGATCCTCAGCCGGTTGATATCGACCCCGTTGTATCCACTTTCAGAGCAGTTGGGACAGAGAAAGCAGCTGCAAGTGGCTCAGGTGTCGCCACTGAAGGGGATATGGTGGCCGTGAGTGAGCCTCAGCCTCTGCGACCCTCCCTTGGTAAGCTATGTCATGTCTTGACTAGTGAGGAGGTTCATTTGCTCTATCTTCATCTCCTTCGGGTTAAGTTGTTCGATGATTGTTCTGGACATGCAGGTCCTGCTCCTTCGCTGTTGACAACGGACACCATCGGGTGAGAAGCTATCGGGGGATCTAGTGAAAGAAAGTATGCCTCTTCCTCCTCCAACTCATATCGAGGGACCTCTTGCCGGGTCGAGTTCAGGAGGGAAAGTAGTGGGACTGCCGGGGTGGAAAGAAATGGTCCTTGTACCCTCCTCGGTTAATGTAACTTTATCACCGAAGGTTGATCTTTCTGCACTGCCCAGTCTTCGAATCCTCCGGGCTGCAGAAGAGGAGATGACTGTGGTTCAGGCGTCTTATCGCTCGTAACTTACATCCCTAGTGATAGGGGCATCAAGTTCTAGTATATCTTATTTGCAACCATCTTCAACTCTCCCGGCTACTCTTCCTTTGACACCGTCTTCTTCGAAAGTTCTGGACGAATCGTCGAAGGACGTGATTGAGAGCTTTTACTGCCACTTGAAACGACGGGTCAAAGCTACCCTAGAAAGAGGGACATCTTTTGTACTGGCTCGTCAATGTGCCCGCGGCCAAATCGAACTTCTCAGAACACTCCCGGGCGGGACGGGGATGGTCGACCTCTTAGAGCCCAAATTGGTCGAAGCTGATAAGCTCGTTGCTCAGCTTCAAGAGCTGCGACAAGTTGATATATCTTTGTCAATAGATCAAGAGCGCGCCTTCCTTACAACAACCATGGAGAAGGTAAAGACAGTACTGAATACGTCCAAGCCTGCTCTGGTAAAGGACCTTCAAGATCTGTCTCTGAAGTATGATCAACTGAGCCAGATTGGAGAGGACTATTTGGCTCGAGAAGAGGCCGCATCTCGTAGGATAGCCGATACCAATGAACAGATTCTCCAACTCCAGAAAAAGTTAGCTTCTTTATAATTTGAGCTCCAGGCCTCCCGCAAAGATAAGGAGTTAATTTTTCGGAAGACCGACCCGGTCACCCGAACCTCTATTGCCATGGAGTACGCACTGAAGAAACATGAAGAGCGTTGGCAGGCTCATGCGCATCTAGAGGATACAAAAAAGTTGACTGAAGAAGCTGAGTGTCGGGCCGCACTAAGGATTGAGCGGTCGACAACCAAGCTGAAGGACCGGCTCAGAGAACTGTGTGTCGGCGAACCATAATCGAATTTTTCTCTCCTTTATAATTATGTCCTTCCATTTCTTTTTCTCTAGAGCAGGGACGTGGTCCCAGGAAAATATAGCACTTTTGACTCTTTTTTAAATGAATGAGTATGTTTACCTCATCCTTTGTTTGTGGTATCTGTTGTGTTTGTACAGTATCTTTGGTGTTGTGGTACTTGCCCCACTGGGGGACTTTTTGTTGACCTATTACCCTTGGCATACCTTGGTTTTAGGTATGGATAATAAGTTCGATAGTGAAACCCAGCATATTTACTTGAATGTAGTAAACATGAGGTTTAATTATGGAACCTTCCTACTCAGAGGTACTGAGGACATGGTAGGTGTGGGCTCAATATAGATACCTAGAACAACCCCGTGGTAAGTTCGACATAGAAGTTTCTGTTGGCCCATTGGTCATATGGTCAAACTGATTTTAATAATTGAGCAAACTCGGTCTCGATATATGAAGCTAGTCAGGATGTATCGGACTCTTGGACATGATCAAGAACAGCTATCTACACAGTTCAAAACTGAAGCTATGTTTGCCTGTTCGAGTCTGTATTTCTTTGAGTAATATATTTTTTATTTTATTGAGTCTAGGAATACGTTGTACACCGAGTCGTACTGACAAATAGGCTATTCCAAAATGTTTTTAAAATACTTTTAAAATGTCCTTTGTTTTGAAAAACATTCATTTAAACAAAAGCTTCAAAAAGGTTTTCAAAAATCCCCAACAACTAATTTTTAAAACCTAACCTAACCCTGACAGAACTCGGCCAGAGTTCGGCCAGAGTTCGGTTAGTGGCCGTTTTAATTTTTGAATTCTTCTGAACTTGGTCCTCCTGCAGTTGCGGATTTGACCGAAATTTCCTCATAGAGTTCTGCCCGAATTCTGGCAGAATTCTGTCTTTGGAACTCCTATAAATAGAGAAGGATTTCGATCATTTTAACACACTCATTCACTTTCAATCTTCTCTCTATCTAAAGCAATCAGTCTTCCAAAGAGTTTTCTTGAGCTTTAAATTTCAGATCCCAAGCCAATTATAATCCTCTAGTCGATTTGCCAGTGCGGTGCGGTCTAGAAGTTTCTGAGAGATTGTAATAAGAAGGCTTGATTTGAAGAATACCTCTTCACAATTGAAGTTGGACGAGTTCTTCGTATCAAAGCTCGCGTTGTAGAAGTTGCAAGGACTTCGTAAGAAAACTTACGGTTTTGCTAATAGTGGATTCAACTGGTAGCAAGAGTTCTACCGACTAGATTAGTCCTCAACAGAGGAAAACCAATATACATTGCTGTCTTTGTGTTTGCTTTCTTATCTCTGCCTTTACATTACTTAGTTGTGATTATTTACCCCCCTCTAGAGTATTGTGCTTTACGATTTCGTTTCTACAATTGGTGTCAGAGCGGGTGTTACAGGTAAAGCAAGGTAACATTGCAATTATTTATTCATTTAATTAATTGTTATATAGATCACAGCACAACACATGGCAACTATGAAATTCACAAGTGAAGGCCAGGCCACAAACAGACCTCCACTGTTTGATGGTACAAATTATACCTATTGGAAAACACGGATGAGTTTCTTCTTTAAATCACTTGACTTTGATTTATGGTCTATTGTTATTGATGGCTATCAAAAGCCACTTCGTATAAATGTTGATGGAGTTTAGTTAAAAAACCCCATAACAGATATACAGAGGAAGAAAAGAAAAATGCCAGTCTTGACGCACGTGCTATTAACGCTCTATTTTGTGCTTTAGACAGAACTGAATTTAACAGGGTGTCTATCTGCACAACGGCTAATAAAGTGTGGAAGCTTCTTGAAGTCACACATGAAGGCACGACGCAAGTCAAAGAATCAAAGGTCAGTAGACTTACTCAAGAGTATGAGGTGTTTAAGTTGAAGCCCAACGAAACAGTTACTCAGATGTTCGAAAGATTCTTGGATATTGTAAATCCTTTGTCCTCCCTAGGCAAAGAGTACAGTAACCATGAAAAGATTCACAAACTCCTGTGAGCACTCACCAAAAACTGGATTCCAAAGGCTACTGCAATCATTGAAGGGAACGACCTCACAACTATGTCCCTCGAAGTACTCATGGGTAAGCTACTCACTCATGAACTGGAGCTACAAGATTTTGAAGAGCCTGTACCAAAGGAGAAGACGATCGCTTTCAAGGCTCAGCACAGAAAAGCTGCTGAAGGTGACTCAGACAGCAGTAAATCTGACGCTGAAGATCAAGCACTCCTAGCAAGGAAATTCAAGAGATTCATGAGACATGAGAAGAAAGCCAAAGAAAACAACAGCAGCAACAACTGGTATCAAGATGATGCTGTCTGCTATGGCTGCAAGAAGAAGGGGCACATGAAGAAGGATTGTCCTACAAACTCATCATCAAGCAAGAAGAGCAACAGGTATGAAAAAGGAACCTAAAGAGATCAACATCACGGAAGTATGCTAATACCAGCATATGGCATGAAAGTGAAGCCAGCGACTCAGAAGATGAACAATCAGAAGACGCTGCAAACGTATGCTTTATGGCATCCGATCAGGTACCTACTGAACATGTAGTTGATACATATGATGACTTCACCTTTGAGCAATTAGGAGATGCCTTCAGTTAACTGATAAGTGATTACAGAAAACTGTGTAGCAAATATCAGACCTCTAAGAAGGTACTCAAAGAGTACAAAGGAGAAATAGGAAGACTTACCGACCTACTAGCTGAGGTTAGAAATAATGTTAGTGAGTCTGGTGAGCTTTCCTCTATCAAGCTCTTATTACACGAGACTACCAAGTCATTTGAAGAGAAAGACAAAGTTATTGACCAACTAAAAGAAGAACTTTCTAAAGAGAAGAAAAGTCTTCAATATGCACAAATCAGAATGGAAACACTCACTTCTGATTATTCTAAGTTGTATGACACTTCCAAAAGATTAGAAATTAGGTTAGGAAAACAGCCTGAGATTGCTGCTTCCTTCCCTAACACGTGTCACTTACCGAAAAATCGGAACATTTCCAAGCCAAACACTGTCAGACCTAACCCTATCAAACCTTTACCCCAAAAGGTTAAGCCCAAACAGGATTATAGGTATGCTTTCTTCTATACTAGAAAACCTAAACCTACCAACCATGCACACCACTCAGCTTTCAACACTCGACATGCACAGTGTCATTATTGTGGCCTCATTGGTCATATTTCACCTGCATGTAGAATCAGAAAGCTTGTTGATTTAAATATTTATGCTTGGATACCAAAGGCTAACATTTCAGGACCCTACAAGAAATAGGTACCAAAAGTTTTATCTGAAATTTTTTTGTAGGTGGAACACCCTTCACATGCTAAAAGCAAATAGATCCTCGACAGCGGTTGTTCACGGCATATGACCGGTGACACTACATTATTTGCAACACTATCGAAGAAGAAGAAGGAAGGTTATATTTCCTTCGGTAATAACTTGAAAGGGTATATCATTGGTATCGGTGATGTTGGTAAGTCTCCCTATCCTATGATTAAGGATGTCTGTCTGGTTACCGAGTTGAAACATAATCTACTCAGCATAAGTCATTTAGCTGATCATGGTTATGGCATCAACTTTGGCAAAGACAAATGTACTATAGTTGATAGCTCAACTGGTAGTACTATCTTTGAAGGTATCAGGGAAGACAACATATATGTTTTCTATTTGTTGAAAGAAACTAACATTTCAGGTAGATGCTTAATGGCTAAAAGTGATGAGAGTCATCTGTGGCATATGAGACTCGGTCATACAAATATGGACACAATCTCATGATTATCCACAAAGAAGCTAGTATGTGGTTTATCGGACATTACATCCAAGAAGGATTCGGTATGCAGCCAATGTGAAAAGAACAAAGCTACCAGATCCACATTCAAGTCAGTAAATGCAGTATGTACTACTAGACCTCTACAATTGCTACATATAGACTTATTTGGTCCTAGCAGAGTTACTAGCCTCGGTGGTAAGCTTTATGCTTTAGTAATTGTAGATGATTTCTCTAGATACACGTGGGTATACTTGTTGACATGCAAGAATGATGCATTATCCGAATTTGTCGCCTTTTGTAAGAAAGTACAGAATGAAAAAGGTTACATGATCACTCGTATAAGAAGCGATCATGGAGGCGAATTCGAGAATACGGAGTTTGAACAATTTTTTGACACACACAGTTTTGTACATGAGTTCTCCTGTCCTAGGACTCGACAATAAAATAGAGTTGTGGAACGTAAGAACAAGACTCTATCCGAAATGGCCAGAGTAATGTTAAACCAGTTTAGTCTACCCAAATATTTCTGGACTGAAGCTGTCAATACAGTTTGTTTTGTTCTCAATAGAGTTCTAATTGGACCCAAATTAAAGAAGACTCCATTTGAGTTATGGTTTGATAGAATTCCATCAGTTTCATATTTTAGAATATTTGGTTGTAAGTACTTTATTCTTAATACAAAAGACAATTTGGGAAAGTTTGACGAAAAGGCCGATGAAGGTATATTTTTAGGTTATGCGGCCAAGAGCAAATGATACAGAGTCTTCAACAAACGAACCATGATCATCGAAGAATCAATCAATGTCACCTTTGATGAATTGAATCAAATGACTATCGATGACAATGACGAAGATCCATCTGTACCAAGCTCAACACCAGCTGATTCTCAACCAAGCTCAGCACTAGCTGATCCTCTTATAGAAGATCCAGGAACCAGCTACCTTCAGAGTTTGCCGAAAAGATTAAAATTTACGGCTAATCATCCAAAGGATTTGGTAATTTGTGACATTACCAAAGGTGTAAGTACTCGTACATCCAGTAGAGATATTATTTCTAGTGTTGCATTTATTTCACAACTAGAGCCCAAAACTATTGATGAAGCATGTAGTGATAATTTTTGGATAGATGCTATGCAAGAGGAATTAAACCAATTTGAACGGAATTAAGTTTGGGAACTTGTTCCCAAGCCTATTGATCATCCGGTCATTGGCACCCGTTGGGCATTCCGAAATAAACTTAATAAGAATGGTTTAGTGACTCGTAACAAGGCTCGACTCGTAGCTCAAGGATACAATTAGGAAGAAGGTATCGACTACGATGAGACTTATGCCCCAGTTGCTAGATTAGAATCCATTCGCATGTTATGTGCATTTGCATGTTTTCATAATTTCAAATTATTTCAAATGGATGTCAAGAGTGCATTTTTAAATAGTTTTATAAAAGAAGAAGTTTTTGTAGCACAACCTCCAGGTTTCACAGATTTTAAAAACCCTGATCATGTTTTCAAGTTGAAGAAAGCTTTGTACGGTTTGAAACAAGCCCCTCGTGCTTGGTATGATCGTCTAAGCTCTTTTCTACTTGACAACGATTTTTTCAAAAGGCAAGGTTGACACTACACTTTTTATTAAGTCCTTTAATGGTAAGCTTCTTTTAATACAAGTCTATGTTGATGATATCATATTTGGATCTACTGATGAATCTCTGTGTCAAGAATTTTCTAAGTGTATGCAGAATGAGTTTGAGATGAGCATGATGGGAGAGATGAAATTCTTTCTCGGATTACAAATCAAACAAACTGACAATAGGACGTTCATAAATCAAGTCAAGTACACAAAAGATTTGCTAAAGAAGTTTGATCTGGACAATGTCAAACCTATTGGCACTCCGATGGCAACTTCAACAAAGCTTGATATTGATGAACAAGGCAAGTCGGTCGACACACGTAAGTATCGAGGTATGATCGGTAGTTTACTTTATTTAACTACTAGTTGTCCAGATATTATGTTTAGTATTTGCCTGTGTGCACATTTTCAAGCTAATCCAAAGGAATCACATCTGTGCGCAGTTAATCGTATCTTTCGATACCTTAAGGGCACTTCTTCTGTTGGCTTGTGGTATCCCAAAACTAAGTCCTTTGACCTTAGTGGTTATTCGGATGCAGATTTTGTCGGATGCAAAGTTGATAGAAAAAGTACCACTGGCATATGTCATTTCTTAGGCAAGGCTTTAGTCTCATGGTTTAGTAAAAAGCAAAATTCTGTAGCCCTATCAACAACAGAGGCTGAGTATATCGCCACAGGACATTATTGTGCTCAGATTTTGTGGATGAAACAAACCTTGGAAGACTATGATTTATTTTATACACATATTCTCATTTTCTGTGATAACACGAGCACTATTAATTTGACTAAGAATCTTGTATGTCATTCTCGTACAAAACATATCGAGATTCGACATCATTTTCTTAGAGATCATCAACAAAATGGAGATATTGACCTTGTATACATAGATACTGAGAATCAATTAGCTGACATTTTCATAAAACCTCTAGTAGAAGATCGTTTCAATTATTTACGTCGAGAATTAAGAATTTTGGACGTCAATAATATTAAATAAATTTTTTTATTATATTTCAATACGCAAAAACTGTGTTAGAGACAAGCCAATAAAGAGTCTGTCTGTCACCACAACTACGGTTGAAGCGAAGCGGTACATAAGAGTTCCCCGGTGAACCTCCGCCAGCTAGGACAGTACTCCTACAGCTAATCTGAAACAGTCGCTGTGTAATGACATTTAATCTATAAAATAATATTAATTATGTTAATTGAAGGTTGAAATTACTAATCTTTGAATTAAATATTTGAAATGAGCCAATGAAAAAGAAAGTGTTCCAAACCAACCCCAGGCGAATTCGGCCCGAGTTCGGTTGTAGGTATCAGGTTATATAACCAGAACCCGAGAGCTTTTCTTCTTCATTGCTTCCAAACTTCATCAAACTTCAACAGCAGCCACGCGAGAGAACCCCCTAACCCTAGTTCTTCACCACTCTTTCTCTTCCAATCCAAGTAGTAAAATCTATCCAAACTTTGGATTCGTACGGAGTTCGTCGTTCTCTACAACATATTCAAATCTCGGGAGGTATAACTCCTTATTTCCCCTCCGTTTAATTTTGTGCATATATTCTTTTATTGCACAAATGGCACCTAAGGGATTTAACCCCTTCAAAAGGAAGAAGACAACCAACCCTAGTGAGGAAGGTTCATCTTCGAATCTACCCACGAATTCTTTCTTTTCGCCAGTCCAATCTAGCGATGGCGCGTTCGACGGGTTTTACTTTCAAACCCTAGATCAAGCCCTACCGTGGTATGGAGATTTTTCCATGAGATCCATATGCACCGGCGCTCCCATCAAGTGGACTGTATTTCCAGATCACCGCCATTTCTTTGAGGCATTAGGGTTACAATATTTTGTTAAACTCTGTTTCCCAGTAGCAACTAATGCCATTAGACTGTTTTACTACAATATCATATTAAACACGTTTGATGTAAGGACTCGTGTTGGAGGATTAGATATCAATTTCAATGATGTTCTTTTAGCGGAGATCCTTGGTATTCCCAACGAAAGTGAACCGCTTGTTGATATCACTGAGTTTGATTTACCCGACGGTACGATACTTACTAGTTTCAAAGCGTAACTCTATGGACCAGATAGAGTTCGCTCTGGAAAGTTCAAGGCAAACAACTTGAACTTGTTTAATTATGAATTACACCGTATCATTTACTCCACTCTCCTTCCGAAGTCTACTTCGAAGGATGATGTCACGTCTCTTGAATTATATGCTATGTATCACATTCTAAAGGGGATTCCATTTTCTGCCCCTAAGACCATTATTCAGATGATGGGACGTTGTCGTGCAAGGGATAGAAATCTCTCTTATGCGATGATTCTTCCATGCATCTTCTAGCATTTCGACATTGATTTATCTACTTGTACTCAAGACCCTGAGCCCAAGTTTCTCAAGTTATCTCGTCGCAGTATGACTGCATCTGCTTCTCCTACTGCTCCTGCTACTGCTCCACCTCCTCCACCTCCTCAGCAGTATGCTATGACATTTGAGGGCATACACCAGCACCTTTCAGATTTGCACGTCTCGATGACGGACATGGCTCGCGAACGTGAGTTCCGCGACGTCACCCGTTATCAGGCGATTGCAAATTCTTTAGCTGATCTCCGTTTCGCCCAGACAGGAAATTCTGCCGGTTCCATTCCTTGAGATCCAACTTTCTCTGGTTACCGCTGTGAGGATGAGGCTGTTTATGCCTACTTTCAGTCCGGTAACGCATATGATTGGTACCATTCTGACCGTGCTCCTCCTCGTGACTATGTCGGTGAGTTTTACACTAGCGCTCCTCCTTACCCTTCTGGTGCGGGTACCTCTGCAGCTGGTCCTTCTGGACATGCTGGTCATGCTGACGATGATGATGATGATGATGATGATGATGATGATGATGAGGAGTTGTGATATGTTGATTTTTGAGACTTAGTCATTATCTACTGTATACTTGGAAATGCTCCGACATTCCAAGTTTTTCTATCTTTTTAGACTTTATTATTAGTATTTTCTTTTGAGGACATGTACTGGATTTATTTTATTGATGTCTTCTGAACATCTTTTCATCTTTATGGGATTTGTAGTTTATGGTTCATATTAGTTTACTTAGCATTTTTCTGCTTTAAACTACCTGTGATATAATTCTTTGTTTCTTATAAACTGCCTGAGTACAAATACATGCCTGTGATGTCATTTTAATTTCTTTACTATTTCTACCATTTATCATGATTATTTTCTTGTGTTTCTTCACTGTTTGTTATTTATGCATTGATTGCGGGGGAGTTTTACTCTTTTGCAATTATTTTGCTAAGTGACAACGGGGGAGAAAAATAAAGATCTAACATTCTTTTGAGAAAATGCAGGATGAACATTTTTTTTTATTTTATTTCAAGCTTAAATGTTATATCATTCATAGTTTGTCAATTATCAAAATGGGAAGATTGTTGGCCCATTGGTCATATGGTCAAACTGATTTTTAATAATTGAGCAAACTCTGTCTCGATATATGAAGCTAGTCAGGATGTATCGAACTCTTGGACATGATCAAGAACAGTTATCTACACAGTTCAAGACCGAAGCTATGTTTTTCTGTTCGAGTCTGTATTTCTTTGAGCAATATATTTTTTATTTTATTGAGTCTAGGAATACGTTGTACACCGAGTCGTACTGGCAAATAGGCTATTCCAAAATATTTTTAAAATACTTTTAAAATGTCCTTTGTTTTAAAAAACATTCATTTAAACAAAAGCTTCAAAAAGGTTTTCAAAAAGGTTTTCAAAAATCCCCAACAACTAATTTTTAAAACCTAACCTAACCCTGACATAACTCGGCCAGAGTTCGGCCAGAGATCGGCCAGAGTTCGGTTAGTGGCCGTTTTGATTTTTGAATTCTTCTGAAATTGGTCCTCCTGCAGTTGTGGATTTCACCGAGATTTTCTCAGAGTTTTGCCCGAATTTTGCTAGAATTCTGTCTTTGGAACTCCTATTAATAGAGAAGGATTTCGATCATTTTAACTCACTCATTCACTTTCAATCTTCTCTCTATCTAAAGCATTCAGTCTTCCAAAGAGTTTTTTTGAGCTTTAAATTTCAGATCCCAAGCCAATTTCAATCCTCTAGTCGATTTGCCAGTGCGGTGCGGTCTAGAAGTTTTTAAGAGATTCTAATCAGAAGGCTTGATTTGAAGAATACCTCTTCACAATTGAAGTTGGACGAGTTCTTCGTATCAAAGCTCGCGTTGTAGAAGTTGCAAGGACTTCGTAAGAAAACTTGCGGTTTTGCCAATAGTGGATTGAACTGGTAACAAGAGTTCTACCGACTGGATTAGTTCTCAACAGAGAAAAACCAGTATACATCGCTGTCTTTGCGTTTGCTTTCTTATCTCTGCCTTTACATTACTTAGTTGTGATTATTATTCTGTGATCTTGCTGCTAACATTTTTTAATTAGCAATATTCTGCTGCCAACTCTATTCACCCCCCTCTAGAGTATTGTGCTTTACGATTTCGTTCCTACAGTTTCTTGGTATTGGGCGAAAAAATGCCATGGAACAACTGGGCTCTAGAGGCATGTGATATTGAAGAAAGAGGTGCATGTACTAGAGGACCTAGTACAACATTTGTGGTCAGCTGCGGACATTTGTGGTCAACATTGGACATTTGTGGGCCTATTACCCTTGGCGTACCCTGGGTTTAGGTACGGATAATAAGTCGAGAGAAAAGCAACATACTTACTCAGAGGTAATAAGGACGTGGTAAATATGGAGGTTTTACAACGGAGTCTTCCTACTCAAAGGTAATGAGGACGTGGCAGGAGTGGACTCAACGAAGAGTACATAGAACAACTCAGAGGTAATATAGACGTAGAAGTTCTATATAAGGGGTGATTTGTTTGTGGTGGAAGAGAAACAACTCAGAGGTAACATCGACATAGTTGTTTCGGGAATTTTTGTACCTGTTACCCTTTTTTATACACTAAAAGCGCGGGTAATAGATTCTGAGAAAAATGCACTTTTAGGGAGGAAGTTCAGAGGTATGATCATACATGACTTGCTACCGAGAAGATGCGATATGAATTCATTTGGGGTAGCCGGAGTGAAAGTTCAGCAGAACCGAATGGTACATAACTCAACAATCCGGTTGATTCGGAGGGTGTCGTTTAGACATAATATTTCTTCAGGAACTTGTCGTTGATGGGCATCTTGAGCAATTCTCTATTTTGCTTTGCGAGATGGTATGTACCATTGGAGAATACAGCCTCAATGATAAATGGGCCTTCCCACTTGGGCTGGAACTTGCCGGTGGTTTTATGAGTCATAACCATCGGCCTACGAACTGCCAAAACGAGATCACCAACTTGGAATATTCTCAGTTTGACCTTCTTGTTGAAGGCTTCAGAGATGCGTGCTTGATAAAGCTCCATTCGTTGTTGAGCTAGCAGGTGCTTCTCATCTAAGGCCTCCAATTTTTGTAGCCGACGACGGTAATTATCATCCGACGTTAGTCGGTAAGTAAGGGCGACGCGGAGCGAGGGGATTTGAGTTTCTAATGGAAGAACTACCTCACTTCCATATACCAAAGAGAATGGTGTGTTCCCAGTGGCTGTTCGGACTGTAGTACGGTACGCCCATAACCATTCGCCAAGCTTTTTATTTCAGTCACGTTTGTTTGAGGACATGAACTTCTTGAGAAGCTTGATTATTGATTTGTTGAATGCTTCAGCCAGACCATTAGCTGCCAGGTTGTATGGTGTTGAAGCAACATTCTGAATTCGATGTTTGTCACAAAATCGATAGAAGGCATGGCTTGTGAACTGTGGACCATTGTCGTGGATGATCCTTCGAGGTAGTCCAAAGTGATAGATGACGTGATGCTTGAAGAAGTTGATCACATTTGATGTCTTCACTTCTGCAAGCGGAACAGCTTTCGCCTATTTGGAGAAGTAGTCCGTAATTGCGAGTATAAAGCGGTATCCTCTGGATGAACGTGGGGTGATTGGACCAATGATATCCATTCCCTATGCCTCAAATGGCCAGGATGCCACCGTCGGATGTAGGAATTCGGATGGTTGGTGTATGAAATTCGCATGGACCTGACAAGCTTTATATTTTTTTGTATAGTCTACCGCATCTGCTACCATCGTAGGCCAGTAATAGCCCATCCAGCGAAGGCGGTCTTGTAATTTTGGTCCAGGTTGATGGGCCCCACAAACGCCGTCGAGAGCTTCGCGCACGGCTTCTTTTGCTTCTGTATTTGACAAACACCGGAGCAGTAGTCCATCATAAGATCGCCGATATATCATTTTTGTCTCTGTATCGTAGAAGAATATGAGTGAACGTCTTCTAATAGAAGTGGCTTCTTTCGGGTTTTCTGACAAGATACCATAGACTACAAAGTCAATAAATGGAAGTCACCAGTCATGTGTTTCGTCGACCGCCAGGGCAGAGTAACTCACAGCAAATTGCACGTTGTTCTTAGGACAAACCAATTCATGGCCTATTACTGTAGAAACATAGAAAAGAATAGGAATTTCTATGTGGCCGAAAATCAATATGAAACTTCATGCGTCTCAAAAACTAGGGAGTTTCAAGCTGCTCAAAATCCCTGGGAGCTTCATGCGGCTCAGAATGCTTCATGCGGCCCACAGATAGCAGGGAGCCTTATACAGTTCGAAATCAGCCTAAGCAGTTGCCCATAATTACTCTGACATAAAGGCGACAGCTCTGACAAAGATGATGGCTCTGACATAAAGACAAGACGTGACATGTTCCTAAAAAGATGAGAAAATCATCATGATATCCGGCACAATGCATAGTTATTCTAAAGAAGACTCTTCATGCGGATCACCTATGAGACACCATTTATGTGGCTCAGTCATGAGACAACTCTCATGCGGCTCGAGCATGGATCATCTCTCATGCGGCTCGGTTATGAGACGTCATTCATGTGGCTCGGTCATGTGACGTCCTTCATGCGGCTCGGTCATGAGACACTTTTTATGCGGCTCGGCTATGGATAGTCCTTCATACGGCTCAGCCAGGATGCATCATTCATGCGGCTCGCCACAGAGTAGCAGTTGAGACACATGGCAGAAATTGACCATGTCTTAACAGTTTGGATTTAGTGCCACAAATAGATCATGATGAATCTTAACCAATCCCCAGCTGCCCACTTCTTGAGGCACAGTTACAAGGATGTGGCCCAAACTTAGCCATGTGGCTGTACACCACATTACTGATGAATTCCTATAAATTGCAAGGTGCTATTCTCTTGCCCATACACACAGGCAGATATACACACACCCGGGCAGAGAGAGAGAGCATTTCTTTACCGGAGCCGAGGTTGTGTTCGATCATCCAAGGAGTAAGGCAGAGTTGATAGCACCTTCCCGAGCTTCTACCGTCACCCCCCAGAATCTAAACTAAACAATTGTACTTAGATTGCTTTTCCTAGGTTTTGTTCCTAAGCTATCTCTTGTACAAGCGAGTTTGTAATTGTGAGTCAAAGTTCAGTCCTCCCATAAAACTGTTTTGTTCTACGACAACCAATGGCAAACACGATAGCAACTCTGCTGGGGACTAACTTCTCCACCGCTGAGAAGTTGGTGACGCAATCGAACGCAGCCAAACTCGGCTTCAGGTAACAGATGCTGGTTGTTCGCTTCGACCAGCAAGTGTTTGAAGAGATGCTCTCCGAAGGAAGCGCTATCCTAACCCAGAAGCGAGCCGGCCCGAAGAAGGCCCGTAGGGCGTGGTGGCCCAAAACCGTTGCTCCTTTCCAAGCTCTGGAAGAAGTCTTCTCTGCTGCTCAAGACAGCGAAGAAGACTCACGTGCTGCCCCACTTCAGGCCACAGAGGACCCTGCTGTCCCCAAGTTCGGCAAAGGAAAATACTACGATGCTGGACTTACGGGAGCAATGGGAACTCTATGCGGTCCATGAAGAAGCCGCATATGGGTGCGGGACGCAGAAAGAACGCATATGCGGTCACCAATCCCAGTCGCATACAGAATGCTTATGCGGCCATCAATCTTAGCCGCAGTGAGATGACCTATGCGGCGTCCAATCCCAACCGTCGGCCATTTGCCCTATGCGGCTCGGGTTCAGTCTTCGACCGCCTTTCATGCGGCCCTGACATCTGAAGCTCCAATGAGGGTGTGCCAGGTTCTATGCGGCACAGCTTGGACTCTTCCTATTACGCACCCTCGGGTGCTAGAACAAAGAAGTCTAGGACAGTGCGGGCTCGTCGAGCTCAGTCAGTTGTCCTAACCTCTGACCATCAGAGAGCTCCGCTAACTGTTATGCGGGCCTCTGATGGAAAGTTGCACAGAATGACCCGTATCCAGCCCCAGGCGACAAATAGACAGGGTGGTTCTCAAGAGTCTCCCAACAATGATCGAGGGCAAGTGCTTTTACTAGCCCCACATCAGGGAGAAAATATGATACCAATGCACTCGTGTGCTCGGGATTTACGGGCCCACAAAACGAGTGTAAAGGTTGATCGAGATATCCTTGACTTTCGAGATGTGATCCTTCACAAGCGCAAGGAAAGAGAAGAAACCTTGGCGTGCAGAGAGTCCTTCCATGGACGTCACTACACTCAAGTCATTGTCTATTGCTGTTGCAACAAGACAGCAGTGCAAGAGGACCGGCAGTCCATCTTCCAACGACTGCAGCAGCCAGGACCGGTCCTATAACAAAGCTCGGGAGACGAGACACTTCCTTTCGCCTCCTGTAATTCTTCCCGAAAGGTCCCTACTAACAAGGGAGAGAAAAATAAATACCTCTATCCCGACAATCTCAACCAGCATGGCCAAGAAACTCTTATCTAGGGGTTGTCCACAGCCGTCACAGAGGGGGTTTATCAAGGTACCTGCTCAAAGAAGAAAGCCTCATCACTTAGAGATTCATCATCTACATCCCTGAGGGTAGTTGGAACTGGGGGTAGCACTCCTCGGAACATCCATAATAATCCGGTGTTCCAAGAAGATGAACCAGGGGAAGCAATCCCCCCAACAGATACAACAGACTCGGACGTTCCTAAAAACGTCCAAGACGAGGCAACCTCCTATACAGGGGGTAGCACCTCCTCCGAGTCCGAACCAGAGGAGAATATTCCCACATACCCCGACGACTTCTCTGTACGAGGGTATGATTCGGAGGGCACGACTTCTACAGTTTTTTTACTTCTCTTCACATGAAGACAGTATTCATGACTGAGAATGGCCAAGACGGTCCCTGTGATCGGCAACGCCTCTACACTCTTGAGGCCATACTTCAAACCTTGGTTAAGTCAGTAGACGAGATTAAGGCGGCCCTACCGGCTCTCCAAGGAGGACACCTGGTCAAACAAGCCTGGGTTCCGCCGTCAATGCAGACACAAACACAACCGTGCCAACCTCGGGTGACAATCCACCCGAAATGTCGGCTCCCATTGCTGCAGAAGAGGCTAGGAAGGCGAAAAGAGAAGTCCAGAAGTTCCATGTAATATTTCACGCTCGAGAATCCTCTCAGGACCTCAGGATACGACACCGTATCCTGTTGCATGGATAGATGTCCCCTTCCCTCCAAGATACAAACCGTTCAATATTAATCCATGTGACGGGAAGACCTCTGCGAGCCTGTACATAACCTACTTCGAAATCACAACAGACCATCTGCCGCATGACGATGCCATCCTCACGAGATTGTTCATCGAGGCATTAGAGGGGGTCGCATTCAATTGGTACCGCAACTTGTCGGATAACTGCATCCATTCCTTTGTCGGCTTTAAATATATGTTCTTGGAAAGGTTCTACGAGGTGGGACAAGATTTGACAATGTCAACCCTCATGGACGTTGTTCAAGGAGAGAAATAGCTGACAAGGAATTACATCGAGCGGTTTTGCCAAACCGTAATAAAATTGCCCTCCGGTAACCCGGACTCTTCTTTAATTGAGATTTACCAAAAGTGGCTGCTCCCCACAATCAGCCTCTGGATGGACGAAAGTCAATTTAAAGACTGGAAGACCTTCATCATCAGCACTACTAGCACGGAAGCAAAATTGTAGAAGGCTCGCTAACTGGGATTACATATCTCGGTTGAAGAGGATAAGGGCAAGCGCCCTAATACCAACAAAAACAACGGCGGTAGTTCCTCTAACAACCGGGACACCAAAGGCAAACATGCTATGGTGGTCTATACAGCCCAGAAGCCTGAACCAAAGCAGGTAGAGAAGTAGTGGCCTCAGGTGACTTACTCCTTCGAGGA
This sequence comes from Iris pallida, assembly GCA_029216955.1. NCBI lineage: Eukaryota > Viridiplantae > Streptophyta > Magnoliopsida > Asparagales > Iridaceae > Iris > Iris pallida. The sequence continues at coordinate 8,187,807 of JANAVB010037819.1, forward strand.
TATCCATGTCAAGCCCATCTTTGACATGCTCTTGCAAGGGGTTAGAATTCTGCTCCCTCCACCAAGACGTGAACCTCGACCTACAGAAATGGAGAGCCCGAAGTACTGTCACTTCTAATGCTACTGTAATGCCTATGGTTCGTATTACATATTTTAGGAATACGTGTATGTATTTTATCTTGTATTGCATGTCTCCTTGCTTGGTTTATTGGGTATTTTCCTTTGCTTGTCCGTGGTTCATCTGGTTCGGTTTGGCTTGAGTTGGTTGGCTCAGTTCGGTTGTGAACCAAACCACCTACCTACCACCACCACTACCATTTATTATCCCATTCTCCTTTCTCTCTCCTTATTTACTCTCCTTCTTCCCCACCATTAACTCCTCACCCACCTGAGAGAGAGAGAGGGAGAGCTTAGGCAAGTGCATCTTGCTTCAAAGAGGAATCCACATTTTATTGTTCCATTCTCTTCTTCACAACATTATAAGAATCTTTAGTACTTAGCATTTTCAATTTTTATGGCTAAATTCTTGTAGATCTAAGTTTATTGTATTCTTGGATTTCTTACGTTTTGACCTACTTAATCTTGTTATTATCAAGTTCTTATGGTTTCATGTTTTAGAGCATTTCATTCTGCCCCAATTTGACCTATAAAAGTTCGAATTTGGACTTTGGATGAAGGTTTTAAGCAGCTTGGAAGCCATGGATTGCATGGTTCTTCTTCTCGGAATAATGGAGAAGAAGGACAGTACGCAGCCGCATGACTTCTCATGCGGCAAGTTTCCTCCTTGGCCGTATGAGTTATTGAATTCCCAGCCGCATAAGACCTCTCAGCCGCATGAACTATTTCCTGTCCCATGGAACTCAGACTTCACCCGCATATGCTTTGGTAAACCCAGCCGCATACGCTACTGTTGAACTCCTGGCCGCATACTTGACTTGGCCGCATAAGTCCAACCCAGCCGCATGAGTCATTGAACTCCCAGCCGCATAAGGCCTTCCCTTCCGCGAGCCGCATGGGACTCCGTTCATTTCCTGGCCGCATAAGGACCCGAGTCCTTACCCAGCCGCATGTGACTTAACCTAGCCGCATAAGTCTAATTTGGTCGCATGAGTTGAATCCCAGCCGCTTGAAATTTTTTTCCATTTTCAGCCGCATGGACTGAGCCACATGCGCCCCACTTTGTCCAGCCACATAAGCTCATGCCCACCCCCTTTTCAGCCGTATAGCGTTGCCCTTCCTCCAGCCGCATGAACCTTCTTCCATGGCCGTATAAGACCTCCTTTCCATTCAACCGCATGAACTCGATAACCCAGAGCCGCATGCGCCCTTCTCACCTGAGCCGCATAAGCCCGTATTTCTCGAGCCGCGTGAGACTCTCCTTTGCTGCATGGCTTGTACCCCTTTATTATATTGGAATGTTACAATTAAGCTTGGGTCCCTTGATTGCATGCTTGTACTATGTTATCCAGCACATGTACTATGAACATGATAGTAACCCGTAGTTGTGCACTCTTGACAACTAGCATGAACTGACATGATAGTGGCCCGCCGTGGCGCACTCCTGACAAGAAAAACTGACATGATATATCTTGATAAGCTGTTGTGACGGCTACTTGACATGACAAGAATGAGTAACCCTGACACCGTGGGCGATTGTGCTTGTACAAATGAACCAGTCTTGTCTTGCATCATGCTTAGGATGGGACTCCTGAGTACCACGGTCAGGGGTTCCTACTAAAATGGACTAAGGCTAATAACTAGTATAACACAGTAGTCATGAAGAGATTTCCCAGCTACATGCAATCTCGTTACCTGGGCGCGCTTGGGATCTGTATCCTGCCGTCGAGTAGGGCACATTTCCAGCACACTGTCATGTGTTGCACCCTCTAAGTTACCTAAGGGTACATGCATTTCCTGGACGATGTACCCACCTGAATTCAACCCTAATATTTTGACCTAGGTAACCTGGATAGTCTGCAGGGCTTGTGGCTGTGGAATAATCTCACTACATCTTGCTAGTAACTAGGTCTGTGACAACCCTTGTTAGTTAAAGTATCAAGCCGTAATTATTGCTTGGCCGTGATTGTTGGATGGGGCATAATCAGTCAAGTCTTGTCCTGATCTTGTACAAGATTATAGTATGACCTGATCACTTGTGTTTTGTTTTACTCGATAAATAGGAGAAACCAAGTTATGTTCAGATAAAGGGTTATAACCCCGGTCCTTGTTTGGTTTACGGGTTGTAACCTCGTTATCTGAATAGTTCCATGGTTATCTCGTCGTATATCATCCTGATACGTTTTCCTTATTTCCAGTTCTTACTATTTATTTATACGCTTGTGCTAATTGCTGGTTTTAGTTCCTAAGTGAAGCTTCATTTGTGGCACTTGCTCTTTCTGGGATCTGACCCAGATGATTTTCTATGGCCAGATTTCGGAGCACTAAAATGGCACTAAAATGGACCCAGATGATTTTCTAGAGGATCTACCGACTTTCCAGCCCGATGGTAACCACCAGACGTAACCAGGACAACGAGTAGGTTATTTTTGGTTCCTCCACTTTATTATAAAAAAATTCTTTTGAGGCGTTTAGCCGACGAGCACCTGTTTAGCTCGATTGCACTTTACTTACTGTCTACCTACGGGCTGTAACATGATTGACGATCCGAGGGTTGATCATGTATGACTTAACTCTTGCTAGTCCTGACATTTTGTAACAACTAGCTTCATGATCAACTAAATATGTAATGTTTGGGACACCTTACTACTGTATATTTGGTGATCTTATATCTTGTAACATTTATTTACTTGCTTGTGATTGAGACACTATGCTTGTTCATGACCTTGAGAGACTGTTGGCTTATAGTTAAACCCTTATGTATCTAGACAGCCGTGACCGTATAGCGAGGTGGGTTGTACTTCAATATACGTAGTTGGCTATGTCTGCCCCCACTCTCCAGTATTCTGGTTCTGGGGCGTGACAACTACGTCCACCACGCTACTCAAGACTGCTTCTAATTGAAGCGGTACATCCAGAATCTCATTGATTCCAAGGCTCTGGCCCTTGATTTCGAGGAGGTAACCGTGGCTGCCAAAATGGTGTCTGTCCAATTCGGCAGTTTCCCTCCAACGAGGACTCAAGATGGCGTAGTACCCATACCCCGGGCAATAATGGAGCTCACTAACCATCTACCTCCCCGAGACCAAACGACTGGGCTGGTGCCCCTCACCACGTCATGAGGGGAGGTCATGTGGGTCCACCCGGACTTGGTGCCTGAATTAACCCAGTCAGCATCATTCTCCATCGGCAAGAAAAAGGACGGGAAAGCTAAGTCCTGCCACACAATCTTAACTGGCGTCGAAGAAGCAACATCTATCGTTACCTGGTCCGGTGCACAATCTCAAACCATACAGGGCAACTCGGCTGAAGATCGTTAGCCGACAGCTACTGATGCCCCAGGACCTTCTCAGCCTCCACCAGCACAAGCCCAAGCCAAAGGAGACCCACTTTGACAAGCCACTCCGTAAAGACGCACCTTAGGGGCTGGAGAGGCCCTACAATTTTGACATCCTGGCACAATTGGCTAATACACCATCAAAATTGTCATTTTATGAGCTCTTGAGACTCTCTAAGGATGTTCGTATCGCACTGAGCAAAGCACTCCAGAATGACGACGCGTATTTGGCACAGGTCAAGCTTACAGGGGAGAGCTCGCCAGCAAATTTCTATGACAGCGCTTGTACAAGTGCAAAGCCCAACATTGTGTTCACTCCGCAGGATATGCTCATCAAGACCAACCTGCATGATCGCCCTCTGTATTACACTAGATACGTCGGCGACATCAAGGTAGATTGGATGCACATTGATCCCGGTTCTTCAATAAGCATCATTCCGAAGAGATTGCATCACCTCCTGCGCATCCCTATGCATCGGCTGACACCTACTAGTACCGCCATCAGCGGTTTCAATTCAGGAAGAAGCTATCCTATTGGGAAGATTTGCCTGAAATGTCAAATTGGCGACCTTCAGTCGGAAGTGACTTGCTACATCATAGACGCAGATACGTTCTACAACATTCTCCTGGGGCATCCGTGGATACACGAGTATATGATCATGCCCTCCATACTGTACCAGTGCTTCAAATATGTCGACAAGCATGGCTTCGTAAGAACAGAATTCGCCGACATCGATTCTTTCAAAGGGGTTGAATCCTACTATTCGGATTCCTGCTTATACGAGAAATCGAAAAGGCACCTGATCAAAGAGGATGCTCAAGAGCAGGCAGAGGCTACAATGGGATCAAAAGAACCTCTGAAGATCTGTCTTTATCCCCGCAAACCAGACAGAACTATACCTCATATAGCTACTCTACGTAAAGAAGCAGCCAGTCTACCAGTGCTCATTGCACAAAAGGAGCAAATGGTTATCCGACTCCCAAGGTCTAGTCAGGGGCAGAGACTCGCTGTAGAGCCAATGACAATCAGGTTGCCAAGAGCTGACCAACAACAATCAGAGAAGATCAATCCTTCTGATAAGCAGATGGTCATTCGTCTTTCCAGGATAAATCGACAGCCAAACGCTAAGCAAGGGACCGCAAGTGCACCAACGACCCCACGTTCAGCACCACCAGTGGAACCCTTGATGATCAAGCTGCCCAGGTCATCCTCCCAATCTTCATTAATACAGGGGGTGGCTGAAGAGGAGCTAGAGCTATCCAAATATATGGCTGCACACACTGATGTTCCTTCTGCTGATGATGTAATCCTACCAGAAAAGATACCTTATTTTATCAATAAAGGGTTATCTTTGAACTACCTAGAGATTAACAAGCTCCGTATAATGTATGCTATGGAACACGGTATGGGCATCAACTTACACACACAAGTGAGAAATGTCTATACCACGAACCAACTCAGTCCCGCAGAAGGCGCTTGCTTCATAGTTACGGAAGAAGATCATCCAATCATCTTCGGCCGAAATAATGATCAACAGTCCTTCAGGCCAGAAGAAGTCGATCTCGAACCCGACACCGGGAGACTCCCTTTTTATCTGTATAGCTCCCGATCCAAGTACCTCATGCAAAAATAAGGGTATAATATGGATACTACACCAGGATTGAATTACGACACCGGTCGACGATTACTTTTACAGTTGCCAGTTTCGGCTAGAAAACCACAGGATTATTACAGTAGGACCAGGCGTGGTCTAGGCAATGTTACACCTACAACAACTTCGGAGAGCTCGGATGAGGAATACGAATGGCATTCATATTCAACTGGATCATCCACTTTCGATTCAGATGTCAGCATCGGCGACGTACTCAGGAAAACTTGGTCTGTCAATATGGTATTTGCTGACGCCTACGAACAAGATGAATACATACCCGAACTTCTTGAGTTAGAGCCTTGGGTCTAACAGCTAGATGTACAATGGGAGAAGCGTTTCGAACAAAGAGATCCCCTACCGAAGATAAGGTCATACAAGTTGACCTCGGCGATGAGTCTTCTCCAAAGCCAATCTTTGTCAGCAAAAGTCTGACAGACGAAGAGCAGGAGTCGTTATTGCAATTCGTCAGAGAGTATATTGATGTGTTCGTCTGGAGCTATGAAGACATACCAGGGCTAAACCCCGAGATTGCACTCCATAAGCTCAACATTCATCCAGACGCAAAGCCGGCCATACAACAGCAACGACGGTTCCGCCCAGACATCATGAATTCTATCAAAGCTGAGGTTAACAAACTAATAGCCAGCGGCTTCATCCTTGAGGAACAACACCCGGACTGGATAGCCAACATAGTACCGGTCCTCAAGAAGAATAGGAAGATCCGAATTTGTATTGACTTTCGGAATCTGAACGAAGCATGTCCTAAAGACGAGTTCCCTCTTCCTATTACGGACATAATGATTGACAACACATGCGGCTTTGAGCGTATGTCGTTCATGGATGGCTTCTCAGGATACAACCAAATCAAGATATTTCCTAACGATGAAAAGCATACATTATTTCGAATGCCGATTGGCGTGTATTGTTACACAGTCATACCCTTTGGTTTAAAGAATGCCGGTGCCACATATCAACGAGCTATGAGTGTCACCTTCAGAGGTCACCTACGTAAGACAGTGGAATGTTACGTCGACGACATCGCCGTCAAAAGCCATTCTAAGTAAGATTATCTGCACGATCTGAGGACGGTATTCGACCTGATGCGAGCACACAACTTGAAGATGAATCCCACCAAATCCTTCTTGGACGTATCTAGCAGAAAATTCTTGGGTTTTATCATTACCGGCCAGGGAATCCATATAGACCCTGAGAAGACGAAGGCAATCATAGAGATGGGTCCCCCGAGAAATCTCCAAGAACTCAGAGGCCTTCAAGGGAGGCTAGCTTACATCAGGAGGTTTATCTCTAACCTCTCCGGGCGATGTCAGCCATTCACACACCTCATGAAGAAAGGGGTCTCCTTCGTATGGGATGAGGAGTGCCAACGTGCCTTTGACAAAATTAAAGAATATCTTTCGAACCCTCCAGTCTTGGTGGCCCTGGTTGCTGGAAAGCCGTTTTTGCTTTAGGTGCGAACGATGGAGCATTCCTTCGGTGCCCTACTAGCACAAAACAATGATACGGGGCATGAACAAGCTATCTATTATCTTAGACGAATGATGATAGGGCCTAAGCATAGATACACCACCGTGAAAAAAAAAGTGTCTCGCTTTGGTGTTCGCTATTCAGAAGACGCGACACTATGTTATAGGACAGACCATCCACGTTATATCAAGAGTTAACCCCCTCAGGGTCCTCATGACCAAACCAGGGGCACTCAGCTTTTGCGTCGCTACCTAGGCGATATTATTGTCTCCCTACGACATGATATTCGTCCCGCAGAAGGCTGTTAATGGTCAAGCTCTGGCAGACTTTTTAGCTGCTCATCCATGTTCGGAGGCGACCAGAATATATGAAAAGATTCCAGACGAGGTCGCCAATTCAAACATGGCTTCCTATGATACCATATGGCGAATGTTCTTTGATGGTGCCTCAGAAATCGGGCCCAAGGGCAATATCGTCGTTGGGGTCTGAGTGGTACTGATTTCTCCCGCTGGATTGGTGATCAATCGGACATACTCCCTCACAGAACCTTTTTCAAACAACGTGGCCGAGTACAACGCCTTGGTTATCGGCCTCCGACTTACAAAAGAACTGAGGGTAGAGTACCTGGAAGCATATGGCAATTCATAGTTAATCATTAATCAGATCTGGAGTTCTTATGAAGTTCGTCATGAAGACATGATCCCCTTCCATCAAATAGCATTCGCCATCATTACATCCCTGAAAGGGTTCTTCATAGAACATGTTTGCAGACTCTGGAGCATTGAAGTCGATGCCCTAACAGGTCTTGTCGCATCCCTGGCAGTTCTAGATCATACTCATCATTTGGTCGATGTAATAGGCCATGAATTGGTTTGTCCTAAGAACAACGTCCGATTTTTTGTGAGTTATTCTGCCCTGATGGTCGACAAGACACAGGACTGGAGACTCCCATTTATTGACTTCGTAGTCTATGGTATCTTGTCGGAAAACCCGAAAGAAGCCATTTCTATCAGAAGACGTTCTCTTAGATTCTTCTACGATATAGAGACAAAAATGCTGCATCGGCGATCCTATGATGGATTAATGCTCCGGTGTTTGTCAGGTACGAAAGCCAAAGATGTCGTGCACGAAGCTCACGACGGCGTTTGTAGGGCCCATCAACCTGGCCCAAAATTTCAAGACCGCCTACGCCGGATGGGCTATTACTGGCCTACGATGGTAGCAGATGTGATAGACTATGCAAGAAAGTGTAAAGCTTGTCAGGTCAATATGGATTTCATACATCAGCCATCTGAATTCCTACATCCGACGGTGGCATCTTGGCCATTTGAGGCATAGAGAATGGACATCATTGGTCCAATCATCCCACCTTCATCCAGATGACACCGTACTATACTCGCAATTACAGACTTCTTCTCCAAATAGGCGGTAGCTGTTCCGCTTGCAGAAGTGAAGACATCAAACGTGATCAACTTTGTCAAGCATCACGTCATCTATCGCTTTGGACTTCCTCAAAGGATCATCCACGACAATGGTCCGCAGTTCGCAAGCCATGCCTTCTATCGATTTTGCAACAAACATCGAATTCAGAATGTTGCTTCAACACCAAACAACCCGGCGGCTAATGGTCTTGCTGAAGCATTCAACAAACCATAATCAAGCTGCTCAAGAAGTTCGTGTCCTCAAACAAACGCGACTGGAATGAAAAGCTTGGCGAATGCTTATGGGCGTACCGTACTACAGTCCGAAAGGCCACTGGGAATACACCATTCTCTTTGGTGTACGGAAGTGAGGCAGTTCTCCCATTGGAAACTCAAATCCCCTTGCTCCGCGTCGCCCTCACTTATCGACTAACGTCAGATGATAATTACCGTCGTCGGCTACAAGAATTGGAGGCCTTAGATGAAAAGCGTCTGCTAGCTCAACAACGAATCGAGCTTTATCAAGCACACATTTTTGGAGCCTTCAACAAAAAAGTTAAACTGAGAATATTTCAAGTAGGCGATCTCGTTTTGGCAGTTCGGAGGCCGATGGCTATGACTCACAAAACTGCCGACAAGTTCCAACCCAAGTGGGAAGGCCATTTATCATTGAGACTGTATTCTCCAATGGTGCATACCGTCTCGCAAAGGAAAACGGAGACTTTCTCATGATGCCCATCAACGGTAAGTTCCTGAAGAAATATTATGTCTAAACGACACCCTCCGAATCAACCGGGTTGTTGAGTTATGTACCCTTAGGTACCGCTGAACTCACACTCTAGTTACCTAAAATTTATTCATATCGCATCTTCTGGACAGCAAGTCATGTATGATCATACCCCTGAACTTCCTCCTTAGAAGGGTATTTTTCTCAGAATCTGTTACCTGTGCTTTCAGTGCATAAAAAAGAGTAACAGGTCCACAAAATTTCTGAAACAACCACGTCGATGTCACCTATGAGTTGTTTCCCTTCCATCACAAGCAAATCACCCCTTATATAGAACTTTAACGTCCATATTACCTCTGAGTTATTCTGTGTATTCTTCTCAAGTCCACTCCTGCCACGTCCTCATCACCACTGAGTAGGAAGACTCCGTTGTAAAACACCCATATTTACCACGTCCTCATTACCTCTGAGTAAGTATGTTGGTTTTTTTTCGACTTATTATCTCTACCCAAAACCAGGGTACGCCAAGGATAATAGGCCCACAAATGTCCACAGTTGACCATAAATGTCCACAGTTGACCACAAATGTCCACAGTTGACCATAAATATCCACAATCGATCTGACCACAAATGCTGTACTATGTCCTCTAGTACATGCGCCTCTTTTTTCACCATTACATGCCTCTGGTGCCCAGCTGTTCCATGGCATTCATTCGCCTAATACCAAGAACTTCCATGTCTGTCTTGCCACGTAGTCGTTCTAGGTATCTCTATCGAGCTTATTATCCATACCTAAAACCAAGGTATACCAAGGGTAATAGGTCCACAGAAAGTCCTCCAGTGGGGCAAGTACCGTAACACCAAAAATACTATACGAACACAACAGATACCACAAATAAAGGATGAAGTAAACATATTCATTCATTTAAAATCAAAAGTTCTACATTTTTCTGGGACCAAGTCCCTATTAAAAAGAAAAAATGGAGGGATACAATAATAAAAGAGAAGACAAATCCGATCAAGGCTCGACGACGCACAGTTCTCTGAGACGGTCCTTCAGCTTGGTCATCGATCGCTCAATCTTCAGTGTGGCCCAGCGCTCAGCCTCTTGAGACAACTTCTCTGCATCCTCCAGATGCGCATGTGCCTACCAACCGTCTTCAAGTTTCTTTAGTGCATGCTCTACGGCAGCAGAGGTTCGGGTGACCTGGTCAGTCTTCCAGAAAATTAGCTTCTTATCTTTGCGGGAAGCCTGGAGCTTAGATTCTAAAGAAGCCAATTTCCTCTGAAGCTGGAGGATCTGCTCGTTGGTATCAGCTATCCCATGAGATGCGGCCTCTTCCCAAATGATACAGTCCTCTCCTCTGCAGCTTAGTTGATCGTACTTCAGAGACAGATCTTGAATGTCCTTCACTAGAGCAGGCTTGGACGTATCCCGTACCGTCCTTGCCTTTTCAATGGCTGTTATAAGGAAGGCGCACTCCTGATCTATTGCTAAAGACATATCGACTTGCCGCAGTCCTTAAAACTGAGCCACGAGCTGATCAGCTTCTACTAATTTGGACTCCATGAGCTCAACCATCCCTGCCACGCCGGGGAGCGTTCTGAGGAGTTCAATCTGGCCAAAGGCACGCTGACGAGCCAATCCAAAAGATGTCCCCATCTCCATGGCAGCTTCGACCCTTCGCTTCAGATGGCGGTAAAAACTATCAATCACGTCCTTCGACGATTCATCCAGAACTTCCGAAGAAGACAGTGTCAAAGGAAGAGTAGCTGGCAGATTTGAAGACGGTTGTGAAGAAGATGCACCAGAGCTTGATGCCCCTATCACTAAGGACACAAGTTTTGAGCGATAGGACGCATGAATAGAAGTCATCTCTTCTTCCGTAGCCCGAAGGATTCGAAGACTGGGTAGTGTAGAGAGGTCAACCTCCGGTGATAGAGTTACATTAACCGAGGAGGGTACAAGGACCATTTCTTCCCGCCCCGACAGTTCCGCTACTTGACCTCCAGAACTCGAGCCGGCAGGAGGTCCCTCGATGTAAGTTGGAGGAGAAAGAGTAATACTTCCTTCCACTAGACCCCCCTGGTGACTTCTCCCCCGATGATGTCCGTCGTCGATAGTGAAGAAGCAGGACCTGTATGTCCGGAACAACCATCGATCAACTTAACCCGAAGGATATGAATATAGAGCAAATGAACCTCCTCACTAGTCAAGACATGACATGGCTCACCAGGGGAGGGTCGCTGAGGCTGAGGCTCACTCACAGCAACCGTATCCTCTTCAACGGCGACACTTGAGACAATTGCAGCTGCTTCCTCTGCCCTAGCCGCCCCAGAGGTGGATACAACTAGATCGGTATCAATCGGCTGAGGTTCAGTAACCTCGGAGACTGATTCAGTAAAGCCCACATCGTCCCTAGTGGGGATGTCAACAGCAGAAAGAATCTCAGTCGTCGTCGGAGCGACCGTGGTGGAAGGAAGCTCGTCAGTCATAGCACCAATTAAGGTGGCTATAGCCGGATCAACCACAGATGCGGTAGCCGGCTCTAGGGAGTTCACTTCTCCTGACTCCTACAAAGAAAAAAAAATGATCAAATTATATTTTAGAAAGAAAGAAATAAAAAGATGGTCGTAACTTGATTCACCTTCGAAACGGCTTCGACGTCCTCACTTCTCACCCTAATGCTCTGCCCGCGAGGCTTGACCGCAGCCCGTTTTCGGGAGTAAGTTATGCCACCGACAGAGGATTCATGCCTGTTTCGTTTTTGTGAAAGACTAGGCGTAGCAGGGGGCAGATCTACCACTGAATCGTCTGCAGAAAGAGGCAAGTTATCAGGGTCATCCTCTTCGTCCACGTTGATAGACTCCGAGTCAGACACATCAACTGTCCTCCCCTTCTTCGTCCTCCGCTTCTCCTCCAAGCCAGTACCAATAATGAAGCTTGTACTTTGGTCAAAATCTCTTAGGGGCTTATTCACCATAACATGGTACAAGGCCGCCATGTACAAAATGTGTCCCGACTCTCTAGCATCGGGAACAGATAAGCTGGCACGGGTGTCAACCGCACTATAATAGTGCCAAGCCCGGATGCCATCCAAAATGCCATCCTCGAAACCCAAATAGGAGCTGGGATTGACCAAGAACAATTGACTGTACCGAAATTGTCAAGAGAATCGACTGGGTAAGTAAGGCTCCAAAAAGACGAAATTACGGTTGTGATACACCAGATGTGCAGGACGAATGTTCTGCACCCAGAGGAGCATCTTTTCAGACAAGAATTTGGGAGATGCAGCACCATCAAGATGCACATCTCTTACTTCTTCATCAGTAAAATGAGGAACAGACACGAAAAAGGAGTATCTGTCCACACGCGCCAGCGCCATTAGACAGACCGCCATATGTAGAACCATGGAAAAGAACAAAGAATAGCCTATGCGGCTCCTACAGAAGGATCCCCATGCGGCTCAGAAAATCTATTAAACATCCATGCGGTCCAAAGTCCTTTAGAGCCTCATGCGGCTCGGATAGCTCCATCCGGCTCAGAAAGGAGCCACGCGGCCCTCAACAGTCTCCTCTACAGCTGGATATGAACCAAATCGCCGTATTTAATGTTCTGACGGCTGACAGCCCCGACAAAGTGATAGACCTGACATAAAGGCAAAATAATGACACAGACATGATGGCGTGTGCCTAGGAAAACAAAGAAAATCTTTTTACAGCCGCCACAATCTACCAAATTCTAAAGCACCCTATGCGGCCAGTATTCTCATGCGGATCGGATCATCGGGGCCGTCTTCATGCGGCTCACGTCCTGAGAAGCCACCCTTTGCGGCCAGTATTCTCATGCGGCTCGGATCATGGGGGCCATCTTCATGCGGCTCACGTCCTTAGAAGCCACCTTATGCGGCCAGTATTTTCATGCGTCTTGGATCATAGGGACCATCTCCATGCGACTCAAATGCTGAGATGCCACACTTATACAGCCTTAACACATGGCCAGGTTTATGCGGCTCAGCGGTAAACCACTCTCATGCGGCTCAGATTTCAACTGCCACTTTCATGCAGCTCTGTCAAGACACTCTGTTCCTGTAGCCCGCGGTTAGGACATGTGGCAGAAGGTCAGTTTTCCCCGCCTTCCTATAGCTCGCAATATGGTGATGGTGGGACATGCGACACCAAATCAGTCAAGATTCATTCATTCAGATTTAGTACAATCATCATAATTATCCGGATCAAGTCAGATTTATTGCAATCAAGAGGATTGAACACGTGGCAGAAGATCCGAACTGACGGATGCATATCATAAAGATTTGTGGCAATCAACATTAATTGCCTATAAAGATTTGATGCAATCCACATTAATTTCCTAGATTTGCTACAATCCGAATTAATGGCCCAGATTAGTTGATCCCTAACCGCCGACTTGTCAAGGAGGCAATCATTTGCAAACCCTAATGATCACACCCCACTCCTATAAATAGCAAGGTGCTATTCTCTTGCAAATGGCGGGCGAAAAAAAGAGAGAGCACAATTGAGACATCCAGAGATCTAGTAACAGAAGGCGCAAGGGAGTCTCCCCATAAGTCTAAGAGCATTTCTTCACCAGAGCCACGGCTACGTCTGATCGTCCAAGGAGTAAGGCAGAGCGACCGTCGCTTTCCCGAGCCTCTATCGTCACCCCCCAGAATCTAAACTAAATAATCGTACTTAGATTGATGTACCTAGGTTTTCGTCCCTAGGCTTTCTTTGTACAAGCGAGTTTGTATTGCGAAGTAAAAGTCAAGTCCTTTCCTATAATTATTATGTTCTTTTATAATCAATGGAAAACACGATGCCAACTCTGCTGGGGACTAACTTCTCCAAGGCTGAGGAGTTGGTGATGCAATCAGAAGCAGCCAAACTTGACTTCACTCAACAAATGCTGGTCGCCCGGTTCGACCCACAGGCGTTTGAAGAAATACTTTTCGACGAGAGCACTGGCCCGGTCCAGCGGCGAGCCCGCACAAAGAAGGCCCGTAGGGAGTGGAGACCCAAAAATTTTCCTCCTCCCCAAGCTCTCGAAGAAGTACTCTCTGATGCCCGAGACAGCAGAGAAGTCTCGCGTACGGTCCCATTTCAGACCGCAGAGGACTCTGCTATCCCCAAGTCCGACAGAAGAAAATACTATGATGCTGGACTTGCAGGGGCAAAGTGGAACTCTGTGCAATCCAAGCCGCATATGGGCGCCAGCCGCATGGAAGCTCATGCGGCCGCAACTGTCAACCGTATAGAGAAAACTCATGCGGCCACAAAAGTCTGTCGCATGCAGACAGCCTGTACGGCCACGACATCCAGCCGCATACAGAAAGTTTATGCGGCCACAAAAGACAGCCGTATGAAGGCAGCCTGCACGGCCATGACTTCTAGCCGCATCCAGGAGGTTCATGCGGCCACAGAGGATAGCCGCATACAGACAGCCTGTACGGCCACAACTTCTAGCCGCATACAGAAAGTTCATACATCCATAAATAATAGCCGCATGTAGACAGCCTGTACGGCCACCGATCCAGCCGCATACCGTCTGTTCCATGCGGCTCACGGTCAGTCTTCGACCGCCTTTCAGGCGACCCTGACCCCAAATGCTCTCACGTGCCAATCTCCATGGACTCTTCCTACTATGCACTCTGAGGTGCTAGAAGAAAGAAGTCTCGGGCAGTACGGGCTCGGCGAGCTCAGTTAGCTGTCCCAACTTCTGACTATCAGGGCGTCCCGCTGACTATTACGCGGGCCCCTGATGGAAAGTTGTACAGAACTACCCGTGTCCAGCACCCGATGGCGAACAAAATGGGTGACTTGCGCAACATGATTTTTCACAAGCACAAGGAAAGAGACGAAGATTTGGTATTCAGAGAGCCTTGTCACGGACATCAATGCATCCAAGTCATTGTCAACTGTTGCTGCAACAAGGTGGTAGTACAAGCAGACCGGCGGTCCGTCTTCTAACAGTTGTAATGCCCAAACTTAGAAGACGAGGCACTTCTCGTCGCCTCTTGCAGTTCTGCTATAAAGATTCCTGGCGGTGGAAGAAGGAAGAAAACAAATGTCTCCAGCCCAAAAATTTCAACCGACGTAACCAAGAAAATTTCTTCTAAACGGTTGTCTACCACTGTTGCAGGAGGAGTTTACCAAGGTACCCGCTCAAAGACGAAATCTGCCACACTGGAAGATTCGTTCACATCTATGGTAGATATTGGAGCCGGGGGTAGCATTCCTCCAAATATCTACAACAACCCAGTGTTCCAAAAAGATGGTCCGGACGAAATGGTTCACCCAATAGATGCAGCAGATCCCGACATCCCTGAAGACGTCCACAATTCCCAAGAGAAGGCAAGCTCGAAAGCTGGGGGAACCACTCTTTCTGAGTCCGAACTAGAGGAGAACATTGCCACTTACCCTGACGACTTCTCCGTGCGAGGGTACGACTCAGAGGACACGTCCTCTACCGTTCCTTCCACCTCTCATCATATAAGGACGGTATTCATGATGGACAGCAACCAAGAGGGTCCCAGTGATCGCCAACGCATCAACACTATGGAGGCTATACTGCATGCTTTGGTCAAGTCTGTGGACGAGATCAAGGCAGTCATTCCCATTCTGCAAGAAATGATGCTTGGCAAAATGGGCCTGGATTCCGCGGTCAATGCGGACTCAAACTCAGCTGCACCAAACCCGGGCAACAATCCTCCTGAAATATCGGTCTCCACCGCTGCAGACGAAGCCAGGAAGACAAGAAGAGAGGTCGAAGAGCTCCGAGCCATGTTTCAAGCCCGAGAAACTTGCCAGGACCTCAGGGTACGACAATCGTATCCTGTCGCGTGGAGAGATGTTCCCTTCATACCAAAATATAAACCATTCCACATTAATCCATATGACGGGAAGACATCTGCAAGCAGGTACATCACCTACTTCAAAGTTACAACCGACCATCTGCCCCATGACGACGCCATCCTTACGCGGTTGTTCATCGGAGCATTGGAAGGGGTCGCCTTCGACTGGTACCGTAACTTGTCGGACAATTGTATCCACTCCTTCACCAGCTTCAAACGTATGTTCCTGGAAAGGTTCTATGAAGTAGGACAAGACATGACAATGTCCACTCTCATGGACGTTGTTCAGGGAGAAAAGGAGCTAGAAAAATTATATCGAGCGGTTTCGCCAAACCGCGATGAAGCTGCCTTTCGGCAACCCTGATTCCTCCTTGATTGAAATTTTCCAAAAGAGACTGCTTCCCACAATCAGCCTCTGGATGGGCAAAAGTCAATTTAAGGATTGGAAGACGTTCATCATCAGTAACACTAGCGCAGAAGACAAGGTGAAGAAAGCCCGCCAACTGGGATTGTACATCTCGGAAGGGGAAGACAAGGGTAAACGCCCTAACGTCAACAACAACAACGGTGGTAGTTCCTCCAGCAACCGAGACAACAAGGGCAAGCAAGCTATAGTGGCCGACACATCCCCAAAGCCCAAATCAAAGCCGGCAGAAAAACAGTGGCCTCAGATGACTTACTCCTTCGAGGATGGCCATGTTAAACCCATCTTAGACATGCTCATCCAAGGAGAACGAATTCAGCTCCCTCCTCCAAGGTGTGAGCCTCGTTCTGCAGATATGAAGAGTCCCAAGTACTGCCATTACCATCGCTATGTCCACCATGTTATACAAGACTGCTATCAGCTGAAGCGATACATCCAACATCTTATCGATTCTAATGCCCTGGCCATTGATTACGAAGAGGTGACCATGGCAGCCAACATGGTTTTACTATAATTTGTCAGCTTCTTTCGGACAAAAACTCAAGATGGAGTAGTACCCGTACCCAGAGCAAAGATGGAGGTCTCTAACCTTCCCCCTTCCCGAGACCAAGCAGCTGGTCTAGTGCCCCTTACTACATCACGGGGGAAGATCATGTGGGTCCATCCGAACTTGGTACCTGAGATGACTCAGTCGGCACCTCCCTTCACCAGCAAGAAGAATAGAAAAGTCAAATCATGCCGCATAACCTCGATAGAGGTAAAAGAAGCTACTGCTATTGTTACCCGCTCCGGTGCACAAACCAAACCTCCATCGGGTAACTCGACTGAAGACCCTCAAACGACAGCTACTGATGCTCCAGGACCTTCGCAGCCTTCGACGACCGACATGCCTAGGCCGAAGTAGACTTGTTTCGACAAACCACTCCGAAGGGAGACGTCTCATGGGCTAGAGAGGCCATACAACTTTGACATCCTAGCAAAATTGGCCAACACGCCGACCAAATTGTCGCAATACAAGCTCCTGAGACTCTCCAAGGATGTTCGTGTCGCACTGAGCGAAGCACTCCAGAATGCCGACGCATACCTGGCTCAGTCTAATCTTACCGGAGAGGACTTGCAGACAGATCTCCAGGACAGCGCTTGCACAGGGTTAATGCCAAACATTGTCTTTACTCTGCAGGATATGATTATCAAGACCAACCTGCACGATCGCCCTGTGTATTATACTGGGTACATTGGCGATATCAAGGTCGATCGGATGCATATTGACCCCGGGTCCTCCATAAGCATCATTTCGAAGAGCCTACTACATCATCTGCGTATCCTAATGCATCGTCTGACGCTGACAAGCACCGCCATCAGCGGTTTTAATTCAGACAGGAGCTACCCGATCGGGAAGATTTGTCTAATGTGCCAAATCGGCGACCTTCAGTCAGAAGGAACCTGTTATGTTATAGATGCGGACACTTTCTATAATATTCTTCTGGGTCGTCCTTGGATACACGATTACATGATCGTGCCTTATACACTGCACCAGTGCTTCAAGTACGTCAATAAACACGGCCTCGTGAGGACAGAATTTGCCGACATAGATCCTTTTAAAGGTGTCGAATCCTACTACTCAGATTTATGCTTATAGGAGAAGTCAAAAAAGCAACTTGCCGAAGGAGACACTCAAGCTCAAACTGAGGCAACAACTGGATAAGAATAACCTCTGACGATCTACCTCCAAGCCTGCAAACCTGGCATAACTGCGCCCCTTACAGCCCCTCTGCGTAAGGATGTAATTAGCCTCTTTGCACAAGAGGAACAGATAATAATCCGACTGCCAAGGTTTGGCCAAAAGCCAAGACCCACGACAAAGCCACTGACAATCAGGCTGCCAAAAGCTAGCCAGCAACAAACCGGGGAGCTCAATCCCTCTGTCAAGCCGATGACAATTCGTCTTCCCAGAATGAATCGGCAATCGAGTACTAAGCCAGGGACTGCTAGCCAGCCAACTCCCCAGTCAGCACCGAGCACCAAGCTGGGGGTGGCTAGTGCGCCAAAAACTTCACGTTCTGCTCCATCCATGGAGCCCCTGATAATCAAGTTGCCCAAATCATCCTCTCAGTCTACATTTATACAGGGGGTGGCTGAAGAAAAATTAGAGCTGGCCAAGTATGTGGCTGCTTACACTGATGTTCCATCCACAGATGATGTAATCCCACTGGAAAAGATACCTTACTTCATCAATAAAGGGCTATCTTTGAATTATCTCAAGCTTAATAAGCTCTGTACAATGTATGCTATGGAACACGATATAGGCACTCACCTGCACACACAAGTGACAAATGTCTACACCGCCAACCAACTTACTCCAGTGGAGGACGCTAACCGCATAATCGAGAGAGATGATCATCCAATCATCTTCGGCCGGAAGAATGATCCACAACCCTTTAGGATAGAAGAAATTGATCCTGAATCCGACACCGGGAGATTTTCCCTTTATTTGTATAGTTCCCAATCCAAGTACCTCATGCAAAAACAGGTATATGATCTGAAAACTACACCAGGTTTGAACTACGGTACTGGACGGTGATTACCCTTATAATTGTCGGGCCCGGCTGGGAAACCACGAGATTATTACAGCAAGGCTAGATGTGGGCTAGGTTATGTTACACCAGCAACGACCACTGAAAGCTCGAATGAGGAATGTGACTGACATTTACACTTAACCGGATCATCCACTTCCGATTCAGATGTCAGCATCGGGGACATGTTCAGGCAAGTCTTGTCAGTCAATATGGCCTTGGCCGACGCCTACGAAGAAGATGAAGACATTTCTGAAATTCCTTAGTTAGAATCGTGGGCACAACAACTAGATGCGCAGTGGAAGAAGCAGTTCGAACAAAGAGAGCCTTCTACCGAGGACGAGGTCGTACAAATCGATCTCGATGATGAGTCCTCTCTAAAGCCCATTTTCGTCAGCAAGAATCTGATAAACAAAGATCGAGAATCACTACTACAACTCGTTAGAGAATACATCGATGTGTTCGTCTGGAGCTAGGAAGATATGCCAGGACTGAACCCCGAGATTGTACTTCACAAGCTCAACATCCGTTCGGACGCAAAACCAGTTAAGCAACAGCAATGTTGGTTCCGTCTTGACGTCATGAATGCCATTGAAGCCGAGGTAAACAAATTGATAGCCAGCGGCTTCATCTGTGAGGAACAACATCCTGACTAGGTTGCCAACATAGTACTGGTCCTCAAGAAGAGTGGAAATATTCGAATCTGTATCGACTTTCGCAATCTGAATGAGGCGTGTTCTAAGGATGAGTTTCCCCTCCCTATCACAGACATTATGATCGATAACACCTGCGGCTTTGAGCGTATGTCATTCATGGATGGTTTTTCGGGGTACAACTAAATCAAGATGTTCCCTGACGACAAAAAGCATACATCATTCCGAACACCAATTGGCACATACTGCTACACAGTCATGCCTTTCGACTTAAAGAAAGCTGGCACCACTTATCAAAGAGCTATAAGCATCTTCTTTAGAGACCATTTATGCAAGACAGTAGAATGCTACGTCGACAACATCGCCGTCAATAGCCGCTCTAAGGGGGATCATCTGCATGATCTGAGGACTGTGTTCGACCTGATACGAGCGCACAATTTGAAAATGAATCCTACAAAATCCTTCTCGGGCGTATCCAGTGAGAAGTTCTTGGGTTTCATCATTACCTCCTAGGGTATCCAGGTAGACCCTGAGAAAATGAAGGCAATCATGGAGATGGGTCCCCCGAGAAATCTCCGCGAACTCAGAGGCCTTCAAGGGAGGCTGGCCTATACCAGGAGGTTTATCTTTAACCTCTCCGGACGATGTCAGCCATTCACTCACCTCATGAAGAAGGGCATTTCATTCGTATGGGATGAAGAATGCCAGTGCGCCTTCGACAGCATCAAAGAATATCTAACGAACCCTCCAGTCCTGTCATTCCCGATTGCTGGAAGACCATTCTTGCTCTACGTACGAGCGATGGAAGATTCTCTCGGAGCTCTTCTAGCACAAAACAATGAGGCAGGCCACGAACAAGCCATATATTACCTCAGCCGAATGATGATGGGGCCGGAGCATCGGTACACTGCCGTAGAGAAAGAGTGCCTTACTCTAGTTTTCGCCATTCAGAAGACGCGATACTAGGTCACGGGACAAACCATCTATGTCATATCAAGAGTCAACCTCCTCAGGGTCCTCGAGTAAACCAGGTGCACTCAGCTCTCACCTTGCTACTTGGGCGATATTAATGTCCCCCTACCACATGATCTTCGTCCCGCAAAAGGCTGTTAAAGGTCAAGCTCTGGCAGACTTTTTAGCAGCTCATCCGGGTTCGGAGTCAACCAAAATAGACGAAGAGATTCCAGACGAGGTCGCTAATTCAAATATAGACTCCCATGATACCATATGTTGAATGTTCTTCGATGGCGTTTCTAGAACCGGGCCCAAGGGCAACATCGTCGCTGGAGTCGGAATAGTACTGGTTTTTCCCTCCGGGTTAGTGATCAATCGCGCGTATTCCCTTACGAAATCCTGTTCAAACAACATGGCCGAGTACAACGCTTTGGTCACTGGCCTCTGACTTGTAAAAGAGCTGGGGGTAGAACACCTTGAAGCATACGGTGATTCATAGTTAATCGTCAATCAGATTCGGGGTTCATACGAGGTTCGCCATGAGGACATGATCCCCTACCACCAAATAGTGATCGATATTATCTCGTCCCTGGAGGGATTCTTCATAGAGCACGTTCCCAGGCTCCAAAACATTGAAGCCGATGCCCTAGCAGGTCTTGCCGCTTCCTTGTAGTTCCAAATCATGCTCATCATCTGGTTGACATCATAGGCCGTGAGTTAGTCTGTCCCAGGAATAATGTCCAGTGTGTCGAGAGTTACTCCACTCTGACAGTCGATGAAGCACCAGACTGGAGACACCCGTTCATTGACTTCATAGTCTATGACATTCTGTCGGAGAATCTAAACGAAGCCACTTCTATTAAAAGACGTTCCCTCAGATTCTTCTACAATATGGAGACAAAAATGCTATATCGACAATCATACGATGGATTACTACTTCGGTGCCTGTCAAATACAAAAGCCAAAGAAGCCGTGCATGAAGCTCACGATGGCATCTGTGGGGCCCGTCAGCCTGGCCCAAAACTACAAGATTGCCTTCGCCGAATGGGCTACTACTGGTCCACGATGGTTGCAGATGCAATAGACTATGCACGAGAATGCAAGGCCTGTCAAGTCCACGCAGATTTCATCTACCAGCCATCCGAGTTTTTACACCCTACGGTGGCATCCTGGCCCTTCGAAGCATGGGGAATGGACATCATCGGTCCGATCACTCCGTCTTCGTCCCGAGGATATCGCTTCATACTCGCAATCACAGATTACTTCTCCAAATGGGCGGAGGCTATTCCACTGGCTGAAGTCAAGACCTCAAACGTGATCAGCTTCCTCAAGCATCACGTCATCTATCGCTTTGGACTGCCCCGAAGGATCATCCATGACAATGGTCCGCAGTTCACAAACTACGCCTTCTATCGATTTTGTGACAAACACCGCATCCAGAATATTGCTTCAATACCATACGACCCAGTGGCTAATGGTCTGGCTGAAGCAATCAACGAAACAATCATCAAGCTTCTCAAAAAGTTCGCGTCATCAATCAAACGCGACTGGAATGAAAAGCTCAGTGAATGCATATGGGCATACTATACCACAGTACGAACTGCTACCGAAAACATACCATTCTCTCTAGTATACGGAAGTGAGGCAATTTTTCCACTGGAGACTCAAATCCCCTTACTCTGTGTCGCTCTCACATACAGATTGACGACGGATGATAACCACCAACGCAGACTAAAAGAATTAGAGTCTCTAGATGAGAAGCGCCTGCTAGCTAAACAACGAATCGAGCTATACCAGGCACGTATCTCCGGAGCCTTCAACAAGAAGGTTAAAATCAGAACATTCCAAGTGGGCGACCTCGTTCTGGCAGTTCGGAGGTCGATGGTTATGACTCACAAAACCACCAGCAAATTCTAACTAAAGTGGGAAGGCCCGTTCATCATTGATGCTGTATTCTCCAATGGAGCTTACCGCCTCGCCAAACAAAACGAAGACTTGCTCATGTTGCCCATCAATGGCAAGTTCCTAAAAAAGTATTACGTCTGAAACGACATCCTCCAGATTGATGAGTTACGTACCCGCTGGTACTACTGAACTCATATCCCGCCTTCAAATCTGCCAAAGTGTTGAGTTACGTACCAGCTGGTACCGCTGAACTCACATCCCAACTACAAATCTGCCAAAATAATAAGTTACGTACCCGCTGGTACCGCTGAACTCACATCCCACCTTCAAATATGCCAAAATAATGAGTTACGTACCCGCTGGTACTGCTAAACTCATATTATGACTCCAAATCTTCCATAATATCGAGTTACGTATCCGCTGGTACCACTGAACTTACACTCTGGTCACTACAGATGAATCTATACTGCATCTTTTAGGTAGTAAGTCATGTATGATTATATCTCTGAACTTTTTTTCCAAAAGGAGCTCCCCCCTTATGATCCAATACCCGCACTTTCAGTGCACAAAAAGGGTAACAGATCCACAAATTCTCCGAAACAACCACGTCGATATTACCTCTGAGTTATTTTCCTTCCATCAAAAACAAACCGTCCCTCGCATAGAACCTCCATGTCCTCATTACCTCTGAGTCGTTCTATATTCCCTTTATGGAGCCCACTCCTGCCATGTCCTTATTACCTCTGAGTGGGAAGACTCCATCGAAGAAACCCTCATATTTACCACGTCCTCATTACCTCTGAGTAAGTATGTTGGTTTCCTCCCAACTTATTATCCGTATCCAGAGCCAGGGTACACCAAGGATAATAGGTCCACAAAAAGTCTCTCATTAGGGCAACTACTACAAAGCAAAGAATAGAGCGAATGTATTCCGGTCATTCAAAATCGGTTATATTCACATGACTACATCCCATGAGCTAGCCAGAAAAGTTCTCTATCATTTCATTTAGAAAGGAAGAAGATTACATTGATGTCCAAAAGAAGCAAAATACAAACTGCAGTTAAAGACAGACAGAAATATCAAGACGAAGACAGACATTTATGAGAGCCTACGAATCCTAGTTGTGGGGGCGCATATACCAATCCCTCAACCATTTTGCATATAAAGGGTCTACTTGAGCAAAATCCTCGTCCTTAGCAGGAAGGTCGAAACTCCCAGTACTACCACCGTCAGACTGGGGCTCCTCCTTTACAGCAATGGGCGCCAGCTCTCCTTTCTATTCCTCCCTTGTGGGTATTACCTCCTCCTTAACAAACAATGACTCTCGTTTGAGAGGAGGCAGCAGATCTTCCTTCACAACGATCTCAATCTTCGGCATAGATGCTGTAAGAATCAAAAATAAAAAGAAACAAAGTTAGATGGTCAAAGCCTCATGCGGCCCACTCTAGACGTGTAGCACTCAGTTTTCCAAATGAGGGTAATTTTGAAATTTCATGTTTATAATTATTTTAATAATGATATTTAATTCATGATATGATTTTGGTGATTTTAAATCAGTTTAAAATTATTTAAATCAATGACTTGTGGTTTTGATATTTTGCTAGTGAAACCCTAGAGACTGTTTGACCGAGAGCCTAACCATGTGATTATGATATTTTAATGTCATTTCTGGCCTAAGTATATTTTGCATTTGACCTCTTTGAATTATTTTGATATTTATTTTATTATTTATGATATTGTTTTGGAGTTATTTGAGTTGGGTTCGAATTTTATCTCAATCCGACTTGTAACGGGGACCCGGGGTAACTTAGACTCTAGTTGGACCCATGCATTAGTTAGCCATGGCCCATATTTTAATTAGTCATGTTAGAAAGATTAGTCATAATCCTAATTATTAGGTTAACAATTTAGAGTTTTTATTTTGACCCTTTTACCCCCAAACCCTAACCAAAATTGTTTTAAACACTTGTAACTAAGGGAGGGGCAAACTTGTAATATTCAATGAAGGGGGGATATAACCATTATGGCCGGCCCTAATAGGACTCCCATCTCATTTCTTTTCTTTGAGAAGTCTTCTTCCCTAAGTGCTCTCAAACTCTCCCAAGGAAGAAGCCTTTCTCCTTGGATTTTCTCTCCTTTAGATAATATTTCCTTCTCTTTTATTTCTCTATTTTGTATTTAGGAAAGTTTTAACCATAGGAATGACCCCCATTCTTGTGTCCCTATTTTTGTGTCCTCTTGTGTCCATTATGTGTCCTTTAGGGATTTCTATTGTATTATTGTTGTGTCTTGTGTCCATGGAGAAAACTCCCAAACTTTGACACACTTTATATTTAAAATATTGATTAAATGAATTAATTCATATTAAATCTCAGATTTGAATATGTGGAGATGTGTTCTTGAGTACTTTACATTTCATTCATGTATCTCTTATAGATGTGTTCATGTTACATATATAGATTTGTGTATGTGTATATATATATATATATATATATATATATATATATATATATATATATGTATATATATATATATATATATATATATTTTATATATATATATATATATATATATATATATATTTATATATATATATATATATATAAAATATATATATATATATATATATATATATATATATATATATATTGTAATGAGAGTGTATCTATATTTATATATGTAATAAATGGTTCATGATGATTATATAATCAAGTTTGTGAGTGTGGTTCCTCATATTATTATTGCTATTATTGTTTTGGAAAATTAGGATATATATTGTGTATTCTTTTGGCTCAAACTATCTAAATGCGTCATGACTTTTATCCACATTTTTAATTTCAGCCCTAACTTAGAAATATCATAACTTCTAGCTCAAAGTTTGGTTTAGTCTTCCGTTTTTTTAAAAGAAGTGTATTGAAGTTAGCTTTCCAAAAACATGTATTAATAGGCCTAATTCATTCTGTAACTTTCTGGAGAATTATTTGAGTGTCAGCTGTACGAAAGACAAACGCGTTCTCGGTGTTTTCGCGATTCCGAGAGTTTCCGAAAACGAAAACGCGATCCGTTTGAAGTTTCGGAAAGCTAACACATAGATCTATAACATACTTTAATCCTAGAATTTAATTCATGCTGAGTTGGTACAGTATTGATTATTAGTAGGAGTTTCTATTCGGCATATGCATTTTCTGCACCCTTGTGTGTAATATAATATTTTATTTGATTTTAACCCATGTTAATGTATATACATTATGTAACTAAAATAGAGAATGCAAGCATGAGTAAATGGTTAAATAAATGATGTATGAGGTGTAAGTATCCTATCTAATGTAAGCATGTATAAGTATGGCTTGTAATGAATATGTAGGTTCCATAGTATGTAATGTATGGTGCATATAGTAGTGCAAGAGAATAAATGAATGATGAATGAATGCAAGCATGAATGTAATATAATAATAGATATAATGTATGCAATATACAAGTTAATGAGATGTAATATTCTATGTTAACACAAATCCTATATTTCCTCATGTACCCCTTACACTATGTTGACACTATCACACTTGACACTTTGTTCACTTACACTTTGACACTCTTTGATATGTATACACTATGTATGCCCATTTAACCCTCACTTGCCCTTTTGCCATGTTCACATACACACGCCTAGCCTCTTAAATAAGTATTTATGAATATAGTTAACTTAGCTATGTGTGTATATTATATATATGTTAGCATATTGTATTGTAATATATAAGCTTATACAGCCATTTGAAATGCCATGATTATAGATCTAATATTGAATACCAATATATGCATGTGTATATATGTGTAGACATGTATAGCTTAAAGTAATAGATTACCTAGTGTATATCTAATGTGAATTCTTGCCTATTTGAGTATTGAATAATTGCATGCTATATAGAGTTGGGTGTATGTTGGCTTGTACAGCCTTGTATTGATGTGTGCTTGCTAGGATAGTCTTGGTTAGGCCTAGTAAGACTTGCTGGGTTAGGACATGACCTAGTTTGACCTAGTTTGACTAGTACAGTTGACCAGAGTTGACCAAGGGTTGACTTTGGCCTAGTTTGACCTAGATTCATGTAGAATGCATTGTAGTGCTTTATATTACCCTTCTGGACATGTTGTGACTTGTGCTGTTCTAATTAGGAGCCAGACACCTCTCCTCGGACAGTATCTTTACCTTGGACATTCAGATATCAGGCGAGTACATTCTCTGATCTTTTCATACATGTCTGGATTATATTCTTGCGCTAGATTACTCTACTTGATGATGACACATATTTTCACGAATTAGTACTATATGGATCCTTTCCTGAGATGTTATCCCTCTACGGGTGCATCGGATATTTCATGTTCATGTACTTTATCATGTGTATCAGGTACTCCTTGTACTCTTACTAGTTCATATTTTTACATGTTCTCATGTGCTTCATGTACTTTTATGTGCTTATCATGTGCTTCATGTACTAATCATTACATAAGTTCACGTATCTTAGCTGTATTCATGTGCTTATGACATAACTTGAACGGATCCTTGTGTATTGATTGGGGCGGGATGAGTAGAATTAATTATGTGATCACTATCCCAGTAGCTGTATTCATGTGCCTCCTTATTTGTATTCATGTGCCCCCAAGCCGTTTACATAACCATTGTGCTCTAAATTACGTAGCCACTTACAGTCTCTACTATTTTGTATTTACTTTTAGTTATAAAATATCTCCTGTTTACTCATACTTCCTATTCAGTACTTCCTATATTTTACTCTATTGCATGATTTATACTCCTAACCTGCTATGAATTGTTTTAGAGATATGTGCTCGTTCCCGTCCTGACTGGACCTGTTGATAAATTTTACAGATAGCTTGAAGATTGCCTGCTAGCCTAGAAGAGACACATTAGAGGTTGTTTAGGTAGTTATTTCAATTGTCTGGAGTTGTATTTACTTTATGGATTACTATATCTGAGTTTGGAGATTTGAGATGTATTTCTGGATTTATGTATCTTAGGCACTTAGATTTCTCTCTGTTGTACCTCTTTTAGATTTCATGTTTTATCTATCCTTATCATGCTCTACATTAGATGTGATTGAGTCTGTACCTGCTATGTCACCCCCATTCGGGGAGTATAAACTGTTTAGCATTATACTGTTAGATGCATGAGACCTAGGACAGCATTCTACCGCCAAAACTGCGACGTTGGCTGGACGTACCCACTTCTCGTGCCCTTATTCTAGGGTGCGGGTCGTGACACGTTTTTAGTGGTGGCCCATGCCGGTCGAGATTCGCATTAGTATGATTTCGTAGTAGCGTAACGACTTAGTTGTACTACTACGAGCCTGCTATAGGATATATAAATTAAGATGTTAGGATGAGAGGATACTCAATCACTGTTAGGATTCCTTGAGAGATTCCTGGGATGACCCTTGAGAATCTCATTTTGAATTCTGATTTAAACTCCTTTTCCTTGTTTTGATTCACCTTTTTCCTTGATTTGAATTAGATTTTGTGGATCATTGTAGAACTTTGAATCATGGTATTAGTTGATGATTTTGATAAAATTTTGTAGTTGTTGATTTAATTTTGTATTTAGATTAATATTTTCAAATCCAAGGTAATCAATCACACTTAGGATTCTTTGAGAGATTTCTGGGACGACCCCTGAGAAACTCATTTTGAACTTCAATTGGAATTTATTTTCCTCTTGTTTGGATTCACCCTCATTCCTTGCTATTGAATTTAAGCTTGATGGGTTCCTCTCGTTTGAACCGATAAGAAGAAACATATCTTCATTATTCTTTCTCGCCATTATTCCCTTGTATTTTTTATTTACCTCTTATCTTAAACTCTGTCTCATTATATTAATTACCCATATCTTATCGTCCCTACCAAATGTACTTCGAAACCCTTGAATCTTCGTAGCGTGGGGAAGGCTAAGAAAGTGACGTAAATTATGTAGCTCAGAGAAGACGTAACTGGTTATTTTATGATGATCTAAAGGAAATCAAATGTGGAGTGTTCCATATGGAAACTTGAGATAGAAATGTGGTAAAGGTCTCGAATAGAATAAAGAGATGTATACTGCCAATCTGGAAACAATTACATTTAGAGAAATTTTGGGGTTATGAGATAGTTTATAGGTGTATTCAAAACTGGTAAGGATATTCAAGGTCAACCTAGATTGGAGAACCATAAAATTCTGGTTATTGATTCTTGGGAGGTTTTACCCTAAGGCTATGTAGAAGGTTAGTAATGGAAAAGAGAAGTTAATTATGTTTAATAAGGATATTAAACAAGATGTTGCGAGGAAATGACTAGGGATAGAGAGAACACAAAGTTATGGAAGTTTAGAGATTGTTGTGAAATATTTTAGGAGAATAATATTCAAGGGTGTATGTCGAAGAAAATACGGAAGTTGATTTTATAATGGAAGATAAGTTTTGTAAGGCCTAGAGATTTAAATTAAATAATACGAGGAGAACAATTTGAATAAGTTCAAGGAATTCGTAAACGGGATTTAGAGGTTTGGGGTCAAATTTAAGACAAGGTGAAAGAACTTGGAAATTTAAATAAATGGATAATGTTGATTCCTAAATGTGAGGGCTGTGCTTCAAGAGTGATGTTTGAAAATTGGGAATTGCCTACGGTAGTCATGGTAAGGGTTTAAGGAAAGGTTAAATTTTCATATGGAGACTGGTGAGGTAAAGATATGATTGGCAAGTTATGACCAGATGAACTTAAGAGTATCAGAAGCAGATGACTAACTCGATCTTCATTATTTTTGTGCATTAATTACCACCTCTTGAACTCCTACTTTCTAATTGAGATCCTTGACGTTCTTTATCG
Organism: Iris pallida; assembly: GCA_029216955.1. NCBI lineage: Eukaryota > Viridiplantae > Streptophyta > Magnoliopsida > Asparagales > Iridaceae > Iris > Iris pallida. The sequence goes on from JANAVB010037819.1 coordinate 8,216,789, forward strand.
TGACTTTGATATTCGGAATGTAATACTAGCTGTTACCCTCCAACAAATCTTATATGCAAGACCTAGACGAGCTCACCTTCGTGTAGGTATATCATGTCCTACTAAAACCCGTCTTCTTGTACTCTATTTTCTTGATATGATTTTCTGGTCAACTGGCTAAACTATAACCTCTACCATTATACTAAACATGTAGCTTATGAGATTTATGAGAGATTATAGTATCAGGCTTGATAGGATGTACTAGTCCTTTGGTGAGTATAAATGTGTTATGAGAGATAGGGGCCTATATGTCTTAGTAATGCATCGTCCTATGGTAATAGAATGTATTAATAGATGGTTAATAGGAAGATAATAGTTTGAGCATACCTATAGCCTATGATCAGTTCCTTTCCATCCTTAGTTAAGACCACTTTAAAATAGGTCCAGTCCCTTGGATATAGGTTCCAGTCCATATTTTATTGAAGTTCCATTACCGTCGTACAACAGAGCAGTGTTGGAGGTATTCCTAGATTGACACTATCTAGATGTCCATTTATTATTCCAGTGTTAGAAAGTGTTACCTTAGATATTGGGTAGGTTAGAGGCTCTAGAAGGAGTACTATCGATCTTAAATTTCGAAGACGAAATTTTTCTAAGGTGGGTAGAGTTGTAGCACCCAGTTTTCCAAATGAGGGTAATTTTGAAATTTTGTGTTTATAATTATTTTAATAATGATATTTAATTCATGATATGAATTTGGTGATTTTAAATTATTTTAAAATTATTTAAATCAATGACTTGTGGTTTTGACGTTTTGCTAGTGAAACCCTATAGACTATTTGACCTAGAGCCTAACCATGTGATTATGATATTTTAATGTCATTTCTGGCCTAAGGATATTTTGCATTTGACCTCTTTGAATTATTTTGATATTTATTTTATTATTTATGATATTGTTTTGGGGTTATTTGAGTTGGGTTCGAATTTCATCTCAATCCGACTTGTAACAGGGACCCGGGGTAACTTAGACTCTAGTTGGACCCATGCATTAGTTAGCCATGGCCCACATTTTAATTAGTCATGTTAGAAAGATTAGTCATAATCCTAATTATTAGGTTAACCATTTAGAGTTTTTATTTTGACCGCTTTACCCCCAAACCCTAACCAAAATTGTTTTAAACACTTGTAATTAAGGGAGGGGCAAACTTGTAATATTCAATGAAGGGGGATATAACCATTGTGGCCGGCCCTAATAGGACTCCCATCTCATTTCCTTTTTTTGAGAAGTCTTCTTCCCCAAGTGCTCTCAAGCTCTCCCAAGGAAGAAGCCTTTCTCCTTGGATTTTCTCTCCTTTAGGTAATATTTCCTTCTCTTTTATTTCTCCATTTTGTATTTAGAAAAGTTTTAACCATATGAATGACCCCCATTGTTGTGTCCCTATTTTTGTGTCCTCTTGTGTCCATTATGTGTCCTTCAGGGATTTCTATTGTATTATTGTTGTGTCTTGTGTCCATGGAGAAAACCCCCAAACTTGGACACACTTTATATTTAAAATATTGATTAAATGAATTAATTCATATTAAATCTCAGATTTGAATATGTAGAGATGTGTTCTTGAGTACTTTACATTTCATTCATGTATCTCTTATAGATGTGTTCATGTTACATATATAGATTTGTGTATGTATATATATATATATATATTGTAATGAGAGTGTATCTATATTTATATATGTAATAGATGGTTCATGATGATTATATAATCAAGTTTGTGAGTGTGGTTCCTCATATTATTATTGCTATTATTGTTGTGGATAATTAGGATATATATTGTGTATTCTTTTGGCTCAAACTATCTAAATCCGTCATGAATTTTTACCTTCGTCCAGATGCGCCGCCAGGTCAGGCCCGGTCCCTCTAGCCGACATCGACACCTGTGCTCACCAGATCTGGCCTAACCGAACTCCAGCCGCGTCTCCCGACCAACCCGCTCCGCCGGCCGAGTCCGCCCAGCCGAGCCTAGACCGCCGCCCTTGGCCGCCCTTCTCCGGTCTTCCGCCGCCTGGATCTGGCACTGGAGACTCCGGCCGCGCCATCCGCCGCTGCGCGAGCCCCCTCGCCTCCAGCGTGTGTGCGACGCCCCACCGAACCCTCTCGCGCCCCACTCCTCCGTCGACCGGAGCCCCGGCTCAGATCTCCAATTTTTTGCCCGCCGCCCTCCACTTCTCTCCGCCGCGGCCAGCAAATGCCGCGAGCGCCGCCTCGATCTCCACTCCGTCCGCCTCTCTCCCCCTCGATCCCGCTCCTCACCGCCGGAAACCCCCTTCCGAAGCCTCCGCTCACCTCCTTCTGCATGGCCGCGCCTAACACGTCGAGAACCCTCCGTACCGCCATCGCTTCCGCACTGGAGCCGCCGCCGAGATCCGGTTGAGCGCCTTCCAGCGCCGCTCCTCCTACGCTCCACCTCTCCTTCCGATCTTCCGTTCTCTTCGCCTCTCTCTCTAGCTCTGATCTCTCACCCCCTTTCTTCTTCTCCCCTTTCTCTTTGAGCGAAGAGAGAGGAGACTCTTATTGGAGTCTCCGTACGAATGTTCAGTTGTTATTTTTTATATTTTTTTTTCTTTCTTTATATTTTTTCCTTCGGTTGGAGTACTGTTGTGGGAACAGAGCTCCTTTACTTTAGGTTGTTTTCTATTTATTTTTTTTTGTTTGTTTTGTTATTTATTTGGTTTATTTTTATGTATTCTTATTGGTGTTCTTGTTGGTGTTAGTTATCACATTATGTAATCGAATTTATTACTACTATTATTATTATGCTATTATTCTTATTATTATTATTATTATCTTCATTTTTATTTTGAATATGGTTGTAATAATAAAAACTATTTACTTGCTACTATTATTATTTTAGAAATTTTATGTACTCATTATTTTCTAACCGCTTTCAAATATAGTTTTTACCAAAATATCACTTCAACAAAACTAGGATTTTATCTTAAACTAGTTTTCTAGATTTGTAAATATCTATCAATAAACTTTTACTAGTAAATATAGTTTAGCCTAAATAAAATTTTTCTTTATTTTAAATATCTATAAAATATTATTTTTACTAGTAAAAATAGGGCTCCTATCTAATTATCCAATTTTGACAACTTAGAGTTTTTACCGAAAATAATTTTCTTTACTTTAAGTATTTTTTCTATATATATATTTTGACTCATGAAAGCTAGTTTTTGGAATTTTAAATATTTTCAAAAACTCGTAAATATAAATATTTCTTTATCCATTAATTTCTTCGATTATCTTCCTGTCCGTACCTAATCCCATCATTTACATTCCCTCACCAATTCTAGACTACCATGTGTCTACCCTAACTAATTGGGCCGCCCTGAACCCAATGAAACTGTCCGTGCCATCAACAGAGGTCCCCTTGTGTAGTTGTTACACCAAAGTTGCAGATCGTGCCACCTTGATCATCGCAGCACACCAGGCGTCCTACCAGGCAAGACACCTTGCCATTCGTTGTTTAATTATTGTAGCTCATATTTCATGCATTATTTATTTTCTTTATGCAAAATAAACTGTGATACATGGCATAACTGTTAGAACTTACTGTTCGTTATTATTTCTGCTATGTATTATTTTTCTCACATTAAACCTAGATTTAAGGGACCACCTTGTGTGTTGCATTCATTGGCCTTGACAGGTTGTAACACGAGATTGTGTGTCGCATGTAGAATACGGATGTGCGTGATTGGCTGGCCACCAGTACGTACAAGCCGTGCGATAGGAATAATCGCTAATAGAGATTGCATGCTAGTTTGACTTAGTGGTTATAGTGGTTTGTGTTGTGGATGCAACACAGTAGGCATTGGGCGGGGAGGACAATTCCTTAGTGTATGGGCATCGATGCACTTCCCTTGTGACCCGGACTCTCCGCTGGAGATACGGGGTTGATGACCCAAGATTACTGACGGCCACTGACGATTCTGCGGAACGTCATGCTCTTCCTGATGGGGCCTCTGGTGCCCAAAGGAGGACTACGTCGATCCTATTCAGCCAGGGCCCATACGTAGGAAGGATTGTTCTTAACAATATTTTACTTAGAACGGTAGGCTACCCTATCCGTTAGGTACAAGTACTTTTGGTTTGGGTACTTGTATCTGACCGTGGCTTGGAACAATAACTTGTCGCGGATTAGTTCGTCACATCTTGTCCTTGTTTGGTTGTAGGTGTGACTTACTACTTCGATGAGAAGGTATTGAACCTTGTTGGGGTCCGGATACCATATTGGATTCATAGCTTGGGAAGATACGTCGTCGTGAATTAGTTTACCATCTCCTGTCCTTGTTTGGTTGGGGGGATGGTACGCTCGTTCAGTAGGTGCGTATTGGACCATGTTATAAATTCGATTGACTTATTTATTTTGCAATATTTATTCAGTTTATATGGCATGCTATTATGTGTCTTGTTACGTCCCTCTGAGGACCTGGTTGTCTTGCCAGGTGTGTGCTATTGTCTTTCGCAGGTGTTCTAGCTCTAGCCGTGATCTTCGCTATTTCTTCGAGGATGATTGCATTTGGATCGTCTTCGCTTCGCTCGCCACTCATTTCATTCTCTATGTACTTTTCTTTATTTTGTTGGTAGTGGATTTGTCTCCGCCCAACATATTGTATTAAGATAATTCTTTCTCATTATATGACATCTTTATTTCATTTATTTTGTGTGAATGAGATTAGTATTGGTTCTACTGCATTTTACAGCTTATATATTTATACGAGGCTTCCATATATTGGAGTATACTTCGTATGAATACAGCTGGCATGTCTATGTTCCTAGTCCTACGTATTTTGGGACTGGAGCGTTACATGTTTTTGTGGTGGCCCATGCAGGTTAAGATAAATTATTTGGTTACTTTACCGTACCAAGCAAGCCTGCGTATAGGATTAGAAGTTTAGGATCTCATCCACATACTTGACCACTTTCTTCAATCTACCGTTTGACTCATCGATTGCATCTTGCTTGCTTCCTTTCATCCCTATTCTTATCCTTCCTTCGTTCTTGCTAGAGATTGACCCTACTAGTTAGTTGTCCCAAAATACCATTAGTTTAATTCTTTAAGTTGGGTAGACTACCTTATGACCTAGCAACCCCTTTGACCTAGTGACCTATATTAGCAAGCTTATTTAGATCCTAAAATCTAGAGGACCTAACCCGTCTAGCCAACCAAGGACATGGACAAGAAGACTTTAGGGCGACTGTATGACTTAGAATCATTCTACTTTCTTTAAATCTTAATCTCTTGTGCCTATGTATTTACCGTTTTGACTAATGATGCTAATATAGCCTAGTTTTTTTTGCAAGCTTATTCTTTATCAAGTTTGTTCATGACAATATGCTATTGAGTACTCACTAGCCTATTGTCTAATCAGAACTGGTGCATAATGGTCTGATCAACTGAGTGCACTTTGGTTCGCTTTTATTTATCTACGTGGATGGGAACATAGCTCAACTTGTCCTCTAGAGTCCCATCAGTGATAGCCTTGGCAACTCCTTTTGAAATCTATACGACCGCCTTTGAACCACGTATTCGTAATGGATACTGTCGTCATTGAACTCCTTAAATCGCTTTCGCCTTCACTGATTTTTGGAGGGACGAAGGCACGCTAGCCTTCCTATCGACTATGATCGTTCTCACTCGATATTGCTATAACTTCATCCTAAACTCCTCGTCCTTCTTCTCGACCCTACTATGACCCTCATTCACTACCCTCGACCATACCGTATTAATTTTCTATGATCTAGATCGTGATTCTTACGTCGTGATTTGTTATCGATTATTTCCCATCGAAACCCCCTCGTGTCTTCTCACCCCCCTACGAAATTCTTAATTTCGAGGACGAAATTCTTTTAAGTTTGGTAGGATGTAAAACCCCTAAATTTTCTACTATTTTTTTATTAAATTTGATACCGATTTAAAATTTTGTATTGTACGTCACGTAGTCGTATTGTACGTCGTGTACGGAAGTTCGTTTTCTTTCGAATTTGCTCGACGAGTACGAATATGTGCGAGCGTACATATTTTAGAAAAATATTTTGTTCTATTTGTATAGTTTCAAATAATATAATAATTAGTTTTTCTTTCATTTCTAAACTTGTCATTTCTAAAAATTATTAAATATAAAATAATATGTTTGTATACTAGAAAAGAATAATTATGTAAAGAATATTTTTGCATACATATCTATCGTAATTATATATTTGTCTATTTATAATAAAAATGTAATTTTCGAGGTTTATTAATATTAATATTTTATTATTCAAAAAGATATTTAAAAATATTTATTGTTTTTGAAATTATTATTATTGGTATTTTAAAAAAATATATTTTGAAGTTATTTTTGGCTATTTAAATCGTGATTTGATTTTTGGATTTATTTAAATAGATATCCATGTTAGAATTTGATTTATTGATTTGATTTAAACTAAAATTTAATTAGATTTAAATTTGGATTGTATTTGGATTTAAATTTGATTTGGATTGTTTTAAAAGTTATTTGAATTAAGTAGAGAATTATCTACTTGGGTTTTAAATTCTCCTAATCCTATCCAAATTGGGAATTCCCACATCCTATAAATAGGCAGGTACTCCTCCACATTATTCATCTACAAATTCCTCCACAAAATTAAACAAGCCAATGGTGCGTGCCTCGTGTCCGTGTTCCCCATCCAAATTCTTATTCCATCATTTTACAGATACATTGTTCCACCATCTTCATGTCGACAACCCCGACACGATTCAGCAAATTCCTAATCTAATTCTATTCTAAACCCCCGCACAGCCAACCAGCCCTGTTCACCGTCGACACAACCCCGACGACCGCCGTGATCCCAACCACAACCAACAACCCGGCCACCCTGTCCACCCAAACCACCACCGCCCTCACGGCCAACACCGGAGACCCAGCCACCCACAGCCATTACCGCGGCCACAACAGCCAAACCCCGACACATCGCCCGCGACCACCTGACCCAGAACTCCACACCACAACCACCGGCCGTTCCCTCCGAGACCGCCACCAAACCCCAGACCTCCTCCCCAGACGTGTCCGGCCATATGCCGTGTCCCCCAAATCCAACCAAAATAAAATTTTTATTTTCGTCGAGATGCGCCGCCAGGTCAGGCCCGGTCCCTCCAGCCGGCGCCGACACCTGTGCTCACCAGATCTGGCCTAACCGAACTCCAGCCGCGTCTCTCGACCAACCCGCTCCGCCGGCCGAGTCCGCCCAGCCGAGCCTAGACCGCCGCCCTTGGCCGCCCTTCTCCGGTCTTCCGCCGCCTGGATCTGCACCGGAGACTCCGGCCGCGCCATCCGCCGCTGCAGCCCCCTCGCCTCCAACGCGTGTGCGACGCCCCACCGAACCCTCTCGCGCCCCACTCCTCCGTCGACTGGAGCCCTGGCTCAGATCTCCGATTTTTCGCCCGCCGGCCTCCACTTCTCTCCGCCGCGGCCAGCAAACGCCGCGAGCGCCGCCTCGATCTCCACTCCGTCCGCCTCTCTCCCCTCGATCCCGCTCCTCACCGCCGAAAACCCCCTTCCGAAGCCTCCGCTCACCTCCTTCTCCATGGCCGCGCCTAACACGTCGAGAACCCTCCGCGCCGCCACCGCTTCCGTACTGGAACCGCCGCCGAGATCCGGTTGAGCGCCTTCCAGCGCCGCTCCTCCTACGCTCCCCCTTTCCTTCCGATCTCCCGTTCTCTTCGCCTCTCTCTCTAGCTCTGATCTCTCGCCCCCTTTCTTCTTCTCCCCTTTCTCTTTGAGCGAAGAGAGAGGAGACTCTCATTGGAGTCTCCGTATGAATGTTCAGTTGTTTTTTTTTATATTTTTTTCTTTCTTTATATTTTTTTCCTTCGGTTGGAGTACTGTTGTGGGAATAGAGCTCCTTTACTTTAGGTTATTTTCTATTTTTTTTTGTTTGTTTTGTTAATTTATTTGGTTTATTTTTATGTATTCTTATTGGTGTTCTTGTTGGTGTTAGTTATCACATTATGTAATCGAATTTATTACTACTATTATTATTATGCTATTATTCTTATTATTATTATCATCTTCATTTTTATTTCGAATATGGTTGTAAAAATAAAAACTATTTACTTGCTACTATTATTATTTAGAAATTTTATGTACTCATTATTTTCTAACCGCTTTCAAATATAGTTTTTACCAAAATATCACTTCAACAAAACTAGGCTTTTATCTTAAACTAGTTTTCTAGATTTGTAAATATCTATCAATAAACTTTTACTAGTAAATATAGTTTAGCCTAAATAAAATTTTTCTTTATTTTAAATATCTATAAAATATTATTTTTACTAGTAAAAATAGGGCTCCTATCTAATTATCCAATTTTGACAACTTAGTTTTTGCCGAAAATAATTTTCTTTACTTTAAGTATTTTTCCTATATATATATTTTGACTCATGAAAGCTAGTTTTTGGAATTTTAAATATTTTCAAAAACTCGTAAATATAAATATTTCTTTATCCATTAATTTCTTCGATTATCTTCCTGTCCGTACCTAATCCCATCATTCACATTCCCTCACCAATTCTAGACTACCATGTGTCCACCCTAACTAATTGGGCCGCCCTGAACCCAATGAAACTGTCCGTGCCATCAACAGAGGTCCCCTTGTGTAGTTGTTAGACCAAAGTTGCAGATCGTGCCACCTTGATCATCGCAGCACACCAGGCGTCCTACCAGGCAAGACACCTTGCCATTCGCTGTTTAATTATTGTAGCTCATATTTCATGCATTATTTATTTTCTTTATGCAAAATAAACTGTGATACATGGCATAACTGTTAGAACTTACTGTTCATTATTATTTCTGCTATGTACTATTTTTCTCACATTAAACTTAGATTTAAGGGACCACCTTGTGTGTTGCATTCATTGGCCTTGACACGTTGTAACACGAGGTTGTGTGTCGCATGTAGAACACGGAAGTACGTGATTGGCTGGCCACCAGTACGTACAAGCCGTGCGATAGGAATAACCGCTAATAGAGGTTACATGCTAGTTTGACTTAGCGGTTATAGTGGTTTGTGTTGTGGATGCAACACAGTAGGCATTGGGCGGGGAGGACAATTCCTTAGCGTATGGGCTTCGATGCACTTCCCTTGTGACCCGGACTCTCCGCTGGAGATACGGGGTTGATGACCCAAGATTACTGACGGCCACTGGCGATTCTGCGGAACGTCATTCTCTTCCTGATGGGGCCTCTGGTGCCCAAAGGGGGACTACGCCGATCCTATTCAGCCAGGGCCCATGCGTAGGAAGGATTGTTCTTAACAACATTTCACTTAGAATGGTAGGCTACCCTATCCGTTAGGTACGAGTACTTTTGGTTTGGGTACTTGTATCTGACCGTGGCTTGGAACAATAACTTGTCGCGGATTAGTTCGTCACATCTTGTCCTTGTTTGGTTGTAGGTGTGACTTACTACTTCGATGAGAAGGTATTGAACCTTGTTGGGGTCCGGATACCATATTGGATTCATAGCATGGGAAGATACGTCGCCGTGAATTAGTTTACCATCTCCTATCCTTGTTTGGTTGGGGGGATGGTACGCTCGTTCAGTTGGTGCGTATTGGACCATGTTATAAATTCGATTGACTTATTTATTGAGCAATATTTATTCAGTTTATATGGCATGCTATTATGTGTCTTGTTACGTCCCTCTGAGGACCTGGTTGTCTTGCCAGGTGTGTGCTATTGTCTTTCGCAGGTGTTCTAGCTCTAGCCGTGATCTTCGCTATTTCTTCGAGGATGATTGCATTTGGATCGTCTTCGCTTCGCTCGCCACTCATTTCATTCTCTATGTACTTTTCTTTATTTTGTTGGTAGTGGATTTGTCTCCGCCCAACATATTGTATTAAGACAATTCTTTCTCATTATATTACATCTTTATTTTATTTATTTTATGTGGATGAGATTAGTATTAGTTCTACTGCATTTTACAGCTTATGTATTTATACGAGGCTTCCATATATTGGAGTATACTTCGTATGAATACAGCTGGCATGTCTATGTTCCTAGTCCTACGTATTTTAGGACTGGGGCGTTACACATCATGGTAATGTACTTCTAGGGCATACGGCGGTACTGGTAGATGAAGGCATCATCAGCAGTCACGTCGTCCTCTGGGCCAGGCCTCATCAAAGATGGGCATTGCATTAACAGCCACCCTATCATATAATGGAATGGCAGCTCGATTCGTTCAAAGTCCTTCGCCGTATCACGAGCAATGACTTTGGACGAAAAAGCATGGAGGCCACGATAAATGCTGTATACCATGGCGGAAGTAGAGCTAGCCTGCCTCCAAAGACTATCTTCACCGTTGGAAGTACCAGGTTACGACTGATTCTCTCAATAGCACCAGCCCCTCCAAAACTACACAGATTCGCAGCCATAGGATCAGAAATCCCACCAGGAGAGGCTTATCAGACATCTTCTGGGTATTTTGGGCAAAATAATTAAAGGTGTCAGATTGACTCCCGAATCTGTCACCCATGGTTTTAACCCTCTTGGCAGTCAACACCTAATTTTGTACCTCTTCACGGGTTTGAGGACTTCGAGGCACAACCCGGCCTGAGGCACCTAGCTCAAACAGGTAGCTGAGCCAGGTCTTCTTATGAAGAAGGTTCCCTTCTGAGCTATCATTCTTCTTCTTCGACATCTGCTAGCACGTGCTATGGTGACATAGTAGTTCCCGGTAAATAACCACAAAACCCGGGTACCGCTGCTCTAATTCTTCAAATCCTTCATTCGTGGGGGTATACGCTTCAAAAACTTCATCTCCCCCGGGCAGCTTGGTGACCTCACGCATCTCATGGAGAGCGAGTCTCATTTCCCCTCCAGGTGTAAAGAAGGTCCCCGTACGACGGTTGTACATCTCAAGAAGAGCCATGAACAGCTTCTTGTTTAGGGACAGACCATAACAAGTGCCCCATATGGCATGATAAAGGCCAATCTCGACCAGGAGTGCCTTATATGTCCGCAAGATCCACAAGGTCAAATTGATCCATGAAGGGGTGGGGTTCATCCAGTTCAGCAGTGACAGCCGACCAGTGGGTAGGCCCCCTTTTGAGCAATCTGGTTCATAAAAGTGTCAGCTTGGGAGAACCGGAAATTGGGACCCTGCACGTTTATGAAACTATCCGGGGCTAACCCCATCACAAAAGGGCTGATCTGTATCTTGCTTGCAACTACCGACCTCGATGTTTTATTATAGTGAATATCACCCACAAATATCTCCTGCTGGCTCAGGGTTAGGGAGTCCACCATTTTTCTGTCGATGGGCAGCATATTAAACCAGGACAGCGAGAAATGACATTCTATCTGAGTAATATGAATCGCCATCCTGTTGGAAGAAAAACTCCAACTTTTACATAAATCTAGAACGCTGGAGTTCTTTACAGTTAGGACATCCCCAAAGATGAACGCGGGTTTCAGATGTGTGCCACCTAATTTCCCCGAGTTCATCATGCCCAAGAGAAAGAAGAAGGATTGGTTTCTGATATCCCTCAGCCTGTCCTCAGATTAACCTTTAGTGATTTGGGCTGACACATAATCGACCACATGGTCGAACCTCACACCCACAGCAGATTGAGCTTGACCTACCAAAAGCTCCCCCGAAGGATTGATCGGCAACTTCACTGAAAAGGAAAAAAGAAAAAAGTCAGAGGATAGCCAAATAAAACAAGTTAATGTTTTTTGAGCTTATGCGGCTCTGTTTGGTGGGTCTTCATGCGGCCCAGTTCATAAGGTGCTTATGCGGTCATGAGACGTTTCTCATGCGGCTCGGTCGAGAGACGTCTCTCATGCGGCTCGGTCGAGAGACGTCTCTCATGCGGCTCGGCCATGAGACATCTCTCATGCGGCTCGGCCATTAAGCAACTCTCATGCTGTTCGGTCATGAAGCAACTCTCATGCGGCTCGGCCAAGAAGCAACTCTCATGTGGCTCGGCCATGAAGCATCTCTCATGCAGCTCAGTCATGAGAAATCTCTCATGCGGCTCGGACATGAAGCATACCCCATGCGGCTCAATTATGAGGTGCTCATGCGGCCCATACGGCACAGCTTATGCGGATTCATCACACAGAACATGAACAGTTCAGTAAAGATGAAAAGAGCATCAACTATGCCGAGGCATAACAGAAAAAGGCATGCGCATAAAACATGGACATAGCCATTATGGTTAGGGTTTGCATTCATGCAGTTTCTTTCCAACGCTCTTACCATTGATAGGAGAATAAACGTCGGGGTGAATCAAACTCGCCTTGTTCGACGAGGAGGCAAGTCCTTTGCCCTTCGCTGCAGCACCTAGAAGAAGCCTTTGGAGCCATGGATGATCGAGAGAAGAGAAGACGGTGACTAGGGCAATAAAAAATTGGAAGAAAGAAAGGAGGAACCTCTCTCCTCAAAACTACTCGTACTTATAGGCTGGCAGAGGCGTGTGAATCGATAGACACCACTTCGGATTTCGTGCTGCCTAAAGGATAAAAGCTACTCTTGGGATTCTATCCTCTTTCATACGAAAGACGGCTCAAAATCATCAAAGCAAATCTAAAGTAATTAATGCCGAAGTAATGGGATGCCCACGTGGCACGACACCAGTATGCGGCCAGAGAGAAGCCTATGCGGCATAAATAGCTTATGTGGACATACCCATGCTTCTTATTCAAAGTATTTTAATTTTACAAATTAAAAACTTTGAAGGGGTCTTGTAAAAGTATAGAAAAGAATACGAATTTCTATGCGGCCCAAAATCAACATAAAACTTCATACGGCTCAAAAATTGGGGAGTTTCATGCAGCTCAAAATCCCTGGGAGCTTCATGCGGCTCAGAAAGCTTCATGCGGCCCACAGATAGCAGGGAGTCTTATGCGGTTCGTAATCAGCCAAAGCAGCTGGCCATAATTACTCTGACATAAAGGCGACAGCTCTGACAGAGATGATGGCTCTGACAGAAAGACAAGACGTGACATGCTCCTAAAAAGACGAGAAAATCATCATGATATCCGGCACAGTACACAGTTCCAAAGAAGACTCTTCATACGGATCACCTATGAGACACCATTTATGCAGTTCAGTCATGAGACAACTCTCATGCGGCTCGAGCATGGATCATCTCTCATGCGGCTCGGTTATGAGACGTCTTTTATGCGGCTCGTTCATGAGATGTCCTTCATGCAGCTCGGTCATGAGACACTCTTTATGCGGCTCTGCTATGGGATAATCCTTCATACGGCTCAGCCAGGATACATTATTCATGCAGCTCGCCACAGAGTAGCAGTTGAGACACGTGGCAGAAATTGACCAAATCTTAACAGATCGGATTTAGTGCAGCAAACAGATCATGATCAATCTTAACCAATCCCCAGCTGTCCACTTCTTGAGGCACAGTTATAAGGATGTGGCCCAAACTTAGCCACATAGCTGTACACTCCATTACTCATGAATTCCTATGAATAGAAAGGTGCTATTCCCTTGCCCATACACACAAGGAGATATACACACACCCGGGCAGAGAGAGCATTTCTTCATCGGAGCTGAGGTTGCGTTCGATCGTCCAAGGAGTAAGAAAGATTTGATAGCACTTTCCCAAGCCTCTACCGTCACCCCCAGAATCTAAATAAACAATTATACTTAGATTGCTTTTCCTAGGTTTTGTTCCTAGGCTCTCTTTTTGTACAAGCGAGTTTGTAATTGTGAGTCAAAGTTCAGTCCTCCTATAAAACTGTTCTGTTCTACGACAATCAATGGCAAACAATTACGTCCACCAAATAATGAGTATGATTTAGAACTGCCAGGGAAGCGGCAAGACATGCTAGGGCATCAGCTTTAATGTTCCGGAGTCTGGGAACATGTTCTATGAAGAATCCTTTCAGGGACGTAATGATGGCGATTGTCATTTGATGATAAGGATCATATCTTCATGGCGAACTTCATATGAACCCCGGATCTGATTGACGATTAACTGTGAATCGCCATATGGTTCCAGGTACTCTACCCCCAGTTCCTTCGCAAGTCGGAGGCCGATAACCAAGGCGTTGTACTCGGCCACGTTGTTTGAAAAAGGTTCTGTGAGGGAGTATGCCCGATTGATTACCAACCCAGAGGGAGAAATCAATACCACTCCGACCCCAACGACGATATTGCCCTTAGGCCAGGTTCTTGAAGCACCATCGAAGAACATGCGCCAGACGGTATCATGGGAAGCCATATTTGAATTAGCGACCTCGTTTAGAATCTTTTTATATACTCTGGTTGCCTCCGAACCTGGATGGACAGCTAAAAAGTCTGCTAAAGCTTGACCTTTATCATCCTTCTAGGGGACGAAGATCATGTCATAAGGGGACAATAATATCGTCCAAGTAGCGAGGCGAGAGCTGAGTGCACCTGATTTGGTCATGAGGACCCTGAGGGGGTTAACTCGTGTTATAACATGGATGGTCTGTCCTGTAACATAGTGTCACATCTTCTGAATGACGAACAACAAAGCGAGACACTCCTTCTCCACGGTGATGTATCTCTGCTCAGGCCCTATCATCATTCGGCTGAGGTAATAGATATTTGTGCTAGCAGAGCACCGAGGGAATGGTCCATCGCTCGTACATAAAGCAAAAATGACTTTCCAGTAACCGGGGCTACCAGGACTGGAGGTTTCGTCAGATATTATTTAATATTGTCAAAGGAACGTTGGCACTCCTCGTCCCATATGAAGGAAACGCCTTTCTTCATGAGGCGTGTAAATGGCTGACATCGTCCGGAGAGGTTAGAGATAAACCTTCTGATATAAGCTAGCCTTCCTTAAAGGCCTCTGAGCTCACGGAGATTTCTTGGGAGGCCTATTTCTATGATTACCTTTGTTTTCTCAGGGTCTATATGGATACCCTGGGCGGTAATGACAAAACCCAAGAATTTCCTGCTGGATACGCCCAAGAAGGATTTGGTGGGATTCATCTTTAAATTGTGTGCTCGCATCAGGTTGAATACTGTCCTTAGATCGTACAGGTGATCTTCCTTAGAGCGGCTTTTGACGGCGATGTCATCGACGTAACATTCTACTATCTTACGCAGGTGGTCTCTGAAGATAATACTCATAGCTTGTTGATATGTGGCACCGATATTCTTTAAATCAAAG
Organism: Iris pallida; assembly: GCA_029216955.1. Classification (NCBI taxonomy): domain Eukaryota; kingdom Viridiplantae; phylum Streptophyta; class Magnoliopsida; order Asparagales; family Iridaceae; genus Iris; species Iris pallida. Next base: position 8,231,982 of record JANAVB010037819.1, read on the forward strand.
GGCATGACTGTGTAGTAGTACACGCCAATCGGCGTTCGGAATGATGTATGCTTTTCATCGTCAGGAAACATCTTGATTTGGTTGTATCATGAGAAGCCATCCATGAATGACATGCACTCAAAGCCACATGTGTTGTAAATGATTATGTCCGTAATAGAAAGAGGGAACTCATCTTTAGGACATGCTTCGTTCAGATTTTGGAAGTCGATGCAAATTTGGATCTTTCTATTCTTCTTGAGGATCGGTACTATGTTGGCTACCCAGTTTGGGGGTTGTTCCACACGAACGAAGCCGCTGGCTATTAGTTTGTTGACCTCAGCTTCGATAGAATTCATGATGTTTGGGCGGAACCGTCGTTGTTGTTGCTTGACCGACTTTGTATCCGGATGAATGTTGACTACAGAATATAGAAGCAGATGCTCTAGTCGGTCTCGTTGCTTCCTTGATCGTTCCAACTAATACTCAACAGTCGATCACAGTGTCTGGTCGAGAACTATTCTGTGTAAAAAATGTCTTACATATTCATCACAGTTACATAGCAAAAACAAACATCGATGTCAAATATTGGAGATTCCCTTCATAGACTACGCTATCTATGGAATCCTCCCCGAGGATCCGAAGGAAGCAGTATCCGTCCAAAAGTGATCCCTTAGATTTTACTACGACTCATCTACCAAGATGATGTACCGACGCTCTTACGACTGGCTACTGTTACGATGCTTATCAGACATAGAAGCCAAACATGTACTCCACGAGGCTTACGATGGAGTTTGTGGTGCACATCAACTAGGATCTAAATTACAAGATTGCCTCAAACAAATAGGTTATTACTAGCCCACAATGACAGCAGATGCTGTTGAATATGCAAAGAAGTGTAGAGCTTGTCAGTTCCATATCGATTTTATTCATCAACCTTCGGAGTTCCTACACCCGACGGCAACATCTTGGCCGTTTGAAGCCTGGAACATGGACGTCATAAGACCAATCAGCCCGCCATCCTCCAAAGGACATCGGTTTATCCTAGCCATAATCGATTACTTCTCTAAATGGGCGAAAACTATACCGCTTACCAAAGTGAAGACGTCAAACGTGATCAATTTTATCAAACATCACATGATCTACCACTTCGGCCTACCTCGCAGGATCATCCATGATAATGGTCCACAGTTCGCAAGCTATGCATTCTATCGGTTCTGCAATAAGAATCGAATCCAAAACGTAGCCTCTACTACCTACAATCCAGCTGCTAACGGGCTAGCAGAAGCCTTCAAAAAAACCATCATAAAACTTCTCAAGAAGTTCGTGTCTTCAAACAAGCACGATTGGAACGAGAAGCTCAGTGAATGTCTATGGACCTATCGTACAACGGTCCAGACTCCAACAGGTAGTACGCAATTCTCTCTGGTTTATGGGAGCAAAGTAGTTCTTCCCCTAGAAATCCAGATTCTTTCTCTTCGAGTAGCCCTAGCCAGCGAGCTGTCTACTGAAGAAAGCTATCGTCTGCGACTTCAGGAGCTCGAAGCGTAAGACGAAAAATGCTTGTTAGTTCAACAGCGCATTGAGCTATACCAAGCACGCCTTTCCAGAGCTTTCAACGAAAGAGTGAAGGAAAGAATCTTCCAAGTCGGTGATCTGGTCTTAGCAGTGAGAAGACCAATGGTCATGACACACAAAACAAAAAGAAAATTCCAGCCTAAATGGGAAGGCCCTTTCGTCATAGAATCGGTGTATTCTAACGGTACGTACCGGCTGACCAAGCCTGATGGTGACTTGCTCATGATGTCTATCAATGGCAAGTTCCTGAAGAAATACTATGTATAACCTCTTTTACATAATGTTCACATATGCTCAGTCATATAAATATACAGTGCAATATTTATATGATTCGAAAAAAACTATCTAACTATTATCCGTATTTCAAGAGTCTTGAATACGCCCTGGATAATAGGTCCTCTAAATATTTCCCTAGTGGAATCATTTCCATTTTTGACTCTGTCCAAACTCGGTTTGATGAAAACAGGTCACGTCCCCATTACCTCTAAATTGTTTTTTGATAATTATTTCCCCAGTGGAATGATTAATGTTTTGCCACGTCCATATAACCTCTGAGCAAAGCATTAATCAAGGATAATCACGTCCCTCTTACCTCTGAATTATCCACTCCTCCCTAATGCTATATATCTTTCCACGTCCATATTACCTGTGGTCAGATATAGAACATCCTCTGCTATTACGTCCATATTACCTATACTAGCAGCTTCTTTCAACTTATTATCTATATTCGAATCATTCGAATATAAACCGGATAATAGGTCTACATAAAAAATTCTCTAGCGGAATACCCAACAGAAATATCCTTGCTACGTCCTCATTACCTCTAGCATTGATATTTCACAAAACCACATATATTTCCGAAAAGATTCTTTATTTTGTAAACGTCTATCAAAAGACGGAAAAAGGTACAAGAGCCATGACGCCCAACTACCGCCTGACTCTTTGATGTGTAAAGGTTCTTCCTACCATCTGAGGAAAATCATTCCAAAATATGAAGAGTCCTGAGCTCTCTGATGTGTGTGTCAAGTGTTGCATCTTCACCATGTCCAGAATCGTCGATACCGGTCCTGAAGAAATTTGCTAGCCAGATCCCTACAGAACATGAAAGGAGGCAGAAAGAAAGTCAGACCCAGGAAACTACAGAAAACAACTAAGTCCTGGAGACTCCTATACGCCCAAAGGGCTATGCGCACAAAGGGATATGTGCCCAAAATAAGACATGTGGGCGCATAACACTCGGACAGTACGTGGCCGCATAACATGACACTGCTTAGAGGACGCACAACTGTAGGAACGATATAGTAAATCGTAATACTCTAGAGGGGGGGGTGAATAGAGTTGGCAGCGGAATAATGCTAATTAAAAAATTTTAGCAACACAATCACAGTATATAATCACAGTTGAAATAATGTAGAGGCAGAGTTCAGAAAGCAAACGCAAAGACAACGATGTATACTGGTATCCCTCTGTTGAGGACTAATCCAGTCGGTAGAACTCTTGCTACCAGTTGAATCCACTATAGGAAAAACCACCACAAGTTTTCATCCGAAGATCTTGCAACTTCTACAACGCGAGCTTTGATCCGAAGTACTCGACCAACTTTAATTGTGAAGTGTCTAACTTCAATCAAGCCTCCGATTACAACCACTCTGAAACTTCTAGACCGTACCGCACTGGCAAATCGACTAGAGGATTATAACTGGCTTGGGATTTAAAAATGATAGCTCAGAATACTTTGGAAGAAGTAGTAGGCTGGTAGAGAAGAGATATGAAAGTGAATTGGTGTGTTGAAATGATCGAAATCCTTCTCTATTTATAGTTTTTCCAAAGGCAGAATTCTGACAGAATTCGGGCAGAATTCGGGCAGAATTCTATGAGAAAATCTCGGTGGGATCCGTAACTACAGGAAGACCAAGTTCAAAAAGCAACGTTCACTAACCGAACTCTGGCCGAACTCTGGCAGAATTCGGGCCGAACTCTGGCCGAATTCTGTCCGAGTTCTGTTGGAGTTCTGTCAGGGTTTTTGCAAATTGGTTTTTGGGCTTTTTGAAAAGTCAGGCAGTTAGGAAGTAGTTTGGGCTTTTGTAAGTGGGCTTGTTTTCAAAATAAAAGGGTATTTTGAAAACGTTTCTTGGGTAGCCTATTTGCCAGTACGATGCAGTTTACATCGTATTCCTAGACTCAATAAATATGAAAAATACATTGATAAAATAGGAAAACCAAGAGCCCTTTTGATGACGCCTTTCTTCAAATATTTGAGCAAACTTGAAGACGCCTTTTTCCTTGACGGCGGTCGTCCAAAGATAAACAGATCTGGAAATCCCGATGCGAGGCCCCGGATAGGTCGTTAGGCAGTTCAGAGAAATCCTCTTGTATGACGCCGTCTTTGGCCCATTGCATATGTCCTGGTTTGATCATGTTTGATCATGCTTACAGCATGTCTACAAATACATGTTAGACAAACAAAACCAATATGATACAAGCATAGCAATATGATATAGAACATTTAGGACAATGCTAATATTAGACAATGCTAAGTTTAAGTAACAACATGATAGTGATTACATGAATATTAGTGATGTCATTATGTTAAACTTAATTGATTAGCCATATTCAAAAACATGATATAATCATTGGGCTAACAATCTCCCCCTTTTTGATTATGGCAAATCCTTTAAGTTTAATATATATACAATAGATGCTTGTATCACTAATAAACACATAATACTAGAATATTGTATGCTCTTAAACTTATTTCTCTCCACTAAAACTTAATTCTCCCCCTTTGACATGATAAAAAATAAGCTCCCCCGTAAATAGAGCTAAAATGAACTCAAGCATAAGTAAAGGAGGAAAGCACAAATAATCACGATCAAGGATTAGGAGAACAGTGTAATGACAAGTGTAGAAAATTACATAACAATAGTAGAAAAACTTGTCAAAAATAGTTGGTTAAACTAAAAAACAAAGAACATTGAAATCAATCAATACATTGTTTACCAACTAGAAATCCAAAAATGAAGTAAGTTTTGAAAATAGACCAAAAAAATATCAATATAGTAGGAATCAATCATTGGTCATAAATAAATCACGAGGAATAGAAATTCACAGATCTAATATATATAAAAAAAATCAAAATATAATAAAACTTTAACAATGATCACAAAAAAATATGATTCATAATTTGCCCATACAAATTAGTGAATCAATTCCATAAAGAGTATAATCATCGAAAAGGAATCAAAATAAGTATACTAGAATCTATACAAAATCTATACCAAAGTTCATGCATTTGAATTCAATTACCTTAGCATGATATATATATCCATCAGATAAACATGAAGGTAATGAAGACAAAATACTTGAGAAGGAGAAATCTAGTCGACTTGAATGCTCCCCCGCAAAGTATGATCAGTCTAAATAAGATAATCATGAACATTGAGATAAAATCTAAATTAGAGATGCCAAATCAGTTTAAACTCAAAAGAATCATTAAATTAATTATAGCAAGATAACTTTTAGAAACTCAAAAATGAGAGAATTAAAAATAGATAATAATCATATTCTTTCATAAAACCAATACAAATCCAAATATCATGAACAACTCAACAAGATATTTTAACGTAGAAGAATATATGTCCATGATGAACTAGGTATACCACATATTAAGGGCAGAAAAGAATTGAAATAATTAATTTGCTCCCCCTTAAGATATGCGTGTATAGTTCAAAAATAATTTATATGCATAAAATAGATAAAAGAAATAATCACAAGATCTAAGGGATATCCAAGATATGCATCTTTTCTTTCCTTTGATCAAATGTATATAAAATTCCAAACTCAAAACAAATATCATCTTTAGGCAAATAAAAGAAATATCCAATGAATAAATGCTTAAAGATGAACAAACAAAATATATCTCCAATATATATATAAAAGAAATATTTTAAGACATTAAAAGATTTTGAAAACTGTCTTTAATAATAAAATTTAAGTACCAGACAGATTCAATAAATCAAAAATAAATCAAAAAGGCTTTTCAAAAATATGGAATTTATTGTGAAAAACAGTCTTAATAAATGTTCGAATGCGTCCATTTAGTCCTTAGACTGAAAGATGGCAATTCGAATCACAGAAACAATAAAAGAATCCATAAATCATAAATAAATCCATTTGAACAAATAAATAAAACTAGATAAATGTCCAACGAAAAGTGTATTCTAGATATATGGCATGTTAAGGGGATAATTGACTTGAAACAATTAACTGCTCCACCTTTACATGGCTATATCCAAAAATAATTTTTTTTTTAAAAAATTCAGAGACATATTTTCGAAAGAGAAAACTAATTCAAAAATATAAGGTCTTCTTATCAAAGTTCATTTCTTCCCTTTTAAAGCCTTAGCACGGTGTTCACTGACAACCGTAGGGTTAAAGAAAAGAAACGCTTTGAGAAAGAGATTCAATTTGCATGACTTCTCCCCGCAAAGAATTACTGTTATAGACAGTAAGTAACTTGTATAAGAAGATAATAAAATAAAGCTCAAAAAAATCATGAATATTACGAATATTACACAAGCTAAAGATGAAATCACAATACCATAATATTCAATGAGTAGTCACGAATACGAAAAACAATCATCTTTAGACAAAATAAGAAATATCCATTTAAATAAACATTTAAAAATAAAACAATCAAAGGATATTTCAAATTGGCATGATGAATAATCGTATAAGTCAAAAGATGAGATAAATTGATCTATGCTATAGAATCTCACAATCAATAAGGTAGATCAACATATGCTAACTTTTGTGAAAATATAAAGAGAATATTATCCATCAAAAAAAAAAATTCAAAATCCATTAGATAATAAATGTAATTAGATCTCAATAAATCTTTAGTTTATAAAGCGTTGATCAATCTTGGTTTAGCCGTAGGGGTACTGTCCCAGCTAACGGAGGTTCACCGGGGAACACTTAAGTACCGCTTCGCTTCGACCGTAGTCATGGTGACAGACAGACCCTTTGTAGGCTTGTACCCAAAATAAATCTCTTCTTTAATAACCGAGGATTTAAGAAGAATTAGTGCAATATAAAAAGTTATATTCTATGGACTTAAAAATCTTAGAACAATGTAGCATATGGTATAAGATGTATGAATTACATTTATCCATATGTGCTACAAAATTATTGGGTAACAATAAAATATAAAACATTTGTAAATCAAAATGTAGGACCTAGATACGTTGATGTATTCTGCAACCTAGAAGATTTGACAGCACCTTGGATCCAGAACTAGATAATAGTTGCAAGTACACTTTAATAAATCTTAAGTCTATAAAGTATTGATCACTTCGGGTTAGCTGTAGGGGCCGGTTTCCAGCTAGCGGTAGTCCAAGGACTAGTGCACCGTGTCGCTTTAGGCTATTTACACCTGTATGAAGAAGGACCCTTTCGACTTGTTCCCAAAATGATTTCTACTCTTAAAAACTTAGATTCAAAGGAATATATGCAGTATCATCGAACAACATCAAAATCTAGAATTCCTAAAAGTAAATACCCAAGGAATGGTTTATCAAGATCAAGATATTTAAAATATCACGTACCCAAAATGTCAACCAAAAAGCCAAGAATTAAAAATATCACAAAAAGAGGCTTTGAGGAAGAAGCTAATAAAAAATATATATAAATTAGTCCAAAGTAATCAATAGCTGATGTATGAGATAAGCACAAGTTTGAAAATAATTTTCAAAATAATATAATATAGAACTTGAACTTAACTCATATATCCCATAAAAATATTTATACAAAAATATAAGAAATATATCAGCAATATATGAATGCAATGAATTATTCATGTATCCTTAATAAGCATAAAAAATATCACAAGATCAAAAACATGCATAAATAAACTTTGTCAGACAAAGATGTAACTGATTCATAAGAAGTTAATCACAATAAAATATGAGAATCAATAGTGAATATATTATGCAAGCACAACGTTAACATAAAAATATACGTATATACTTTTCAAGTAAATAGAAGACTTGTGCTAAACATACATACTCACAAAATACTGATCAAAGTAAATACGATATGTTAAAAACAAATCGATAAGAAGTGACCATTAAAAAATATTAAAGACGAAGAGTCAAAAACATATTTACCAAAACAAAATTAAGCTCCTATGCATGCTTCAAGATAAAACTAAAAATAAAGAGCATACATAGATAAATGTGTCACACTAATAGAAAATAAACATTATATAGTGTGAACTAAATATTTAAGTAAAACAGCTAGTCAAGCTAGGATTATATCTCATATTGATTCAAACAGTAGACAATTTAAAAGATATCAATGAGATCTAATAACAAGAAATCAATAACAACATGCAAAATATTAAAAACTATTTAGAAAGCATGTTACCAAAGTGGTTCTAGTGACCGCAGTTCTGTTGGTGCAATTGCTTGGAAGATGACCTTTTTAGCTTTGCAATCACCAACATGTTCCATAGTTCTATTTGATATGAGAAGCTTCACCTGCAATATTAGGTGAAGACTTTGGTATCCAATACTTGGATCCACATTTGTTAGCTTTGGGAACCCATTTGCACAAGTTCATATCAACTAGTTTTCTAATCTGACAATGATTAGAAACATGTCCATTCATACCACAATAATGACAGAAAGAATTAATATTAGTACTATGTGCAACAGTATGAGAATGTGCAGTGGTGTGATATGATGTGCGTGGATACTTATAATAGAAAGCATGGTTGTGTGAAGCTTTAGCTTTGCTTGCTTCCTTTCTAAAAGATCTGACATGTGTGCCTTTGTGATGTGCTAAGTGTCCTGTGTTAGACTGAGTCGTAGGTTGTATTACCTGCTTCCCAAGTCTAATCTCTAACTTTTTAGAGTTAGCACAGATCTCATCATACTTAGCAGAAAGAGCATCAATTCTACATGAAGCAATAGAATACTTCTTCTTTTCTGATTCTAATTCCTCCTTAAGTTTAGCATTTTCTTGAGTGCTTTTCTCAATGCAATCAAGTGCCTCATGCAATCTAAACTTCAGTGTGGAAATCTCAGTAGAATTATCAGAAGTAGAAGTATCTCTAGCATCATTCAATAAGCAAGTAAGCTTTTCAATCTCACGCTTATAGGATCGAATATCCTTTCTAGCTTGCTTATATTTATCTAATACTTTCTTGTGTTCTTCTAACAGATCACTGAAAGCATCAGATAAATCATCATAAGAAAATTCACTCTCTCTAGAAAAAGAAATATTTTGTACCTCGTTAGATAATGCCATTGAGCATAATTTGCAGCTTGATGAGGTCTCTCTTCTTCTTCATCATCTTCTTCTTCTTCTTCAGAAACGCTTGCTTCGCTTTCACACCATATGCCCGATGATCTTCCTTCATTTGATTGTTCGTAGTGACTCTCCTTTCTTGTAGTAGTACAATCTTCTTGGATGTGGTCTATCTTCTTGTAGTTTTCACATACAAGCTCTTCTTCGTATAAGGGATGATGCTGTACTTTAAATCTAAATTTCGTCATACAAATATTTGCATCATTATGAAGATTATCCTTCTCTCTGGAGTTGCTAGCTTTGCTTTCATACCTGCACTCATAAGTAGCTTCAAGAACTTTCCAAATTTTATGAGATATTGTGCAAGTAGAAATAAGATTGAATACATTTGTGTCTACAGCACAATAAAACATATGCATAGCTTTTGCATCAAGGCTAGCTAACTTCTTCTCTTCATCCGTGTAACTATAATAAGGCTTATTGATTATAGAGGATGTAAGAATAGAAGTGATAGTAGGCTTTTTGTAGCCGGTGACAACAATTGACCATAAGTCAAAATCTAGAGACTTCAAGTAGAAGCTCATCCGTGTCTTCCAATAGCTATTGTTTGTTCCATCAAATAGTGGGAGTCTATTTGAGGATTTTTCTTCAGTTGTGAAGTACATACTTGCCATATGTGATATAGTGATCTATGTAACAGCAGTTATAAATAAGAATATAATAGCAGTGTTACCTCGCTTTACCTGTATAACTCGCTCTGATACCAATTGTAGGAACAATTGGGATCAGAATATAATCCCTCTTGATGGAGCACTGGCTTTGATAGCTCTGTAGAGTGCACCTGCTCTGATACCAATTGTAGGAACGATATAGTAAAGCGTAATACTCTAGAGGGGGGTGAATAGAGTTGGCAGCGGAATAATGCTAATTAAAAAATGTTAGCAACACAATCACAGTATATAATCACAGCTGAAATAATGTAGAGACAGAGTTCAGAAAGCAAACGCAAAGACAGCGATGTATACTGGTATCCCTCTGTTGAGGACTAATCCAGTCGGTAGAACTCTTGCTACCAGTTGAATCCACTATAGGAAAAACCACCACAAGTTTTCATCCGAAGATCTTGCAACTTCTACAACGCGAGCTTTGATCCGAAGTACTCGACCAACTTCAATTGTGAAGTGTCTAACTTCAATCAAGCCTCCGATTACAACCACTCTGAAACTTCTAGACCGTACCGCACTGGCAAATCGACTAGAGGATTGTAACTGACTTGGGATTTGAAAATGATAGCTCAGAATACTTTGGAAGAAGTAGTAGGCTGATAGAGAAGAGATATGAAAGTGAATTGGTGTGTTGAAATGATCGAAATCCTTCTCTATTTATAGTTTTTCCAAAGACAGAATTCTGACAGAATTCGGGCAGAATTCGGGCAGAACTCTATGAGAAAATCTCGGTGGGATCCGTAACTGCAGGAAGACCAAGTTCAAAAAGCAACGTTCACTAACCGAACTCTGGCCGAACTCTAGCCGAATTCGGGCCGAACTCTGGCCGAATTCTGTCCGAGTTCTGTTGGAGTTCTGTCAGGGTTTTTGCAAATTGGTTTTTGGGCTTTTTGAAAAGTCAGGCAGTTAGGAAGTAGTTTGGGCTTTTGTAAGTGGGCTTATTTTCAAAATGAAAGGGTATTTTAAAAATGTTTCTTGGGTAGCCTATTTGCCAGTACGATGCAGTTTATATCGTATTCCTAGACTCAATAAATATGAAAAATATATTGATAAAATAGAAAAACCAAGAGCCCTTTGATACGCCTTTCTTCAAATATTTGTGCAGACTTGAAGACGCCTTTTTCCTTGACGGCGGTCGTCCAAAGATAAACAGATCTGGAAATCCCGATGCGAGGCCCCGGATTGGTCGTTAGGCGGTTCAGAGAAATCCTCTTGTATGACGCCGTCTTTGGCCCATTGCATATGTCCTGGTTTGATCATGTTTGATCATGCTTACAGCATGTCTACAAATATATGTTAGACAAACAAAACTAATATGATACAAGCATAGCAATATGATATAGAACATTTAGGACAATGCTAATATTAGACAATGCTAAGTTTAAGTAACAACATGATAGTGATTACATGAATATTAGTGATGTCATTATGTTAAACTTAATTGATTAGCCATATTCAAAAATATGATATAATCATTGGGCTAACAACAACATGGCAACACGTGGGCGCATAGCACACCACAATATTGGCGCATGACTTTTGAGGGCACATAATGATGCTCACAGAAGTATGTTGCCTTAGACACAAGCGCCCGGGCAGAAGAAAAGTCTGAGCGTCGTAAATTAATGCTCGAGACTTTGTTTTTGAAGCATGCCCTCACCCGAAATCAGGTCCTGGACTGCCGAGGATGCTGCCGCAGGAGGAGAGTCACTCGGCGCAGTCCCATTGCCCTTCGTGGATCTCTTGGCAACCTTGGGAGATATGGTTCTCAAAGAAAGAAGACGAAGAGTTTCCTAAAAATTCAAAGAGAAGGGAATAATGAACTTTCTCTCTCCTTCAGGGCCTATTTATAGGCACGGGCCACTTCCTATGCGCCTACTTGCTGTATGCGCCCATGTGCCCACAATGGCCTATGCGTCCATGTAAAAAATTAGCTTCTTGCACACTATGCGACTGTCACTTGCTGACGTGGATAAAACATGAAGGATGGACCGCTTCAAATTCTGCTCCGATGAATGTGTCAGTTCGGATTTCGAGAAAGATCTCAACAGTCGTATCTCTCTGACATATTGGCCAAATACTATCCGTCCAAAGGAGAGAGTCGTGCTATGCGCCCATTATATCACGAGAAGACGATACATGTTTCTTTCAAAGTATTTCGAACTTGTTCAAGTATCGAAAACTTTGAAGGGGGTCTTGTCGAAGCATGAACATTTTTCAGCAAATGAAGCCCCATGCGCCCAAGACAGTAAAGCTCCATGCGTCCAGTCAGTGGAGCTCCATACGCCCAAGTCAGTGAAGCTCCATGTGCACAGTCAGTGGAGCTCCATGCGCCCAGTCAGTAAATCTCCATGAGCCCAGTCAATGAAGCTCCAAGCACCTAGTCAGTAAAGTTTTATGCGCCTAGCCAGGGATGTTTTATGCACCCAAGACTAGCTCCCTCGAAAGGAGGGCGCATAGTCTGAGACATGGCTATGCGCCCAAGCCTGACTCGGTCAAAGCCATGATCAAAACGTGATCTGAAGCACACGGCCACGTCAGTCTCTACGAGCAGTCGTGTACCGAAGCATACGGCCACGTCAATGCCATGACCAACCCACGATCTCGCAGCCTGTATGCGCCTACATCCTATGCACCCAAAGTAGGACTATGTGCCCATATAGAAACCAGCGTGTTTTCTCATGTGGGTGCATAACATCATTTCAGCCTAAGAACGACTATAAAAGGGGGGCCTCATCCATCTTCAAAAGACAGAACATAGAGCATTTTTAAGAGCCAAATTGTTGTACTTCTTATCAGTGAGCCGAGAGTTATTAATTTTTTAGGTTTTCTCCCACTTTTTTAATCGGAGTGTCAACGGAGTAAAGGAGAAACTGTCGCTCGATCTCCATCGTCCCATTCCCCAGAATTCTTTTTTGTACTAGGGGATCCACAGTGCAGGATCTCTCAGGCGTACTCGATTTGTGGTGCCTTGTACCAATAAAAAAAGACAACATTTTTTTTTCTTTTTTGTGTGTGTCCACAGAGCACGCCAAACTTCTTTTAATGGTCGCTGTGGTGAAACTTGAATTTTTTAAGTGACTTACAACTTCTTGCACTTCAAACTTCTAGCTGAATCGTACTGAACAACTTAGACGGTTGGGAAGTATGAACGCTAAGTTGGATGGGAAGCTAAAGCTCTTTAATGTGTAGGCTATGTAAGAGAAGAAGTAGAGAAGATTGGATGGTTTAAAATGAGAGAATTCAAGGCCTATTTATAGGGCTCTGGGTAGGCAGAATTCGGCCAGAATTTTGTGTCCAGAATTCAAATTTTTGGCCGTTGGACAACTAGCAGTGATTAAACCCTAAAATTCTGCTTCCTGTAATTTAGGGGACAAAGTTCGGCCCGAACTATGTATGGAGACAGAGTTCGGCCCGAACTCTGTCTCCTACAGACAAAAAGTTCTTTTATGGGCTATGGCTTGTTGGGCTGTTTTGGCTAATGGCTAAGTGGACCTATAATGGTTAAGTCTAGCCCAAAATTGCTCAGTATGATCCAACGTACATTTGCCTATACTAAAAAATAATACAAATTTACAAACTCCAGAATACACAAAGTAGTAAATCTTCAGGCAGATGTTGACTTGAACTGATGTGATGAGTTGATCGATTTAGAGCTTGATGTGTCAAATTGGACTATGATAAATATTGTTTTATTAATTATCAAGATTAGGTTGACTGTGATCCGATTTGGGTCAACAATCTCCCCTATTTTGATAATTGATAAAACATGATATTTGCATTCTCAATATTCATACCTAGACACATTATAGCTCCCCCGTACTTGAACAAGTTTGCTCCCCCGTAAACGGATATTTCCTGTGACAAGTTCTCATCCAAGTATACGATATATATAACTTATATCACAGTGTATTATGAAACCAAACATAGATAAATATGTATTACAGGGATCAACAAATGTTGAGGTCGAATTAAGATAGCGACGGACCCAAGATTCGTCAATGTGATAACCGTTGCGAGACGGATCACAAATCATCGAAATTGGCATCGTGGAATGGGAGGCCATGGAATACTGAATGTCATGGATGGAGTTGCTGAGCCCACTCATCTGCATGGTGGTGAGATAGTCCATCTGCGTCCAACGGTCGTCTATCTCAGCCCAGCGTTCGTCCTCCAAACGGAAGCGATCACGAAGCATAGTCTGGATAGAATCAAGTGTAGCGGTGGACTCGGGTGCAGGGGAATCAGGAGAAGCAAAGGGTATAGGAGAGTCAGGCTCCTCAGCGGCATTAGACTCGGAGGTGGCCGCAGTAGCAACAGTTCTCCGTGCCTTGGCCAGATAAGCAGGAGGGGACAGATACTGACACTGATCTAATGGGACATGAATGGCAAAAAAAATCATAGGAAGATACATGGCATAAACCAAGAACTTTGGTTTAGGCCGAGCTCGAATCATCCAATCCATCATCGTACGGGGAAAGTTGAAAGGGATGCAAAAATGCAAAAAGAAAAGAGCAGTGATCTCATAGTAAGTGACTTCATCGGTCGATCCCACTTTCGGCAAGACCGAAGAAAAGATAATACGATGAAGCTCATAAAAGTGGTTATTGAGATGTTTACCTTTAAGTTTTCGAGGATGTGCATTAGGAGAGCATAGATCATCCTTGAAACTTTCCAAAGTAGTCTCACCGGGGAAGATGTAATCCCGGGCATCATCAAGCCGTTCCCAAGTATTAGGGTCGGGCAAATCAAGAAGATCAGCTAACTCAAAATCATCAAATGAGATGTTACCGGCAACACGTGAGTAGATACGGTCGCGGTCTTAAGTCATGTTACAATAGAACATTTGAATGACATTCATATAAATTGGTTCACAAATTGAAACAAGCTCACCGAGACACAAATCACAAAAGTTTGAAAGATAGTCCGAGAGCACCGTGACTTTAATAGGGTGTCCGGGAAACACACTACGATGACGAAAATCGGTGAACTATGCGTTAGAAGCATCTAACGACACAAAAATGTGTTCATCGTATGTGTCGGAATTGTGAGGTGGAGGTGGGTTGAATAGGGGGTGGATCATGCCATAAGGAGGAGGAGGAATAGGTTGAGGGTTTGGTGGAGGATTTGGTCGAGGGTTGGGTGGAGGAATAGTGGAGGATTCACCTTCACTTCTCTTTGGTCTCTTCCCTCTACCAAGCAACCTAGGTGCCATGAATAAAATTGAGAGAAAGGAAGGAAAAAGATTATATACCTCAAAAAGAGAGACCCAAGATGAAAGAGAATGATCCCAAGATTGATCTTCTTGAGTTTGGAGTAAAAGTTTCCCAAGGATTTGAGACTTCTAGGGTTAAGGTTTTAAAAGAAAATAGTTTGGAGAGGTTTGGAGAAGACAATGGAGAGGAGAGAGAGAGAGAGATTCAAGAGTTTAAGAGGGTTTGGTCGGCTGGTCGGGTTGAATCTAAGCCATTGGATCAAAAATAATGAAGGGATGAGAGCCACCCGAGGTTCTGGAAAATGGAGGCCGATCTCGGCCTAAACACTGTGTAGGGGCAGAGTTTGGCCTGAGTTCTGGTCCCTTGGGCTAGAACATCAAGCAGAAAAGAGGAATAAAATAGAAAAAAATATGGCTAATGAATGGTCAAGTAGAAATTTTGGCAAAATGGATAAGAAAATGCATTAAAGTTAGAAAATTTAAATGTGGCAGGTTATAAATAAAATTTAACCATATAATAAACAAGGAGTTATGACATAAATCAAAATGGTGAAACTGCTATGGGGTAGTTGCAGGGGCCGAATCCCAGCTAGCGGTAGTCCGTAGACTAGTGCACCGTGTCGCTTAGGCTTTTACGCCTTATTGTCAGAAAAACCCTTTCGGCTTGTACCCATAGCAAAGTCATCATAGAGAATCGTGACATAATCGATATTTACACAGGCCAATTTAATAAATAACTGTTTCATCTAAAATTTCTAATTCACGACAAAGAAAATTGAATCGCTCCTCGGATAGTGGTTTTGTAAAGAAATAGGCAGCTGATGATCAGTGTCAATAAATTCTAAATTTATAATGCCATTATGTTAATGATCACGCAAAAAGTGGTGACGAATTTCAATGTATTTCGTGCATGAGTGACATATAGGGTTCTTAGTAAGGTTGATAGCACTAGTGTTATCCTAGAATATAGGAATGTGCATAAAAGATAGGTTGTAGTCTGCAAGGATTTGCTTCATCCATAGAATTTGTGTACAACAACGACCAACTACGATATATTCAGCTTCTATTGTGGATAGTGCGAACAAATTCTGCTTCTTGCTAAACCAAGAGACTAGAGCCTTGCCTAATAACACGTGCCGCTAGTACTTTTACGGTCGACTTTGTATCCTACGAAATCAGCATTCGAATAACCAATAAGGTCAAAGGATGTAGATTTGGGATGCCATAAGCCCACTGTAACAGTACCCTTAAGGTATCAAAAGATACGCTTAATGGCGGACATGTGTGATTCCTTAGGAATAGCTTGATAGCGAGCACACAGGCAAACACTAAACATGATATCAGGGCGACTAGCAGTTAAATAAATTAGACTGCCTATCATACCTCGATACTTATGTTGATCCACAGGTTTGTCGCTTTCATCTGGTTCTAGTTTGGTTGTAGTAGCCATTGGAGTGCCAATTGGTTTAACGTTGTCAAGGTCAAACTTCTTCAGCATATCCTTTGTATACTTTGACTGACAGATAAAAGTTCCATGCGATATTTGTTTGACTTGCAGTCCAAGAAAGTAATTGAGCTTCCCATCAAGCTCATCTCAAATTTATTCTGCATGCACTTAGCAAACTCTTGACAGAGAGTTTCATTAGTAGAACCAAATATGATATCATTAACATAAATTTGTACTAAAAAAATAGTGTCTTTGAAAGATTTTGTAATGAGTGTGGTATTAATTTTTTCCTTTTGAAAAACTTTTATCTAATAAAAAAGTACTTAGGCGTTCAAACCAAGCTCTGGGGGCTTGTTTGAGGCCATAAAGTGCGTTCTTGAATTTGAAAACATGGTCAAAAAATTTGTGATTTTCAAAACCAGGGGATTGTTTTACAAAGACTTTTTCCTTAATAAAACCATTCAAAAGGGCACTTTTGACATCGATTTGGAAAAGTTTAAATTTTTAAAAGTTTGCAAAGGCAAAAAGCATCCGAATGGATTACAGTCTTGCAACACAGGAGCATATGTCTCATCGTAGTCGATACCTTCCTCTTGGTTGTATCCTTGCGCTACTAGACAAGCTTTGTTGTGTGTAACTGATCCACCTTCATTTACTTTGTTGCGAAAAACCCATTTAGTACCAATAATAGAATCATTAGCTGGCCTAGGAACAAGTTCCCAGACCTGACTCCTTTCGAATTGGTCGTATTCTTCTTGCATGGCGAAAATCCAAAATTCATCATTAAAGGCTTCTAAAAAATTTTTAGGCTCAATTTGAGAAAGAAAAGTAGTGCTAGCAATAGAATCTCTTAAGGATGAACGAGTACTTACTCCATGAGATACCTTACCTATTACCAAGTTTTCTGGGGATGACGGTTTGAACTCAAATTTCTTCGGTAGGTCATCCAGAGAGTTGGCTTCAGGATTGGTAGTCATAGGCGTAGAAGTTGATGGTTCATCATCATTTTTGGGGATGGTAGCTGTACTATTTTCCTCATGAAAAGTAACATTAGTAGATTCTTCTACTATCATGGAGTGTTTGTTTAACACATGATATTCCTTACTCTTGGCGGCATAGCCAAGAAAAATATCATCGTCAGCTTTGGCATCAAATTTGCCTAAGTTATCTTTGGTATTGAGGATAAAGCAGTGACAACCGAACACTCTAAAATAAGATAAATTGGGGGTCCTACCAAACCAAAGTTCATATGGTGTTTTCTTAGAAGTAGGTCGAATAAGCCCCCTATTCAAAATATGGCAAGCTGTACTGGCAGCTTCTGCCCAAAAATAGTTCGAAAGTGAAAATTTATTCAACATGACTCTAGCAATATTGCCAAGAGTCCTATTCTTCCGCTCTGCAACACCATTTTGTTGAGGAGTTATAGGATAAGAAAACTCATGATCAAAACCATTTGAATCATAAAACTTTTTAAAATGAAAATTTTCGAATTCGCCTCCATGATTACTTTGGATTCGAGTAATCATGTAGCCTTTTTCATTTTGAACATTTTTAGCAAAAATTTTGAAAACAGAAATCGTATCGCTTTTGTTTGAAAGAAAGAAAACCAAAGTGAATCTAGAAAAATCATCTACTATAACAAAGGCATAGAGTTTTCCACCAATACTGGCTACTCTACTCGGACCAAATAAGTCCATGTGCAGTAATTGCAAGGGTGTAGTAGTACTTACATTATTTATGGAAAGAAAAGAAGATTTGGTTGTATTATTTAATTCACATTCGGCACATACCGTGTCCTTCTTGAATGTGATGTCCGACAGACCTCTTACTAGCTTCTTTGTCGATTGCCTGGATATTTTATCCATATTGGCATGACCAAGATGCTGGTGCTACAACAGTCTTTCATCCTTGTGGGCGTAAAGACATCTTTCTGCACTGTTAGTATTTTTAGATAGATAGAAAATATAAATGTTATCGACTCTTATCCCTTCAAAAGCAATGTCTTCCGTTGACCTATCATAAATATAGCATTTATTTTGTCCCAAGTTAATATTATATCCATGATCAGCAAGGTGACTTATGCTGAGCAGGTTATGCTTTAACTCCGTCACTAGGCAAACATCCTTTATTACAGGAGAGGGAGGATGACCAATAGTACCATTACTTATGATCTACCCCTTTAAGTTGTTACCGAAGGATACATACCCTTCCCTCTTTATCGATAGTGATGCGAAAAGATTTGTGTCTTCCATCATATGTCGCGAGCATCCACTATCGAGAATCTATTTGCTTTTAGTTAAGAAAGAAAGGTCCACCTACATCAAGAGTAGATGTGACCTTTGGTACCCAAGTTCTTGTGGGTCCTGAAATGTTAGTCTTTGCCACCCATAACAGATTAATATCTACTAATTTCTTAATTATACATTATGGTGAGATATGTCCATGTAATCCGCAGCATGTGCAAGTAGCATGTCTATTTGTGTGTGGAGTAGGTTGATAGTGATGTCTATATGCATTATGATGATAGTTGTGTGGAGCAGTAGGATAGTGACTATATGTGATAGCAGGATGATAGTTATGTCTATGTACAGCATGGTGGTGGTTAGTAGGATAGTGACCATATGTAGCAATAGAATAATGGTTATGATGTCTATGTGTATGTGGTTTACGTGCTGCATGGGAGTATGTGTACATATAAGCATGTTTTCGTGCTGCATGTGGGTGATGTGTTTTACCATTATGAGTGGTCTTATGTTTTGTGTGTGTTTTGTGACTGTGTGATTGGGTTTGAGGTTGAGCAACCTGTTTTCCCAATCTAATCTCTAATTTCTTAAAGACAGCATGCAGTTCATTATACTTAGCATTTAAACCATCAATCTTAGCAATAGAGATCTAGTGTTTGTTTTTTTCTCCAGCAAGCTCATTGTTGAGTGCTGAGATCTTACGTATTTGCTTTTCAATAAGTGCTTCGGCATCATGTAAGCTTAACTTAAGCTTGGACAGCTCATCAGTGACTTTCGTGGGTGGAGTGTCTCTAACATTATCAAGTAAGAAAGAAATATTTTGAATCTCTATTTCATATCCTTTGATTTTCTCCTTAGCATGCTTATATTTACTAATGACTTTCTTGTGGTCATTTAGTAAATCATTAAAAGCATCGTCATGTTCATCAAAGGTAAAGTCATCGAAAGTTTTGTTGGATACCTTCTCGGATATTACCATTACGCATACATTGGCGGTGTCTTGAGGAGAGTCGTTTTCTTCCTCGGAGTTACTTGCTTCGCTTTCGTGCCAAATACTAGTATTGGCATATTTTTTTGAAGAAGGCCGCTTGTAGGTCTTCTCATATATGCTACCTTTCTTCGCGAAGGGACAGTCCTTTCGAACGTGTCCAGTCTTTTTGCAGCCGTAGCACGTTGGTTCTTCCTCGTCGTCTTCTGGTTGTTTCTTCTTTCTTCGATTGAAATGAAAGAACTTCTTGAAGTTGCGGACTAGAAGAGCTTGATCATCACCTTCGGATTTGTCTTCGTTAGTCTCTTCAGGATCACCCCTTCGACGATGAGCTTTTAGGGTAATTTCTTTTGCCTTTGGAGCAGGTTCGTCGAAGTCTTTGAGGTCGAGCTCGTGTGTCATCAGCTTTCCCATCAAAGTTTCCATAGACATTGTGGTGAGATCATTGCCTTCTATGATAGCTGTTACCTTAGGGTTCCAAATCTTCGGTAGCACCCTAAGTAACTTGCGGATCTTCTCAAGATTTTTATATTATTTGCCAAGAGATGACAGTGGGTTGTTGACGTCAAGGAACCTTGTAAACATTTGGGTGATCGTCTCATTAGGCTTCATCTTGAACGCCTCGTATTCTTGAGTGAGACGATTGATTTTTGATTCCTTGACTTGGGTAGTTCCTTCATGCGTCACTTCTAGAAGCTTTCATACTTCGTGGTGCATGTCGAGACCCTGTTAAATTCATTCCTGTCGATTGCACAAAAAAGAGCATTAATAGCTCTAGCATCTAGACTCGCATGTTTCTTTTCTTCGTCAGGATATTTGTCGTTGGATTTCTCGACGAGATCTCCATTGACAACTATCCTGGCAGGCTTTTTGTAACCATCGATGATAATGGTCCACAGGTCGAACTCTAGAGACTTGAGATAGAAACTCATCCTAGTTTTCCAATAGGTGTAGTTGGTTCCATCAAATAGGGGTGGCCTATGAGTGGACTGTCCTTTACCATGGTTAGAAAACAAAGGTTGTATGGTTACCATGGATCAGCTCTAGGATGTTAGTCCTTGAAAAAGAACAATGATCTCTGATACCATTGGAAGTACAGGTAGGCAACTCCAAAGGGGTGGTAAATAGAGTTTATAACGAAAATGATCAATTAAAAACTTAAACTCATTTCACCAACAAAATAATCAGAGTAATATACATGCGAAAATAAAGTAGTCAAAGAGCAAGCACAAACACAACAAGATTTTTAACCTGGTTTCCCTCTTGGAGGACTAGTCCAGGCCTGAGAACTCTAGCTCAGGATTGAAATCCACTATTTGTGAAATAGGGTTACAACCATGTACCTTTTCACAGAAGAGCACGCCAAACTTCTTTCAATGATTGCTGTGACAAAACTTGGACTTTTCCATGTGACTTACAACTTCTTGCACTTCAAACTTCTAGTTGAATCTTACGGAGCAACTTGGACGATTGGGAAGTATGAACGCTAAGTTGGATGGGAAGGTAGAGCTCTTTAATATGTAGGCTTTGTAAGAGAAGAAGAAGAGAAGATTGGATGGTTTGAAATGAGAGAATTCAAGGCCTATTTATAGAGTTCTGGGTAGGCAAAATTCAGCCAGAATTCTGTGTCAAGAATTCAAATTTTTGGCCGTTGGACAACTACAGTGATTAAACCCTAAAAATCAGCTTTTTATAATTTAGGGGACAGAGTTCGGCCCAAACTCTGTCTCCTATGGACAGAAACTTCTTTTATGGGCTATGGCTTGTTGGGCTGTTTTAGCTAGTGGCTAAGTGGACCTATAAAGGTTAAGTCTAGCCCAAAATTGCTCAGTATGACCCAACGTACATTTTCCTATACTCAAAAACAATAAAAATTTACAGACTCTAGAAACACGAAGTAGTAAATCTTCAGGCAGCTGTTGACTTGAGCTGATGTGATGAGTTGATCGATTTGGAGCTTGATGTGTCAAAATGGACTATGACAAATATTGTTTTGTTAATTGTCAAGATTAGGTTGATTGTGATCCGGTTTGGGTCAACATGATACACTACATGTCTACATGGATTTGGGTTTGGTTCAGGTCAAGTCTGTGCCAGTTTGGTGCAACCGGTCTCTTAAAAAGTCAAACGCTTACAAAAATAGTTAATTAATTAAGCCAAAATATGGTTTAAGTCACAACTTGAGTCACTACCATGCAAGGGACATAAATATGGCTAGGCCATCCCTACTTTGGCTAATATACTAGTCATGGTTTTCAACTATACTAGCCATGCCAAAATTCCTAGTCAACATGCATAACAACACTTAAGCATGACTAAGGCCATATATAAATTATAAATATTTTTTTAAAATAAATTAAAAAATATCCAAAAATTGCTATGTAAGCCAAATTAAAAACAAAAATATTTAAAAATTCGGGGGTTTATACAGAGTCCTATAGTAAGCAGGAGAAAGCAAGAGATATCTGAGAATCACTTGAGAAGCACTACAAGACTGATAAGAAGATATCTAAAATCTATATTGTCAAAAAGTTCTTCACTATGAACTTTGAAGATGAGAAAACTACGCTTCCATAAATAAAAAAACTTTTGATGTTGTCGCAAAAACTGAAGGAAGAAGGCATGAAGCAAGAAGAGAAGTTCATAGTGGGTGCTATTGCCACCAAACTTCCTTCATGGTGGATTAAGTTCAAAATTGACATGTAACAAAAGATGATGGAAATCCAGCTCGAGGATCTTTTGCACTATAGTCTTATTGGAGATAAAGCCGTAGGACAACTGAAGGTGGACTCCTTGTCCAAGCAGTTGGCCAAGGCTAACATGGTACAACCTGGTGATCCCAAAAGGAAACATAAAGCTCCATACAGGAACAAGAACGACTTAAACCAGCTAAAAGGTGAAGTCGATCCTTTCAAGCCAAGGCCGAAGTCGAAAGTGACTTGCTAGAACTATAGTAAGAAGGACTACAGGTCCAAGCCTAAATAGACTAAGCAAGGTGAGCTTAACCTAGTTGCTATGATTATGCAGATTGAGTCATATTGCATGGACAATAATAGTGGGTTGAAACTGTGCATCTTGCCACGTGTGCTGTAACAAAGAACAGTTCACTAAGTACAAGCCTACTTTTGAGAAGTTCTCAATGTCGAACAAGAATCAACCTATAGTTGTCCCAACCCTCTCCCGAATAATCCACCTAGCCTACGTTGTTGTCGACATCAGTGGTCAGCTATCTAATCCTTATAAGTCATCAATAATAATAGATCGACCCACACATCACAGCTCTATTACGAACATGCCTTGTCACAACAATCACCACAGCTTTTTACTATTTTTATTACATGTACTTTTACAAAAAAAGACTCTAGAGACAAATCTGGTAAATGATAAAGGCCACTTCCTAAGCAATATGTTCTCAAATCACAATACAATCACACATGTTTGGAAACTATACAAAGAATTCCTAAATTTTTACGGGATAGGTTCCGGGTCCTGAGTAGCCTCTAGGCTAGCTATTAGTAACATGTCCTCTTGTGGGCTATAGTAAGTAGGGTAGTCCATGTCATCCTCACATGTATATGTTATCCAGTCAAAAGGGAGCAAATTAGCATACATCCCAACAATACTAAACAACATGATATAACAATACGAATACATAATAACAATAAATAACAAAAGTAAAAAAATAATACTTATCTATATGCACTAGCTACGTAGCTATGCATGGCACATGTAATCAGAATACTAACTGAGCATGTAGGGGCTAATTGGAAATTAGGCATATCATGGAATGATATGCTTGTATTTACGCATGTAAGAGACATAAGTCACGTCTCACGACAGTACTACAGTCATAATTTATCAAAGGCTAGGTAGACTACATGTTATACTAGTGTCCTCCCTCTCGATATGATACGATACGACAACATGAATAAAACATGTGATAAGAGTGCAAAACATGAAATGCAAGATTATAAAGTAAAATAAAGGGAGTAGGTACTTGCATTATAGAAATGGCGTGAGTTGCACAAATCTACCTATTAAATACATTTGAGTTTAGATTCTTCTCCAACAAGAATCTCTTAAAATCTTCTAGACTAACTATTTAACTAACTAATTATTGGTCTTAACAAATCCTTAATTAACTAACTACCTTTACTAACTAATTCTTGAATAATTACTAAAAAATCTAGATATAAACGAATATTATTTATTTTGTCAAATCCGTGAATAATATTGTCATGGTGAAAAATGTTCACCCAAATCCATAATCGAACCATTCCTTGTTTTAGTATAGACTGCTCTAGACCAAGCGCAAAATCCAACCCAAATTGTCCTGCCATTCCCTACAAAACAACTTAAGCTACAATTTCTATTTGAACGTTTAGTTCAAAAATCTGCCAAGCTAAATCTAGCTCTCCTTCACCAGTCAAAATCACAATTTAGAACTTAAACTTTATGTCCATTGTTCATATGCAAACACATTCTTGTAAAGATACAACTCTTGTGCCAAACTGAGAATAGAAACCATCTCCACTGTGTACATATCTAGTATCGATCGAACACCAGTTTGTGTCGATATTTTATGTCCCGCGTTTGGTTGATCGGATACAAATTATAAGCACGTCCATGTTGAAGCATGGAAATTTCAGCAAATGAGGACATATACGCCCAAGTCATCCTGTGAAGCTCTATGTGCCCAAGTCATCCTGTGAAGCTCTATGCACCCAAGCCACCCGGTGAAGCTCTATGCGCCCAAGCCACCCCGTGAAGCTCTATGCGCCCAAGCCACCCTGTGAAGGAGGGCACATAGCCAGAAACAGGGCTATGCGCCAAAGCCTGACTCGGTCAAAGCCATGATCAAAATGTGTACCGAAGCGCAGGGCCACGTCAGTCTCAACGAACAGTCGTGCACCGAAGAATGTGTCCATGTCAATACTATGACCAACCCACGATCTCGCAGTCTGCATGTGTCTATACACTATGCGCCCAAGGCAGGACTATGTGCCCACATGAAAACCAGTGTGTTTACCTCATGTGGGCGCATAACATCATTCCAGCTCAGATACTACTATAAAAAGGGGTCTCATCCCTCTTCAAAAGACAGAACGGAGAGCATTTTTAAGAGCCAAATTGCTGCACGTGTCACGACCCGCGCCCACCGTGAGGGTACGAGTACGTAACAGCGCCCAGCCTACACCGCAGTATCGGCGGTAGAATGTTGTTCTAGGTCATGAACTATAACTAGCATAATATGAATACTCTCCAAAAGGAGGCCAACACAGAGGTACAACTCAATAACAATCTAAGGTAGAATGTAGCACGATGGAATAGATAAGAAATCCTCAACTGAGATACAGCAGAATGAAATAACAAAGTTAACCACTGCTAGTCTCAACATCTCTAAAATATACAACTCTGAAATCAAAGACAATAACCAAACATGAAAAGAAGAACCGTCTAAGCTATCTACACTATGCAAGGTATCGTCTTCAGCAGCTGCCTGAACCTCCCCAAGGGTCCAGGTCGCGAGTGTCATCTAGGCAAGCTCCAAGGTAAGGGGTACAGGGTTCCTCATCATCCTCTTTAAAATTTTTAACAGGTCCAGTTTGGATGGGAGAAAGCACAATAAATCTCACGCAGATCATAACAGGTTAGAAAATATAAACATGCAAGAGAGTACGACACATAAAACTGAAAGAAGCACATGATGTAAATAGAGAGAGAACTGTAATAGAAATATCTACTATAAGTAGAGAGCTACCAGTGACTAGTGATTTAGAGTACAAAGTTGACATGTGAATGGCTTGATTTGCACATAAATATACTAAAGAGACGCACATGGCTATACTACTTTGGAGTTGTTCACATGACTATTTATACTCCCCCCTACCCCAATCAATACACAAGGATCCAGACAAGTTATGTTACGTACATGATTTTCACATGAAAGCCCATAGATGGGTGTACATGAAGTATACATGAGGGCTCAGAGAACTGAGTGCACATGAATTCCACATGAAGGCCCATGAAGGGTGCACATAAAGTATAGGTTATACATAAAATACACGAGAACATGATCGAACATGATAGCACATTAGAGTACACGAGCGAACACGTACGAGCATGAAGCACATGAGAAGCATGAATAACATGAAAGCAAGGAATACACGATGTACATGAAATACACGACCTGATATATCCGATGCTCTCGAGGGGGATAACATCGCCTGAAAGGATACATATAGTACCAATCCGTGATAATATCATGACAGCATCAAATAATGTAAACTAGAGCAGGAATATAATTGTAAGAAAGTTATGAAATGATCAGAGAATGTACTCGCCTGGTATCTGAATAGTTGTAGTAAATGTACCATACGAGATGAGGTACCTGACTCCTAGTTAGAGCAACACAAGTCAAGATGTATACAAGGGATGATAAATGTAATCTATAATGCATCTGCATGCTGTCAAGGTCAAACTAGACTATAGTCAACACTTGGTCAACTCTAGTCAACCACACTAGTCAAACTAGGTCATCTAGGTCAAGCCTAACCCAAACAAGTCTAACGAGTCTCACTAGGCCTAACCAAACCTAGGCTAGCACTCACATACCATCACAATGCTATACAAGCTATCAAACCTATAATTTGCACATACATTTCATATACAAGCATCAAACTTATTTATATATTTATACACCATATTATTCATGCCTATATTGTATTACCTTTATTACATATCATACAAGCCTACCTTGCATACATACATTCATACTTGCATATATACATATAGATTTATGATACATATATTATTATACATTATAACATATCTATATATATATATATATAAAATATATATATATATATATATATATATATATTATATATATATATATATATATAAAGAGGAAAAGCCCAACAAGTGTGTGTAGGAGTGTGCAATCTCAGGTTAGTACAAAACAGAACAGGACATCACAAAGGATGTGAACCCAATGATCCCACTGAACTATATAGGTCTCAATTGAGTCAAAAGTAAGAGAAAAGGTTTGGGTCTAACCTCAGAATACTAGCATCAACCATGACACTACCAACCAAGGCAATTTTAGATACATGAAAGAAATAAGGGATAGTAAGGCATTCATAAATTGAGTCCAACTGACCATAAACATTCAAAGGATCGAACAAGTCTAAAGGGAAATAATGGAAGAGTAATTGGACTGATACTCTAATGAGTATTGGGACAGAACACCTACATGGGAATCATATTGTTTGCCGTGAAATATAAAAGAACAGAACAATTATCGGAGGACCGGACTTTTACTTCACGTTACAAACTCGCTTGTACAAAGAAAGCCTAGGGACGAAAACCTAGGTACAACAGTCTAAGTACAATTGTTTATTTTAGATTCTGGGGGGTGACGATAGAGGCTCGGGAAGGCGACGACAGCCCTGCCTTACTCCTTGGACGATCGGTATGCAGCCTTGGCTCCTGCGAGAAGATGGTTGGCGTTGACGAAGAAATGCTCTTCTTGCTCCTCTGTTGCTCTTCTGGCTTCTCTCTCTCTCTGTGTGTGTATTCTCTCTCTGACTATGGAGGGAAGTCTCTCTGTATATACGTATTTCTCTCTGATATTGTATATTTTTACAAGGGAATGGCACCTTACTATTTATAATAGTGGGATATGATCATTAGGGTTGCCAATGATTAGCTCTTTGAGATGGCGACAGCCCATAGATTGGTCAATCCAGGCCGTTCAGTTTTGATTGTGACGAATCCGAGCCTTTAGGTGTAGATTACACCAAATTCCATTAGCAATTAATGCTGATTGGCATAAATCTTTCTCATAATGATCTTTTGACAATTAAATTTATTCTCCTGCCACGTGTCCCAGATTATTAGGATTTGACCCAATCTTTAATGGCAGCAAATCTGAGGAATTAATCGGTTTAGGACACGTGTCCTAGGAGCTGCTGGGGGATCTGGACCGCATGACGAGTGATCCGCATATGAATTCGAGCCACATATGGTTAAGCCCACGTGTCAGGGCTGCCTGGGCAGTGGCCCTCACTTGAGCCCTCGAACCACAGGGGAGTAATCCTTATGGGCCGCATAGGTACATATCCGCCCGAGCTGCATAGACATGATCCTTTGAACCTCATGAGAAGTCCTCGCTCGAGCCGCATGAAGCTTTCTTGGCCTGAGCCGCATAGGACATATTCACTCTGAACGGTATGAGAAGTTCTTTGCTCGAGCCGCATGAGGCTTTCGTGACCTGAGCCGCATAGGATTCATTCTAAACCGCATGATAAGTGAGCCGCATACGAACGCCCACGTGGCAAGGCCACGTGGTATTTTTATGGCTCTCAGGGGATTTGTGTCAGAGATCTCTTTTCTCTTCCCTAGAGATTCATCATTATGACAGAGTCATAATTACCTGCTTTTGTGTCAGGGCTGTCAACTTTTCAGAGGGGTCAGCCGTCAAAGCAATTAATATAGCATGGGTCGGAGGGGAGCACTGTCAGGTCATGTGTCTTCTGAGCCGTATGGAATTCCTCGGGCAGCATAGCTCCTTATGCCGCATGACTCCCTGAGCCGTATGAGTTTTCTGAGCCGCATGGGGTTCTTTGGCCGCATGAGTCATTTTCTTTAGTATTTTCCATGCTTCTACAAGACCCCCTTCAAAGTTTTCAATTTGCAAAATTAAAATACTTTGAATAAGAAGCATGGCCGAATATTCTTCCAGCCGCATATAAGGTCTTGACCGCATGGATATCTTGGCCGCAGGGGACTTTCGAGCCGCATAGTTGCTTTCAGCCGCATGGCCATTTGAACCGCATATGCCCTTTGCCACGTCATTATGCCATGCGTGTAGATCTTTTTGGGACAGTGATCCCAAGAGCTCAGTCTTTAAATGGCTGGTTTGGCTCGATAGCCGAAGAGTCGATCGCGTTTGTACGAGGCGTCGGTCCATAGTTTTCTGTCTATAAATAGAAGGGCATTTAGACGGTCTTCTCTCTTAGACTTTTTTTGACTCAGATTTTTGTCGTATTTTCTTCCTCTGATCATCAGACAACAATGGCACCCAGGGCTTCTAAGGCTGTGAAGAAGGCTGTGGCGAGGAGTAAGAAATCGGCTTCGCCCTCAACTGTCGTGCCCTCCGTTCGTCTTGACGTTCATATTGCCATCGAAGGTAAGGATTAGGTAGTCGATTTGAAACCCTAACAGAGCCTGCTTCACTGCATACCCTAGACTTTGACGTGAACTTCTCAAACTACATGGTCCGCATATACGTCCCATAACTGAGCCGCATGAGGATATACCCCCTGTCTGAGCCGCATGAGACTTGTCTAAAACGAACCGCATGATCATTTCTGACTGTTTTCATTTTCTTCGTCTTTGGTTCTTGCAGTATCTCCACCGAATGCTGAGACTGCGGCGTCAGAGGAGCCGCAGCCTCCTGTCATCAGCCAGGGATCTCCCTCTGTTAAGGAGGAAGTGAAGAAAGAAGAACCTGCGCCTGAGGGGGACGGCAGCCCTCCAAATATCGAGACTGCTGAGGGTGGCAGTACTGGGAACTCTATTTCTCCTATTCTGGACGAGGATGCTCTTCACTTGCATCCTTCATATGTGAGATGGTTGAGGGAATGGTATATGCGCTCCTGTAACTAGGATGTAGGGGCTTCTTGTGGATGTCTGTCTGTAGTCTTTGTTTTTTTCGTCTTTCTTCTTGTCTTCATGAAGAACTCTTTTGACTTGCTTGCAATCGTGTGGATGTAACCGATTTCTGAATGAATGGAATATATATTTGCTTCACTCTTTTGCTTTACAATAATCCTCTTATTGGGACATTTTGCGTGGACCCATTGTCCCTAATGTACCCGGGTTTTGGATACGGACAACAAGTTTAAAAGAAATGAACCAATCATACTGACTCAGAGGTACTGAGGACATGGTGAGCATGAGGGTTTCTTTGACGGGGGGTACATAGAATAACTCAGAGGTAATGAGGACATAGAAATTCTATGTAGAGGGGTGATTTGTTTGTGGAAGAAATGGAACGACTCAGAGGTGATGAGGACGTGGCCGTTTTAGAAATTTGTGGATCGATTACCCTTTTTTGTGCACTGGAAGTACGGGTATTAGATCATGAGGGAGGATCTCCTTCAAGAAGAAAGTTCAGAGGTATGATCATATATGACTTGCTACCTGGAAGAGTGACCGAAATGTGAGTTCAGAGGTACCAGCGGGTACATGACTCGAGAATCTGGAGAATGGTGAGCGTGAGTCAGCGGTACCAGCGGGTACATGACTCGAAAATCTGACAAACTATGAGGGTGAGTTCAGTGGTATCAGCGGATGCATGACTCGAAAATCTGGAAATTTATGGGGTGAGTTCAGTGGTACCAGCGGTTACGTGACTCGATAATCTGGGATGTTGTTTAGAAATAATATTTCTTCAGGAACTTGCCGTTGACGGGCAACATAAGCAAGTCTCTATTTTGCTTAGCGAGGCGGTAAGCACCGTTGGAGAATACTGTCTCTATGATAAATGGGCCTTCCCATTTTGGCTGGAACTTGCCGGCGGTCTTGTGAGTCATGACCATTGGCCTCCGGACTGCCAGAACAAGATCGCCCACTTGGAAAGTTCTGATTTTGACCTTCTTGTTGAAGGCTCCTAAGATGCGTGCTTGGTACAGCTCGATCCTTTGCTGAGCTAGGAGGCGCTTTTCATCTAAGACCTCTAACTCTTGCAGTCGACGTCGGTAGTTGTCATCCGTTGTTAATTGATAAGTGAAGGCGACGCGAAGGGAGGGTATTTGAGTCTCTAATGGGAGAACTGCCTCACTCCCGTATACTAGAGAGAATGGCGTATTCCCAGTGGCTGTTCGAACTGTGGTGCGATAAGCCCATAAGCATTCGTCGAGTTTTTCGTTCCAGTCGCGTTTGTTGGAGGAGACAAACTTCTTTAGGAGTTTGATAATTATTTTGTTGAACGCCTCTGCTAACCCGTTTGCTGCCGGGTTGTACAGCGTCGAAGCGATATTTTGAATACGGTGTTTATCGCAAAATCGATAGAATGCGTGGCTTACAAACTGTGGACCATTATCATGGATGATCCTTCGGGGCAGTCCAAAGCGGTAGATGACGTGATACTTAAGGAAGCTGATCACGTTTGAAGTCTTGACTTCTACGAGTGGGACAGCTTCCGCCCATTTGGAGATGTAATCAGTGATCGCAAGTATGAAACGATGTCCTCGGGAGGAAGGTGGGGTGATTGGACCAATGATATCCATTCCCCATGCTTCGAATGGCCAGGATGCCACTGTCGGATGTAGAAATTTGGATGGTTGGTGAATGAAGTCCGCGTGGACTTGGCAAGCTTTGCATTTTCTAGCATAATCTATCGCATCTGCCACCATCGTGGGCCAATAGTAGGCTATTCGGCGAAGGCGATCTTGTAGTTTTGGGCCGGACTGGTGGGCCCTGCAGACACCGTCATGAGCTTCTCGTACTGCTTCTTTGGCTTCTGCGTTTGACAGACACCGAAGCAGTAATCCGTCGTAGGAGCGGCGATACAGCAACTTCGTCTCTGTATCGTAAAAGAATCTGAGAGAACGCCTTCTGACGGAAGTGGCTTCCTTTGGGTTCTCGGGCAGGATGTCGTAGACGACGAAGTCGATGAATGGTTGTCTCCAATCTGGGGCATCATCGATCGTCTGTACGGAATAACTTGCCACGAATTGCACATTATTTTTGGGACAGACCAGTTCGTGGCCTATCACATCCACTGATTGGCGATCATAATTCGGAACTGCTAGGGAAGCGGCAAGACCAGCTAGGGCATCGGCTTCAATATTTCGGAGTCTGGGGACGTGCTCGATGAAGAACCCCTCGAATGACGAGATGATATCGATCTCTATTTGGTGATAAGGGATCATGTCTTCGTGGCGGACTTCGTACGAGCCCCGGATCTGATTGACGATTAGTTGGGAATCATCGTATGCTTCAAGGTATTCTACCCCCAACTCTCTTGCAAGTTGGAGGCCAATGACCAGAGCGTTGTACTCGGCCACATTGTTAGAGCAGGGCTCGGCAAGGGAATAAGTGCGGTTAATCACCAATTCGGAAGGGGAGATCAGCACTACCCCGACCCCGACGACTATATTGCATTTAGGTCCGGTCCTTGAAGCACCGTCAAAGAACATTCGCCATATAGCCTCGTGAGAGGTTGCATGCGAGTCGGCGACCTCGTCTGGGATCTCTTTATATATTCTGGAGGACTCCGAGCCTGGGTAGGCTGCTAAAAAGTCTGCCAGGGTTTGACCTTTGACTGCCTTTTATGGGACAAAGATCATATGATAAGGGGACAGCAATATTTCCCATGTAGCGAGTCGAGAGCTAAGTGCCCCTGGTTTAGTCATGAGGACTATGAGAGGGTTGACTCGTGAGATCACATGTATCGTTTGTCCGGTAACATAGTATCGCGTTTTCTGAATGGCGAACACCAGGGCGAGGCATTCCTTCTCTACAGCGGTGTATCGATGCTCTGGCCCAATCATCATTCGGCTGAGGTAATATATGGCTTGCTCGTGGCCTGCATCGTTGTTTTGTGCCAACAAAGCCCCGAGGGAGTGTTCCATTGCTCGTACATAGAGCAGGAATGGTTTTCCAGGAACCGGGGCTACCAAAACTGGAGGATTTGACAAATATTCTTTTATGCTGTCGAAAGCACGCTGGCATTCCTCGTCCCATACGAATGAGACTCCTTTCTTCATGAGGTGTGTGAATGGTTGGCATCGCCCGGAGAGGTTGGAAATGAACCTTCTGATGTAAGCTAGCCTCCCTTGAAGGCCTCTGAGTTCGCGGAGATTTTTCGGGGGACCCATCTCCATGATTGCTTTCGTCTTCTCAGGATCTACATGGATACCCTGTGCGGTGATGATGAAGCCCAAGAACTTCCCGCTGGATACGCCCAGAAAGGACTTCGTAGGGTTCATTTTCAAATTGTGTGCTCGCATTAGGTCGAATACCGTCCTTAGATCCTGCAGATGGTCTCCCTTGCTACGGCTCTTAACGGCTATATCGTCAACATAGCACTCCACCGTCTTACGTAAGTGGTCTCTGAAGATGATGCTCATGGCTCTTTGATATGTGGTGCCAGCATTCTTTAAACCGAAAGGCATGACTGTGTAGCAGTACGTGCCAATTGGTGTTCGGAATGATGTATGCTTTTCGTCGTCAGGAGGCATTTTGATTTGGTTGTACCCCGAGAAGCCATCCATGAATGACATGCGTTCGAAGTCGCAGGTATTGTCGATCATGATGTCTGTGATAGGAAGGGGGAATTCATTTTTGGGGCATGCCTCGTTCAGGTTACGAAAGTCGATGCAGATTCGAATCTTCCTATTCTTCTTGAGGATGGGTACTATATTGGCGACCCAGTCTGGATGTTGCTCTTCACAAATGAAGCCGCTGGCTATCAGTTTGTTGACTTTGGCTTCGATCGCGTCCATGATGCCTGGACGGAAGCATCGCTGTTGTTGCTTGACTGGCTTCGCATCTGGTCGAATGTTGAGTTTGTGAAGAGCGATGTCGAGATTTAATCCTGGCATGTCTTCATAGCTCCAGGCGAACACATCAATGTACCCTCTGACAAGTTCTAACAGCGACTCCCGTTCTTCGTCAGTTAGGCTTTTACTGATAAAAATTGGTTTTGGAGAAGATTCGCTGCCGAGATCCACTTGTATGACCTTATCTTCAATAGGAGGTTCTCTTAGTTCGAACCTCTTTTTCCATTGTGCGTCTAATTGCTGGGCCCACGGCTCTAGCCCGAGGATCTCGGGGATGTCTTCGTCTTTCTCGTAAGCGTCGGCGAATGCCATGTTGACTGACATGACTTGTCTGAACACATCTCCGATGCTGGTATCCGAGTCGGAAGTTGGTGATCCAGTTGAACGTGACTGCCAGTCGCATTCTTCATCTGAACTTTGAGGGGTTGTAGTAGGCGTTACATACCCTAACCCGCATCGAGTTTTGTTATAGTAGTTCCGTGGTTTGCCCGTCGGGACTGGCGGCTTCAAAGGTAATCGTTACCCTGTGCAGTAGTTTAATCCTGGCGTCGTCTCCAGATCATACCCCTGTTTCTGCATGAGATATTTGGATTGAGGGCTATAGAGATAAAGAGGCAGTCTCCCGGCATCTGACCCGAGGTTGGCTTCTTCTGTGGTGAGGGGATGCGGGTTGTTCGTCCGACCGAAGATGATCGGATGATCTCCTCCCTCGATTATTCGGTAAGCGTCTTCTACTGGAGTAAGCCGGATCGCGGTGTACACATTTGGCACTTGTGTGTATAGGTGAGTGCCTATACCGTATTCCATAGCGTACATTGTACATAGCTTATTGAGCTCAGCGTAGTTCAAAGATAATCCTTTATTGATGAAGTAAGGTATCTTTTCTAGGGGGATTACATCATCAGCGGAGGGGACATCAGTGTGGGCAGCCACATACTTGGCTAGCTCCGGTTCCTCTTCGGCTACCCCCTGTATGAACGAAGACTGAGAGGACAACCTGGGAAGCTTGATTGTCAGTGGTTTAGTTGATGGAGCAGAGCGTGGAGTTGTTGGCAGACTAGCGACCCCCAGTTTGGCATTCGATGTGGGGCGAGGAGTGGCTGGTTCGCTAGAAGTGTCAGACCTTGCATTGGGGTGACAATTATTCTTGGGAAGACGTATCGTCATTGGCCTGTCAGAGGGGTTGATCTTCCCTGCTTGTGGTTGGCTGACTCTTGGTAGCCTGATTGTCAGTGGCTCCATCGTGGGTCTCGGCACTTGGCCGGACCTTGGCAGCCGGATTATCATTTGCCCCTCTTGTGCCGCAAGGCTGATTGCATCCTTACGCCTAGCAGCCGTAAGGGGTGCAAATTTGCCAGGTTTGCGAGCTTGAAGGTGGATCGTCAGAGGTTCTTCTGATCCTGAGGCCGTCTCGGTTCGAGCCTATTCATTTTCATCCAGGTGCCTCTTCGACTTCTCGTATAAGCAGGAGTCCGAGTAGTAAGATTCGACCCCTTTGAAGGGATCGATATCAGCAAATTTTGTCTTCACGAAGCCGTGTTTGTCGACATATTTGAAGCACTGGTGTAGCGTGGAAGGCACGATCATATAATCGTGTATCCATGGGCGCCCCAAGAGGATGTTGTAAGAAGTGTCTGCATCTATGACGTAGCAGGTGACTTCGGATTGGAGGTTACCAATTTGACACTTCAGACGAATCTTCCCAATAGGGTAGCTCCTGCCCGAATTGAAACCGCTGATGGCGGTGCTTGTAGGTGTCAGGC
Source organism: Iris pallida (assembly GCA_029216955.1). NCBI lineage: Eukaryota > Viridiplantae > Streptophyta > Magnoliopsida > Asparagales > Iridaceae > Iris > Iris pallida. The sequence goes on from JANAVB010037819.1 coordinate 8,266,802, forward strand.
GATGTATTGGGATGCGGAGATGATGTAGTAGACCCTTCGGGATGATGCTTATGGAAGAGCCAGGATCAATGTGCATCCGATCCACCTTCACGTCGCCGATGTATCCCGTGTAGTATAGCGGACGATCATGTAGGTTGGTTTTGTTGAGCATGTCCTGCGGAGTGAAGACGATGTTGGGCATTGTTTCCGTGTAGGCGCTGTCTTGGAGATCCACGGGTGAGTCCTCCCCGATGAGGTTGGATTGAGCCAGATAGGCATCGGCATTTTGGAGTGCTTCGCTCAATGCAATACGAACGTCCTTGGAGAGCCTTAGGAGTTCGTACAGTGACAATTTGGCCGAAGTATTAGCCAATTGTGCGAAGATGTCAAAGTTGTAGGGCCTCTCTAGCCCTTGGGCTGCGTCTTTTCGGAGAGATTTGTCGAAGCGAGTCTCCTTCGGCCTAGGCTTGTCGGTCGTCGAAGGCTGAGCCGGTCCCGGAGCATCAGTTGTAGTGGGTTGATGATTTTCGGTTGGGTTGTCAACCATAGGTTGGGATTGTGCTCCGGACCGTGTGACGACAACTGTAGCTTCCTCGTTGTCTGCTGAGATTGTGTGGCAGGTCCTGATTTTTCCACTCTTTTTTTTGTTGGTGGAAGAGGGTGTGGACCGAGTTACTTCTGACACCAAGTCTGGATGGACCCACATGACCTCCCCTCGTGAGGTGGTGAGAGGTACTAGACCAGCAGCCTGTTCCCGGGGAGGTGGAAGATTGGTAATCTCCATCGTCGCCAGAGGGACGGGGATTACCCCGTCTTGAGTCTCCGTCGGCGGGAAGCTGCCGAATTGTACGGACACCATATTGGCTGCTACGGTTACCTCTTCGAAGTCGATGGCCAAAGCGTTTGAATCGATAAGGCTTTGGATGTACCGTTTTAGTTGGTAGCAGTCGTGTGTAGCGTGGTGTACATAACGGTGGTAATGGCAGAACTTTGGGTTCTCCAGATCAGCCGGCCGAGGCTCCCGTCTTGGTGGAGGAAGCTGAATTCTATCTCCTTGTATGAGCATGTCCAAGATAGGCTTGACGTGGTCGTCTTCGAAAGAGTAAGTAATTTGAGGCCATTGTTTGTCTGCTGGTTGTGACTCGGGTTTTTGTGCTGTATCGGCCACCATAGCCTGCTTTCCCTTGCTGTCCCGATTGTTGGAGGGTTACCCCCATTATCGTTGTTGGGACGCTTGCCCTTGTTTTCTCCTTCTGAGATGTGCAATCCCAGTTGGCGAGCTTTCTTCAGTCGTTCCTCGGCGCTTGTGGCGCTGATGATGAACGCCTTCCAATCTTTGAATTGACTTTCGCCCATCCAGAGACTGATTGTTGGTAGCAGTCTCTTTTGGCAAATTTTAATCAAAGAGGAATCTGGATTTCCGGAAGGCAGCTTCATGGCGGTCTGGTGGAACCGTTCGATGTAGTTCCTTGTCAACTCCTTCTACCCTTGGACGATGTCCACGAGAGTGGACATAGTGACGTCCTGTCCTACTTCGTAGAATCGCTCCAAGAACAGGCGCTTGAAGCCGGTGAAGGAGTGGATGCAGTTGTCCGGCAGATTGCGGTACCAATCGAAGGCGACTCCTTCCAATGCCCCAATGAATAACCGTGTGAGGATAACATCATCATGGGGCAGATGGTCGATGGTGACCTCGAAGTAAGTGATGTACCAACTTGCTGAGGTTTTGCCATCATACGGGTTGATATTGAACGGCTTATATCTTGGTGGGAATGGAACATCCCTCCATTCAGCAGGGTATGGTTGTCGTATTCTGAGATCTTTAGCGTTTTCTCGGGCATGGAACATGGCTCGGAGCTCCTGGACCTCTCTCCTTACTTCTCGGGTCTCGTCTGTCGCGGTGGGGGCTGTTATTTCGGGAGGATTATTGCCCGGGTTTGGTGCCGCTGAGTTCGAATCTATATTGACCGCGGGACCCGTGCTTGTTTGACCAGGCGTTTTTCCTTGTAGAGCGGGCAGGGCCGCTTTAGTCTCGTCTACAGACTTGACCAAAGCAAGTAATATGGCTTCGAGATTGTCGATGCGCTGGCGATCATTGGAACCACCTTGATTGATGTCCGTCATGAAAACTGTCCTTACATGAGGAGGGATGGAAGGAACGGTGGAGGATGTGCCCTCTGAGTCATACCCATGCACCGAGAAGTCATCGGGATAGGTGGGAATGTTCTCTTCGGGCTCGGACTCGGAGGGAACGGTATCCCCAGCTTCAGAGCTTGCTTCGTCTTGAGAGTTACGGATGTCCTCGGGGACATCAGCGTCTGTTGTACCTGATGGAAGAGTTGTTTGTCCGGGCTCGGCTCCTTGATACATCGGATTGTTGCGGATGTTCGGAGGAGTGCTACCCCCAGTTCCCTCAATCCCCAGCGATGTGGATGATGAATTTCCCATCGCGGTAGATTTCGTCTTTGAACGGGTGTGTTGGAATATACCGGTAGAGGACAACCGTTTAGACGATAGTTTCTTAGTTGTAGTGGTTGATATCTTGGGACTGGAGATACTTGTCTTTTTCCCTCTCCCTTCGGCAGGGACCTTTTGAGCGGAATTACAGGAGATAACAGGAGGTGCCTCATCTTCTGAGCTCGGATGCTGTAGCCTTTGGAAGACGGACGGCCGATCTTCCGTCACTGCCGTGTCGTTGCAGCAGCAGTTGACGATGATTTGGGTGCAGCGATGTTCAAGCGAGGACTCTTTGTACGCCGACATTCCTCCTCTTTCCTTGCGTTTGTGGAGGATCGCCTCCCGCAGGTCAGAGGAAACACTCTGTCTGTTTGCCGTCGGGGGCTGGACTCGAGAGGTTGTATACAACTTCCCATTCGAGGCCCGTGTGATAGTCAACGGGACGCCCTAATAGTCATAGGTTGGGATAGCTGACTGGGCCTGACGAGCCCGCGCTGCCCTAGACTTCCTCCTTTTAGCACTTATGGGTGCGTAATAGGAGGAGTCCAAGTTGGATATCACAGAATCTGGCTTATCATCCAGAGGACCATCAAGGTCAGGACCGCATGAGAGACGATCGAAGACTGATCGAGAGAAACGTAAAACGGATGTTATGTGGCTAGAGTTGGGTACCGTGTAGGCTGTCTGCATGCGGTTGTCTTCTGCCGTCGGATGAATTATTTTTGTGCGGCTAGGAGTCACGACCGTACAGGCTGGCCGCATGCGGTTGGCAATTATGGCCGCATGGGTTTTCTGCAAGCGATTGACTCCCATAGCCGCATGAGTTTCATCCGTATGGTTGGCAACTGTAGCCGCATAAGCTATGCGGCTGACAGATATGGCCGCATGAGTTTTCTTCATGCGGCTGGCGGATATAGCCGCATGAGCTTTCTCCCGTGACTAAGACCCTTATGCGGCTCGGATCTCATAGAGTTTCTCTTTGCCCCTGCAAGTCCAGCATCATAGTATTTTCTTCTGTCGGACATGGGGACAGTAGAGTCGTCTATGACCTGAAGTGGGGCCGCGGGAGAATCTTGCTCGTCGTCTCGAACAACAGAGGGTATCTCCGCAAGAGCTTCAGTAGGAACGAAGGATCGGGGTCTCCACTCCTTACGGGCCTTCTTTGTGCGGGCTCGCTTCTGGACCGGGCCAGTGCTCTTGTCGGAGAGCATTTCTTCGAACGCCTGTTGGTCGAACCGGGCGACCATCTTTTGTTGCATGGAGCCAAGCTTGGCTGCATCCGATTGCGTCACCAACTCCTCAGCCGTGGAGAACTTAGCCCCCAGCAGAGTCGCCATCGTGTTTGCCATAAAATATAAAAGAACAGAACAATTATCGAAGGACCGGACTTTTACTTCACGTTACAAACTCGCTCGTACAAAGAAAGCCTAGGGACGAAAACCTAGGTACAGCAGTCTAAGTATAATTGTTTATTTTAGATTCATGGGGATGACGATAGAGGCTCAGGAAGGCGACGGCAGCCCTGCCTTACTCCTTGGACGATCGGTATGCAGCCTTGGCTCCTGCGAGAAGATGGTTGGCGTTGACGAAGAAATGCTCTTCTTGCTCCTCTGTTGCTCTTCTGGCTTCTCTCTCTCTCTGTGTGTATTCTCTCTCTGACTATGGGGGGAAGTCTCTCTGTATATACGTATTTCTCTCTGATATTGTATATTTTTACAAGGGAATGGCACCTTGCTATTTATAATAGTGGGATTTGATCATTAGGGTTGCCAATGATTAGCTCTTGGAGATGGCGGCGGCCTATAGATTGGTCAATCCAGGCCGTTCAGTTTTGATTGTGACGAATCCGAGCCTTTAGGTGTAGATTACACCAAATCCCATTAGCAATTAATGCTGATTGGCATAAATCTTCCTCATAATGATCTTTTGATAATTAAATTTATTCTCCTACCACGTGTCCCAGATTATTGGGATTTGACCCAATCTTTAATGGCAGCAAATCTGAGGAATTAATCGGTTTAGGACACGTGTCCTAGGAGCTGCTGGGGGATCTGGACCGCATGACGAGTGATCCGCATATGAATTTGAGCCTCATATGGTTAAGCCCATGTGTCAGGGCTGCCTGGGCAGTGGCCCTCACTTGAGCCCTCGAACCACAGGGGAGAAATCCTTGTGGGCCGCATAGGTACATATTCGCCCGAGCCACATGGACATGATCCCCTTGAACCGCATGAGAAGTCCTCGCTCGAGCCGCATGAGGCTTTCTTGGCCTGAGCCGCATAGGACATATTCACTCTGAACCGCATGAGAAGTTCTTTGCTCGAGCCGCATGAGGCTTTCGTGACCTAAGCCGCATAGGATTCATTCTGAACCGCATGATAAGTGAGCCGCATACGAACGCCCACGTGGCAAGGCCACGTGGCATTTTTATGGCTCTCGGGGGATTTGTGTCAGAGATCTCTTTTCTCTTCCCTAGAGATTCATCATTATGACAGAGTCATAATTACCTGCTTTTGTGTCAGGGCTGTCAACTTTTCAGAGGGGTCAGCCGTCAAAGCAATTAATGCAGCATGGGTCGGAGGGGAGCACTGTCAGGCCACGTGTCTTCTGAGCCGTATAGAATGCCTCGGGCCGCATAGCTCCTTATGCCGCATGACTCCCTGAGCCGCATGGGGTTCTTTGGCCGCATGAGTCATTTTCTTTAGTATTTTCCATGCTTCTACACACATTAGTGATGTTCTAAGGGCAGGTCAGATATTTAATGGGTAGCCTCTCTATTAGAACCAAGATTGAACTAACACCTTCATCCCATACCTCAGAAATAACTGAGTTCAAACTCAGATCTGTATAACCAAATCAAGGTGTGTAACAGTCCACATATTCTCAGATTTTGAATCAAACATAACAGTGTGAATATAATAGAATTCAGGAATTGAAAACAGTGTGTTTACATGAATAATGTGAGTGTTCATGACAGGAATCAAAATAGGGAATGAGTGAACAAAATCAGTGCATGTTTGTGAGTGAAATAAGGATCAGTTCACTTAGTAACTTGTATGTATGTGTAAGGGTGTGTGAGAATGTGTTTCCAGGAAACAAAATGTGAAGGATCAAGTGACAGTACATGGTTTAGATAGGTGTCTACAATCTCAGATTTGAATCAAAGCATTAGGCTCAACCTATAATTCAAACCTCAATCTCAGATTTTAAATAATATTGCAAGGAGGTTAGGTTTTCAGGAACAGTACAAGGTAGAGGGTTCAGTCTTATGAAAACTGAACCCAACCTTTATTGCCCAGGAACCTATACATGTGTTCAGTAATATGCAGAAAACCTCAAGTGCAGTGAAGTGAAGTACTATACAATTCTCAGTTAATATTTCAGTTAAACAGGGGTGTTTACTATCTATATTAAAACCAATATAAGTTCATATATATAAATTCAGTTAACAATTGCTTTAAACTTCAAAAATCAACCACCAACTCAGTTTTTAGAATGTTTCTTAGGTTTTCGTAAAATGATAGTTAACACAGTCCAAAACACCAATTCAAAACCCGAACTCCTACTGCTAATCACAACTAATCATTTAGACAAAACCAAACATGTGTAAATGAGCTAACAAGGCAATTAAACATCACAACAAAATTGAATTTAAATTCTGGAAAAAAGAAAAGAACAGTATGTATCAGGAAGTGACAGTTTTATCAGAAAATAGGGATTTTCCCCATTTTGAAAACCAAAACCTAAGGAAAACCAACTATCAGGCATATGGACGTGTCTCCTATGTGTACACGTGTCTAGGGGGTCCATTCGTGTCCAGGAAACTGGACATGAAGTGTCCAAACAATGAAAATAAAGAATCAGTGACTCGACGTAGCCTCGTACAGTCGTGCCGTGCACGATTGCGCACAACATAGGGTAGGAACACCCATGGGCTCATGCACACACGTATAGGGGGTATAGGGCTAGGGAATTGACACCCTGAATCGGGTCAAATCCGTGTCGTGTCCGAGCCATTGGTGCGTATCAGTAATGTGAATTCTCGTACGTGTGCAGCAGTGTAAGACCAGTGCACGAGTTCGGGCATGTCCGACACGACGTCGCTGGACATGAGACTTGGGGGACAGGTTCACAGATACTGCCCCCACCTCCATATCCAACCATAGCTCGCCACGTGGCCTGTACAGTGAGCACGAGACCACGAGCAGCAGGGAAAACCCTAGCCGCGTGCGAGTCTATGTCCACGCCATCGTATGGACACGACACGACGCAGAAATGTGGTTTTAGGTTAGGGAAATCAGAAGACACATTAAAAACAATATTTTTGTTCAAATAGTTTTCAAAAACAGTGAAAAAGAATCCTCACAAACATTTCATCAAACACATGTGTACAAGTCATAATACGTGTCCGATACGGACACCAAACGGACACGAATCGACACAAATCCAATACCTATGGCTAGGGGACACCTAGGGCTATGCAAATATGCAAAGAAATCAAAATCTAATAAGTTTAGATAGGGTTACCTATTGGTTGTTCTTCCTCAAGAAAACTCCTAAAATGAGGATTCCTCCTTGCTAGCCCAACGCTTCATATTGCTCCAAAGCTGAGGTTTCTCTCCATGGACATAAAATAGAGATGGATTAAGAACTAATGCAAAAGACTAGAGTTGAAAATGAATTAAAATGAAGAAACTAGGGCTTGAGGAAGATTTCTATACCTCTCCTTCTTCTAAATTTGGAAATTTCTTAAGGAGGCTACAACTAATGGAAGGGACATTATATAGGGGGGATTCCCTATGTTGGCTGGCCAAAACTCTAGGGTTAGGGTTTTTGTTAGTTGGGCCATGGGCCTCCCTCTCTTGGTGGGTTTCTAGGCTTTCTAGTTAAAGGCCTATTCTCAAAACACCTCATTCTAACCATTAAGTCCAAAAGCATTTATCTACCAATTTTCTAACCATGACTTAAACTAACAAGTCCCACTTAGTCTATAGGTTAAGTCTCACTTCTAGGTTAGGCCCAATCTAGTCTAGAACCAAGATACCACATAGCAACTAATTAATTAGTATTAAAAACACATAAATTTCCATAAATTCCAATTAATTCTAATAAATCACAATAAGCTCTAATAAATTCAAAAATAACCAAAATACCCTCAAGCTAAAAATGATAAATGAAATACCCTAATCACATGGCCAAGCTCTAGGTCAAACTGTCTCTAGGGTTACACTAGCAAAACACCAAAATCACAAGTCATAATTTTAAAATGATTAAAAATCACCAAAAATTATATTATGATTTAAATTTCATAATTAAATAATTAAAAACACAAAATTTCAAAATTACCCTCATTTAGAAAACTGGGTTTTACAAGTCTACCCACCTTAGAAAAATTTTGTCCTCGAAATTTAAGATGGTAGTTCTACTTCTAGGTTAAACACCCCCACAATCATAGTCTCAAAATCACACAATTCGATAATCATATACGTCTGTCAAAAATTATGATACTCAGAATCTTCGTCACGCTAGTGAGCAAGGCTACGATAATCACAAAGTCCTCGACTAAGGCACGTACCTCTATAATCATGGTATTTAAAATTTTTGCATTGTCGTATGGTTGGCAACAAAACCTTAAATTCCCACACCCGAGAAATACGTCCTAAATTCGACTATATGTCCTCACTATGCCAGCTAACACGACTACCGAAGATTCTAGATCCCATAACTGAAGTGACCTAGACCATATGATTCATCTTAGAAGAAAATCAAACATAACACAAGAACAACAGGACAAAATTGATCAATCAATAAGGAACAGAGGGAATCAAATTTTCAAGACAGTTATAAGAGGTAATTACGGATATGGAATCATGAGAACGGAATCTGCAACTAGATCTCCAATGGCCTGAGCATCCTCGACTGTTCTAGCGAAAGCTCGTCCCTTCTAGCCTATCCTGTCTGCTGTTGATGCTGCATGTACCTCTGCTGCTGAGTCGGTAAGGGTAATCCCTTCTGCTGGCCCACCAGAGCCCTAGCTCCTACTCTCTGCTCTGTCCGTCCAAATGACTCAGGACACTCTCTCAGCCGATGATCGGATCCTCCGCAAAGTAAACATCTGCCCAGTCTCTTCCGGCATTCGCCCCAATCGTGTCCTGGTCACTTACTTAAGGGGCAAATAATGACAATCTGCTATCCCGGGGCCTGCTGCTGCCTCTGTGGCTGCTGTGCCTGCTGAAAGGGTACACGGTCCTAAAACTGTCGCTGCTGAAAGTAGACCCTTGGCTGCTGATACTGCTGCTCAAACTGTAGGGGTAGCATCTGCTGCGGATACTGCTGCTGAATCTGCAAGCGGGACATCTATTACGGATACTGCTGCTAGATCTGTAGGTGGGGCCTCTTGGCTGGGCCCGCACTACCACTAGCTCTCTGAGTGTCTCGCGTCCTCTTCTCCTTCAGCCCAAGATCGTCATCCGCTGCCATGGCTCCTACCTGAATATGCTCAAAAGTGGCATCACGGCCGTTCTTGGTATATGATCTGATCTCCCAGAAAAAAACTACTGTGGAACTTCCACGCCTTCCCGGCCTCAGTAAGATCCTCAACGAATCTGCTCATACGACAGAATTCCCTGGCGTATTCCTCAACGGTCTGGTTCCCTTGAAACAAACTCTCGAACTGCACCTCCAAGGCACAAAGTGTTGTATCGGGGAAGAACTTCTCCTTGAATAGTTTCTTGAACGTTGTACAAGTCTGACCGACTGTACCAACCCTCGGGTCCATCCGGTACTAAGTATGGGCCAAGTCCTGCATCTGACTGGCTGCTGCCTCGATCTGTAATCCAGTTGGTATCTGTACCAATCAAAATATCTCCTCAATGTGTGCTATCCAATCGTCAGCGTATATGATGCCCTTTGTACCCTTGAAGTCTCGGGGTCCCATCTTCTTAAAGGATTGGATGTCTGGAGTCCTCGGCTGATATGGCTGCATCTGACCTCCCTGTGGCTGAGTAGCCACCAGTTCTACTGTCGTCCTGACTAATTGGTGAGTATCTTGTATGCTCTGTCAGAAATCAGCAGACTGGCTCTGCTGTATCTGCTCCTTAGACTCTAAGAATCGCTGGAAAAGGGCAAACATCTGAGCCGTATCTACTGTCCCTGAAGGTAACTACTGCTGATACATATCCAGAATGACGGGAAAGTCCTCCAGACAGGTAGAGGTGCACTCCCAAAAGCTGCAGACGCTTCTATATGAGCATAAATAGGGGGTGCTATGGTCCCAGCTTCCACAATCGGGCGAGGGGTGGTAGGCCTCTAACCAGCGTCTGCTGGGCCAGAGCGATACGATCGTGTCTCAATCACCATACTGGAGACAGATCAAACAAGGAATCAATACTGAGATAGAAACGATAATTCAAGGGAGGGCAGTTATTCAAGGAAGCAATCTTCAACATGAATTTAGATGGCAGGAATCCAATTAAGAGTTTTTCCTAATGTGATTGAGTACCTCAAAAATAATCCTAATCCTACTGCAGGCTGTAGTGGTACTCAAGTTCGAAAACCACTACACAAACTCGACCTGCATGGGCCACCACTAAAAATATGTCACGACCCGCACCCACCGTGAGGGTACGAGTACGTAACAACGCCCAGCCTACGCCACAGTATCGGCGGTAGAACGTTGTTCTAGGTCATGAACTATAACTATCATAATATGAATACTCTCCAAAAGAAGGCCAACACAGAGGTACAACTCAATCACAATCTAAGGTAGAATGTAGCACGATGGAATAGATAAAAAATCCTCAACTGAGGTACAACGGAATAAAATAACAAAGTTAACTACTACCAGTCTCAACATCTCTAAAATATACAACTCTGAAATCAAAGACAATAACCAAACATGAAAAGAAGAACAGTCTAAGCTATCTGCACTATGGAAGGTATCGTCCTCAGCAGCTGCCTGAACCTCCCTAGGGGTCCAGGTCGCGAGTGTCATCTAGGCAAGCTACAAGGTAAGGGGTGCAGGGTTCCTCATCATCCTCTGTAAAATTTTCAACAGGTTCAGTCAAGACGGGAGCGAGCACAATACACCTCACGCAGATCATAACAGGTTAGAAAATATAAACATGCAAGAGAGTACGATACATGAAACTGAAAGAAGTACATGATGTAAATAGAGAGAAAGCTGTAATAGAAATATCTACTATAAGTAGAGAGCTACCAGTGACTAGTGATTTAGAGTACAAAGTCGACATGTGAACGGCTTGATTTGCACATGAATATGCTAAAGAGGCGCACATGGCTATACTACTTTGGAATTGTTCACATGACTATTTATACTCCCCCATACCCCAATCAATACACAAGGATCCAGATAAGTTATGTTGCGTACATGATTTTTACATGAAAGCCCATAGATGGGTGTACATGAAGTATACATGAGGACTCAGAGAACTGAGTGCACATGAATTCCACATGAAGGCCCATGAAGGATGCAAATGAAGTATAGATTATACATGAAATATACGAGAACATGACCGAACATGATAGCACATGAGAGTACACGAGCGAACACGAACGAGCATGAAGCACATAAGGAACCTGAATAACATGAGAGTGAGGAATACACGATGTACATGAAACACACGACATGATGTATCCGATGCTCCCGAGGGGGATAACATCGCCTGAAAGGATCCATATAGTACCAATCCGTGATAATATTGTGACAGCAACAAATAATGTAAACTAGAGCAGGAATATAATTCTAAGCAAGTTATGAAATGATCAGAGAATGTACTCGCCTGGTATCTGAATAGCTGTAGTAAATGTACTGTCCGAGATGTGGTACCTGACTCCTAGTTAGAGCAACACAAGTCAAGATGTATACAGGGGATGATAAATGTAATCTATAATGCATCTGCATGCTGTCTAAGTCAAACTAGACTATAGTCAACACTTGGTCAACTCTAGTCAACCACACTAGTCAAACTAGGTTATCTAGGTCAAGCCTAACCCAAACAAGTCTAACAAGTCTCACTAGGCCTAACCAAGCCTAGGCTAGCACTCACATACCATCACAATGCTATACAAGCTATCAAACCTATAATTTACACATACATTTCATATACAAGCATCAAACTTATTTATATATTTATAGACCACATTATTCATGCCTATATTGTATTACGTATATTACATATCATAAAAGCCTACCTTGCACACATACATTCATACTTGCAAATATAAATGCATAAATACATATAGATTTATGATGTATATATTATTATACATTATAACATATATATACTCATATATATATAAAGAGTGAAAGGCCAACAAGTGTGTGTAGGAGTGTGCAATCTCAGGTTAATACAAAACAGAACAGGCATCACAAGGGATGTGAACCCAATGTTCCCACTGAACTATATAGGTCTCAACTGAATCAAAAGTAAGAGGAAAGGTTTGGGCCTAACATCAGGATACAAGCATCAACCATGACACTACCAACCAAGGCAATTTCAGATACATGGAAGAAATAAGGGATAGTAAGGTATTCATAAATTGAGTCCAACTGACCATAAACATTCAAAGGATCGAACAAGTCTAAAGAGGAAGAAATGGAAGAGTAATTGGACTGATGTTATAATGAGTATTAGGACGGAACACCTACATGGGAATCATTATTGGCCCATTGGTCATATGGTCAAACTGATTTTAATAATTGATCAAACTCTGTCTCGATATATGAAGCTAGTCAGGATATCTCGGACTCTTGGACATGATCAAGGACAGCTATCTACACAGTTCAAGATCGAAGCGATGTTTGCCTGTTCGAGTCTGTATTTCTTTGAGCAATATATTTTTTATTTTATTGATTCTAGGAATATGTTGTACACCGAGTCGTACTGGCAAATAGGCTATTCCAAAATGATTTCAAAATATTTTTAAAATGTCCTTAGTTTTGAAAAACATTCATATTAACAAAAGCTTCAAAAAGGTTTTTCAAAAAGGTTTTCAAAAATCCCCAAAAACTATTTTTAAAATTTTAACCTAACCCTGACAGAACTCGGCCAGAGTTCGGCCAGAGTTCGTTTAGTGGCCGTTTTAATTTTTGAACTCTTTGGAACTTGGTCCTCCTGCAGTTGCGGATTTGACCGAGATTTCCTCATCGAGTTCTGTCCGAATTCTGCCAGAATTCTGTCTTTGGAACTGCTATAAATAGAGAAGGATTTCGATCATTTTAACTCACTCATTCACTTTAAATCTTCTCTCTACTAAAAGCTTTTAGTCTTCCAAAGAGTTTTTTTTCTTGAGCTTAAATTTTCAGATCCCAAGCCAGTTACAATCCTCTAGTCGATTTGCCAGTACGGTGCGGTCTAGAAATTTTTGAGTGATTGTAATCAGAAGGCTTGATAGAAGAATACCTCTTCACAATTGAATTTGGACGAGTTCTTCATATCAAAGCTCGCGTTGTAGAAGTTGCAAGGACTTCGTAAGAAAACTTACGGTTTTGCCAATAGTGGATTCAACTGGTAGCAATAGTTCTACCGACTGGACTAGTCCTCAACAGATGGAAACCAGTATACATCGCTGTCTTTGCATTTGCTTTCTTATCTCTGCCTTTACATTATTTAGTTGTGATTATTATTCTGTGATCTTGCTGCTAACATTTTTTAATTAGCATTATTCCGCTGCCAACTCTATTCACCCCCCTCTAAAGTATTGTGCTTTACGATTTTGTTTCTACAATTGGTATCAGAGCGGGTGTTACAGGTAAAGCAAGGTAACATTGCAATTATTTATTCATTTAACTAATTGTTATATAGATCACAGCACAACACATGGCAACTGTCAAATTCACAAGTGAAGGCCAGGCCACAAACAGACCTCCACTGTTTGATGGTACGAATTATACCTATTGGAAAACACGGATGAGTTTCTTCTTGAAATCACTTGACTTTGATTTATGGTCTATTGTTATTGATGGCTATCAAAAGCCACCTCGTATAAATGTTGATAGAGTTTTAGTTAAAAAACCCCATAACAGATATAAAGAGGAAGAAAAAAAAAGGCCAGTCTTGACGCACGTGCTATTAACGCTTTATTTTGTGCTTTAGACAGAACTGAATTTAGCATGGTGTCTATCTGCACAATTGCTAATAAAGTGAGGAAGCTTCTTGAAGTCACACATGAAGGCACGACTTAAGTCAAAGAATCAAAAGTCAGCAGACTTACTCAAAAGTATAAGGTGTTCAAGATAAAGCCCAACGAAACAGTTACTCAAATGTTCGAAAGATTCTTGGATATTGTAAATCCTTTGTCCTCCCTAGGCAAAGATTACAGTAACCATGAAAAGATTCACAAACTCCTGCGAGCACTTACCAAGAACTGGATTCCAAAGGCTACTGCAATCATTGAAGGGAATGACCTCACAACTATGTCCATCGAAGCACTCATGGGTAAGCTACTCACTCATGAACTGGAGCAACAAGATTTTGTAGAGCCTGCACCAAAGGAGAAGACGATCGCTTTCAAGGCTCAGCAGAGAAAAGCTGCTGAAGGTGATTCAGACAGCAGTGAATCTGATACTGAAGATCAAGCACTCCTAGCAAGGAAATTCAAAAGATTCATGAGATATGAGAAGAGAGCCAAAGAAAACAATAGCAGCAACAACTGGTATCAAGATAATGCTGTCTGCTATGGCTACAAGAAGAAAGGACACATGTAGAAGGATTGTCCTACAAACTCATCATCAAGTAAGAAGAGCAACATGTATGAGAAAAGGAACCTGAAGAGATCAACAACACGGAAGTATGCCAATACCAGTATATGGAATGAAAGTGAAGCCATCGACTCAGAAGATAAACAATCAGAAGACGCTACAAATGTATGTTTTATGGCATCCGATCAGGTACTCTCTGAACCTGTAATTGATACATATGATGACTTCACCTTTGAGCAATTAGGAGATGCCTTCAGTGAACTGATAAGTGATTACAGAAAACTGCGTAGCAAATATCAAACCTTTAAGAAGGTACTCAAAGAGTACAGAGATAAAATAGGAAGAGTTACCGACCAACTAGCTGAGGTTAGAAATAATGTTAGTGAGTCTGGTGAGCTTTTCTCTATTAAGCTCTTATTACACGAGACTACCAAGTCATCTGAAGAGAAAGACAAGATTATTGACTAACTGAAAGAAGAACTTTCTAAAGAGAAGAAAAGTCTTCAATGTGCACAAGTTAGAATGGAAACTCTTACATCTGACAATCTAAGTTGTATGACACTTCCAAAAGATTGGAAATTAGGTTAGGAAAACAGCCTGAGACTGCTGCTTCTTACCCTAACACGTGTCAATTACCGAAAAATTGGAACATTTCTAAACTAAACACTGTCAGACCTAACCATATCAAACCTTTACCCCAAAAGGTTAAGCCCAAATAGGATTATAGGTATGCTTTCTTCTACACTAGAAAACCTAAACCTACCAACCATGCACACTACTCAGCTTTCAACACTCAACATGCTAAATGTCATTATTGTGGCCTCATTGGTTATATTTCTCCTGCATGTAGAATCAGAAAGCTTGTTGATTTAAATATTTATGCTTGGATACCAAAAGCTAACATTTCAGGACCCTACAAGAAATGGGTACCAAAAGTTTCATCTGTAAATTATGTTGTAGGTGGAATACCTTTCACATACTAAAAGCAAATGGATCCTCGACAGCGATTGTTCATGGCATATGACCGGTGACGCTACATTATTTGCAACATTGTCGAAGAAGAAGAAGGAAGGTTATGTTTCCTTCGGTAATAACTTGAAAGGGTATATCATTGGTATCGGTGATGTTGGCAAGTCTTCCTATCCTGTGATTAAGGATGTCTGTCGGGTTATCGAGTTGAAATATAATCTACTCAGCATAAGTCATTTAGCTGATCATAGTTATGGCATCAACTTTGGCAAAGACAAATGTACTATAGTTGAGAGCTCAACTGGTAGTACTATCTTTGAAGGTATCAGGGAAGACAACATATATGTTTTCTATTTGTTGGAAGAAACTAACATTTCAGGTAGATGCTTAATGGCTAAAAGTGATGAGAGTCATCTGTGGCATATGAGACTCGGTCACGCAAATATGGACACAATCTCAAGATTATCCACGAAGAAGCTAGTATGCGGTTTACCGGACATAACATTCAAGAAGGATTCGGTATGCAGCCAATGTGAAAAGAACAAAGCTACCAGATCCACATTCAAGTCAGTAAACGCAGTATGTACTACTAGACCTCTACAATTGCTACATATGGACTTATTTGGTCCTAGCAGAGTTGCTAGCCTCGGAGGTAAGTTATATGCTTTTGTAATTGTAGATGATTACTCTAGATACACGTGGGTATACTTCTTGACATGCAAGAAAGATGCATTATCCGAATTTGTCGCCTTTTGCAAGAAAGTACAGAATGAAAAAGTTTATATGATCACTCGTATTAGAAGCGATCATGGTGGCGAATTTGAGAATGTAGAGTTTGAGAAATTTTGTGACACACACGATTTTGTACACGAGTTCTCCTGCCCTAGGACTCCACAACAAAATGGAGTTGTGGAACGTAAGAACAGAACTCTATCCGAAATGGCCAGAGTAATGTTAAACCAGTTTAGTCTACCCAAATATTTCTGGGCTGAAGCTGTCAATACAGCTTGTTTTATTCTCAATAGAGTTCTAATTCGACCCAAATCGAAGATGACTCCATTTGAGTTATGGTTTGATAGAATTCCATCAGTTTTATATTTTAGAATATTTGGTTGTAAGTGCTTTATTCTTAATACAAAAGACAATTTGGGAAAGTTTGATGAAAAGACCGATGAAGGTATATTTTTAGGTTATGCGGCCAAGAGCAAAGGATACAGAGTCTTCAACAAACGAACTATGATCATCGAAGAATCAATCAACGTCACCTTTGATGAATTGAATCAAATGACTATCGATGACAATGACGAAGATCTAACTGTACCAAGCTCAACACCAGTTGATTCTCAACCAAGCTCAGCACTAGCTGATCCTCCTAGAGAAGATCCAGGAACCAGCTACCTCCAGAGTTTGCTAAAAAGATTAAAATTTACGGCTGATCATCCAAAGGATTTGGTAATTGGTGATATTACCAAAGGTGTAAGTACTCGTACATCCAGTAGAGATATTGTTTCTAGTGTTGCATTCATTTCACAGCTAGAACCCAAAACTATTGATGAAGCATGTAGTGATAATTTTTGGATAGATGCTATGCAAGAGAAATTAAACCAATTTGAACGGAATCAAGTTTGGAAACTTGTTCCCAAGCCTAGTGATCATCCGGTCATTGGCACCCGTTGGGTATTCCGAAATAAACTTAATGAGAATGGTTTAGTGACTCATAATAAGGCTCGACTCGTAGCTCAAGGATACAATCAGGAAGAAGGTATCAACTACGATGAGACTTATGCCCCAGTTGCGAGATTAGAATCCATTCGTATGTTATGTGCATTTGCATGTTTTTATAATTTTAAATTATTTCAAATGGATGTCAAGAGTGCATTTTTAAATAGTTTTATAAAGAAAGATGTTTTTGTAGCACAACCTCCAGGTTTCACAGATTTTAAAAATCCTGATCATGTTTTCAAGTTGAAGAAAGCTTTCTATGGTTTAAAATAAGACCCTCGTGCTTGGTATGATCGTCTAAGCTCTTTTCTGCTTGGCAACGATTTTTCAAAAGGCAAGGTTGACACTACACTTTTTATTAAGCCTTTTGATGGCAAGCTTCTCTTAATACAAGTCTATGTTGATGATATTATATTTAGATCTACTGATGAATCTCTGTGTCAAGAATTCTCTAAGTGTATGCAGAATGAGTTTGAGATGAGCATGATGGGAGAGCTAAAATTCTTTCTCGGACTGTAAATCAAACAAACTGACAATGGGACATTTATAAATCAAGCCAAGTACACAAAAGATTTGCTAAAGAAGTTTGATCTGTACATTGTCAAACCTATTGGCACTCCGATGGCAACTTCAACAAAGCTTGATATTGATGAACTAGGCAAGCCGGTCGACACACGTAAGTATCGGGGTATGGTCGGTAGTTTACTTTATTTAACTGTTAGTCGTCCAGATATTATGTTTAGTGTTTATCTATGTACTCGTTTTCAAGCTAATCCATAGGAATCATATTTGTGCGCAGTTAAGCGTATCTTTCGATACCTTAAGGGCACTTCTTCTGTTGGCTTATGGTATCCCAAAACTAAGTCCTTTAACCTTATTGGTTATTCGGATGTAGATTTTGCTGGATGCAAAGTTGATAGAAAAAGTACCAGTAGCACATGTCATTTCTTAGGCAAGGCTTTAGTCTCATGGTTTAGTAAAAAAGCAAAATTCTGTAGCCCTATCAACAACAAAGGCTGAGTATATCGCCGCAGGACGTTGTGCTCAAATTTTGTGGATAAAACAAACCTTAGAAGACTATGATTTATTTTACACACACATTCCCATTTTCTGTGATAACACGAGCACTATTAATTTGATTAAGAATCCTATATGTCATTCTCGTACAAAATATATCAAGATTCGACATCATTTTCTTAAAGATCATCATCAAAATGGAGATATTGACCTTGTATACATAGATACTGAGAATCAATTAGCTGACATTTTCATAAAACCTCTAGCAGAAGATCGTTTCAATTATTTACGTCAGGAATTAGGAATTTTGGACGTCAATAATGTTAATTAATTTTGTTTTATGATTATATTTCAATACGCAAAAACTCTGTAAGAAATAAGCCAATAAAGAGTCTGTCTGTCACAACAACTACGGTTGAAGCGAAGCGGTACTTAAGAGCTTCCCGGTGAACCTCCGCCAGCTGGAACAGTACTCCTACAACTAATCTGAGACAGTCGCTGTGTAACGATATTTAATCCATAAAATAATATTAATTATGTTAATTGAAGGTTGAAATTACTAAATCTTTGAATTAAATCTTTGAAATGAGTCAATGAAGAAGAAAGTGGTCCAAACCAACCCCAGGCGAATTCGGCTAAAATTCGGACCGAATTCGGTCCGAGTTCGGTTAGGGTATCAGGTTATATAAACAGAACCCGAGAGCCTTTTTTCTTCATTGCTTCTAAACTCCACCATCACAGCACAGCAGCCGTACGAAAAGCTCTAAAACCCTAGTTCTTCACCACTCCTTCTCTCCCAATCCACGTGGTGAAATCCATCCAAACTTTGAATTCGTGCGGAGATTGCTGTCCTCTACAACATACTCAAATCTCGGGAGGTATAACTCCGTATTTCCCCTCCTTTCAATTTTGTGCATATTTACTTTTATTGCACAAATGGCACCTAAGGGATTTAACCCCATCGAGAGGAAGAAGACGACCAATCCTAGTGAGGAAGGATCATCTTCGAATCCACCCACGGATTCCCTCTTTTCGCCAGTCCAATCGAGCGATGGCGCGTTCGACAGGTTTTATTTTCAAACCCTAGATCAAGCCCTTCTGTGGTATGGAGACTTTTCCATGAGATCCATATGCACAGGCGCTCCTATCAAGTGGACTGTGTTTCCAGAACACCGCCCTTACTTTGAGGCATTAGGGTTATAATATTTTGTTAAACTTTGTTTTCCAATAGCAACTAATGCCATTAGACTTTTCTACTGCAATATTATATTAAACACGTTTGACGTAAGTACTCGTGTAGGCGAACTAGATATCAATTTCAATGATGTCCTTTTAGCGGAAATCCTTGGTATTTCTAACGAAGGTGAACCGCTTGTTGATATCACTGAATTTGATTTCCCCGATGGCACAACACTTTCTAGTTTCAAAGCTGAACTCTGTACACCTGATCGAGTTCGCTCTGGAAAGTTCAAGGCAAACAACTTAAACTTGTTTAATTATGAATTGCACCGCATCATCTACTCCACTCTCCTTCCGAAGTCTACTTCAAAGGATGATGTCACATCTCTTGAGTTATCTGGTATGTATCACATTCTTAAGGGGATACATTTTTCTGCCCCTAAGACCATTATCCAGATGATGGGACGTTGTCGTACAAGAGATAGAAATCTCTCTTATGCGATGATTCTCCCACACATCTTCCAGCGTTTTGATATTGATTTGTCAACTTGTACTCAAGACCCTGAGCCCAAGTTTTTAAGCTATCTCGTCGTAGTAAGACTGCTGTTGCTCCTCCTACTGCACCTACTGCTACTCCACCTCCTCCACCTCCTCAGCAGTATGCCATGACCTTTGAGGGCATACACCAGCATCTTTCGGATTTGTACGTCTCGATGACGGATATGGCCCGCGAACGTGAGTTTCGCGATGTCACTCGTTATCAGGCGATAGAAAATTCTTCTGCTGATCTCCAATTTGCTCAAACTGGACATTATGCCGGTTCTATTCCTAGAGATCTAGCCTTCTCTGGTTACCGCTGTGAGGATGAGGCTGTTCATGCCTACTTTCAGCCCGGTAACGCATATGATTGGTACCGTTCTGACCATGCTCCTCCTCGAGACTATGTCGGTGAGTTTTACACTGGCGCTCCTCCTCACCTTTCTAGCGCTGGTACCTCTAGAGCTGGTCCTTCTAGACATGCCGGTCATGATGATGATGATGATGAGGAGGAGGAGGAGATGTGATATGTTAGCTGATTTTTAAGACTTAGCTATTGACTACTGTACACTTGGACATGCTCCGACATTCCAAGTTTCTAGACTTTATTATCCGTATTTCTTTTGAGGACTTGTACTGGATATTTATTGATGTCTTCTGAACATCTTTTTATCTTTATGAGATACGTAGTTTATATTTCACATCAGTTTATTTACTTATTTACAGCATCTTTATCTGCTGTTATATTATAAACTGCCTGAGACTAATACATGCCTGTGATGTCATTCTAATTTCTATTTTTTTACCATTTGTCATGATTATTTTCTTGTGTTTCTTTACTGTTTGTTATTTATGTATTGGTTGCGGGGGAGTTTTTCTCTTTTGTAATTATTTTGCTAAGTGACAACGGGGGAGAAAAATAAAGATCTGACATTCTTTTGAGAAAATGCAGGACATGAACAATTATACTATTTTTGATTTTATTCCAAGCTTAGATGTTATATCATTCATAGTTTGTCAATTATCAAAATGGAGGAGATTGTTGGCCCATTGGTCATATGGTCAAACTGATTTTAATAATTGATCAAACTCTGTCTCGATATATAAAGCTAGTCAGGATTTCTCGGACTCTTGGACATGATCAAGAACAGCTATCTACACTGTTCAAGATCGAAGCGATGTTTGCCTGTTCGAGTCTGTATTTCTTTGAGCAAAGTATTTTTTATTTTATTGAGTCTAGGAATACATTGTACACCGAGTCGTACTGGCAAATAGGCTATTCCAAGATAATTTCAAAATGTTTTTAAAATGTCCTTAGTTTTGAAAAACATTCATATTAACAAAAGCTTCAAAAAGGTTTTCAAAAATCCCCAAAAACTATTTTTAAAAACTTAACCTAACCCTGACAGAACTCGGCCAGAGTTCAGTTAGTGGCCGTTTTGATTTTTGAATTCTTTGGAACTTGGTCCTCCTGCAGTTGCGGATTTTACCGAGATTTTCTCATCGAGTTCTGCCCGAATTCTGCCAGAATTCTGTCTTTGGAACTGCTATAAATAGAGAAGGATTTCGATCATTTTAACTCACTCATTCACTTTCAATCTTCTCTCTACTAAAAGCTTTCAGTCTTACAAAGAGTTTTTTTTTCTCGAGCTTAAATTTTCAGATCCCAAGCCAGTTACAATCCTCTAGTCGATTTGCCAGTGTGGTGCGGTCTAGAAATTTCTGAGTGATTGTAATCAGAAGGCTTGATAGAAGAATACCTCTTCACAATTGAAGTTGGACGAGTTCTTCGTATCAAAGCTCGCATTGTAGAAGTTGTAAGGACTTCGTAAGAAAACTTACGGTTTTGCCAATAGTGGATTCAACTGGTAGCAAGAGTTCTACCGACTAGACTATTCTTCAAAAGAGGGAAACCAGTATACATCGTTGTCTTTGTGTTTGCTTTCTTATCTTTGCCTTTACATTATTTAGTTGTGATTATTATTCTGTGATCTTGCTGCTAACATTTTTTAATTAGCATTATTCCGCTGCCAACTCTATTCACCCCCTAGAGTATTGTGCTTTACGATTTCGTTCCTATAATCACATTAGTGATGTTCTAAGGGCAGGTCAGATATCTAATGGGTAGCCTCTCTATTAGTACCAAGATTGAACTAACACCTTCATCCCATACCTCAGAAAGAACTGAGTTCACACTCAGATTAGTATAACCAAATCAAGGTGTGTAACAGTCCACACATTCTCAAATTTTGAATCAAACATAACAGTGTGAATACAATAGAATTCAGGAATTAAAAACAGTGTGTTTACATGAATATTGCGACTGTTCATGACAGGAATCAAAATAAAGAATGAGTGAACAAAATCAGTGCATGTTTGTGAGTGAAATAAGGTTCAGTTCATTTAGTAACTTGTATGTGTGTGAAAGGGTGTGTGAGTGTGTGTTTCCAAAAATCAAAATGTGAAGGATCAAGTGACAGTACATGGTTTAGATAGGTGTCTACAATCTCAGATTTGAATCAAAGCATTAGGCTCAACCTATAATTCAAACCTCAACCTCAGATTTTTAAATAATATTGCAAGGAGGTTAGGTTCTCAGGAACAGTACAAGGCAGAGGGTTCAGTCTTATGAAAACTGAACCCAACCTTTATTGCCCAGGAACCTATACATGTGTTCAGTAATATAATGAAAACCTCAAGTGCAGTGAAGTGAAGTGCTATGCAATTCTTAGTTAATATTTCAGTTAAACAGGGGTGTTTACTATCCATATTAAAACCAATCTAAGTTCATATATATAAATTCAGTTAACAATTGCTTTAAACTTCAAAAATCAACCACCAACTCAGTTTTTAGAATATTTCTCAGGCTTTCGTTTTATGACAGTTAACACAATCCAAAACTCCAATTCAAAACCCGAACTCCTAATGCTAATCACAACCAATCATTTAGACAAAACCAAACATGTGTAAATGAGCTAACAAGGCAATTAAACATCACAAAAAAATTGAATTTAAATTCTGGAAAAAAGAGAAGAACAGTAAGTATCAAGAAGTGACAGTTTTATCAGAAAATAGGGATTTTTCCTATTTTGAAAATCAAAACCTAAGGAAAACCAACTATCAGGCATATGGACGTGTCCCCTATGTGTACACGTGTCTAGGGGGGTCCATTCGTGTCCAAGAAACTGGACACGAAGTGTCCAAACAATCAAAATAAAGAATCAGTGACTCAACGTGGCCTCATGTAGCCGTGCCGTGCATGATTGCGCACAACATAGGACACGAACACCCATGGACTCATGCACACACGCAGAGGGGGTATAGGGCTAGGGAATTGACAACCTGAATCGGGTCAAATCCGTGTCGTGTCTGAGCCGTTGGTGCGTATCAGTAATGTAAATTCTCGTACGTGTGCAGCAGTGTAAGACCAGTGCACGTGTCCTGGTGTGTCCGATATGACGCTGCTGGATATAAGACTTGGGGGACAGGTTCGCAGACACTGCCCCTAGCTCCATGTCCAACCACAGCTTGCCATGTGGCATGTGCAGTGAGCACGAGACCACAAGCAGCAGGAAAAACCCTAGCCACGCGCGAGGCTGTATCCACGCCATCGTAAGGACACGACACGACACAGAAACGTGGTCTTAGGTTAGGGAAAACAGAAGACACATTAAAAACAACATTTTTGTTCAAATAGTTTTCAAAAACAATGAAAAAGAATCCTCACAGATATTTCATCAAACACATGTGTACAAGTCATGATACGTGTCCGATACGGATACCAAACGGACACGAATCGACACAAATCCGATACCTACGGTTATGGGGCACCTAGGACTATGCAAATATGCAAAGAAATCGAAAATCTAATGAGTTTAGATCGGGTTACCTATTGGTTGTTCTTCTTCAAGAAAACTCCTAAAATAAGGATTCCTCCTTGCTAGCCCAACGCTCCAAATTGCTCCAAAGCTGAGGTTTCCCTCCATGGACATGAAATAGAGCTAAATTAGAAACTAATGCAAAAGACTAGAGTGGAAAAGGAATTAAAATGAAGAAACTAGGGCTTAAGGGAGATTTCTATACATCTCCTTCTTCTAAACATGGAAATTTCTTAAGGAGGCTACAACTAATGGAAGGGACATTATATAGGGATAGGATTTCCTATGTTGGCTGGCCAAAACTCTAGGGTTAGGGTTTTAGTTAGTTGGGCCATGGGCCTCCCTCTCTTGGTGGGTTTCCAGGATTCCTAGTTAAAGGCCTATTCTCAAAACACCTCATTTAACCGTTAAGTCCAAAAGCAATTATCTACCAATTTTCTAACCATGACTTAAACTAACAAGTCCCACTTAGTCTATAGGTTAAGTCTCACTTCTAGGATAGGCCCAATCTTGTCTAGAACCAAGATACCACATAGCAACTAATTAATTAATATTAAAAACACATAAATTTCCATAAATTCCAATTAATCCTAATAAATCACAATAAGCTCTAATAAATTCAGAAATGACCAAAATACCCTCAAGCTAAAAATGATAAATGAAATACCATAATCACATGGCTAGGCTCTAGGTCAAACTGTCTCTTGGGTTATACTAGCAAAAAACCAAAATCACAAGTCATAATTTTAAATAGTTTTAAAATGATTAAAAATCACCAAAAATTATATTATTATTTAAATGTCATAATTAAATAATTAAAAACACAAAATTTCAAAATTACTCTCATTTAGAAAATTGGGTGTTACAGCACTTCTTGCCAGTGAGCCGAGAGTTAGCAATTTTCTTAGGTTTTCTCCCACTTTTGTAATCGGAGTGTCAACAGAGTAAAGGAGCAACTGCCGCTCGATCTCCATCATCCTATTTCCTCGAATTCTTTTTTGTACTCGGGGATCCTCAGTGCAGGATCTCTCAGACGTACTCGATTTGTGGTACCTTATGCCAATAAAGAAAAGACAGTGTTTCTTCTTCTTTTTGTGTGTGTCCACAAAATGACGACTCTGGTGGGGACTACCTTTTTCTCTGACGCGAATGTGGTGACGCAATCCGATACCGACAAAGTGGGGAGTACTCAGAAGATGCTGATCATAAAGTTCGATCAACATGCGTTCGAAGAGATGCTCTCGAGGGATGGCTCTACTCCCTCAAAATCAGCGAAGCCAAACTAGTCTCACAAGACTTGGCTTCCGAAGGCTCGCTGTGCATATCCTGCTAGTGTCATAGCAGATATGCAACTGGAGGACTCTGTCACATGGGCACATGACTCTCCCGCATAAGCTCCCCAAATGGAGAAGGCTCACACCGTTCCGAGATCTACTAGCCCAGTGACTTCTTTCCTGCATAACCAACAACAGAGTGTTCGACGCTCGAGACTTGGCAAAGGAAAGCACTACGATGCCAAGAATCGGGGTATTCAACACTCTGGGCAAACCCAACGAGGCTCACAAACGAAGGAGGCGAAGCTGGGGAAAAACAACGCTGCTCCACCAAGCATGCGCCCAAGGGGATGTTTGGGCGCATAACCCCAATCAAAATGCTTCTGTCTTCGACAGATTGGGCATGCATGGTCATGCGCCCAAGGCTATGTGCCCAGGCTCCACTGATCCATACTATGCGCCCATATCGAGGAGGCTCAGACATGCTGCCAAGAAGCATGCGCCCAAGGCCCGTCTCCAAGGCCTATGCGTCCACAACAAAAAGATAGGCCCCAACGCGTATAGCATGGGGATGTCTTCAAGGACATCACATAACTTAGGTGTGGGGGTTACCCCTGCATGTGAACTAAGTCTAGATGTGCCAACTCACCTTACGAACCCGCATGCAAAGCTCGGCGATGCATGCAACATGGGTTGTAAGGCAAAACTTTCTTCCGCTGACTTGTGCGACATGATAAATTATAAGCGTAAAGTAAGGGAGGACATAACAATTCATAGTACACATCCGTGCACCAGTATTGTTATCAACTTTTGCCGCTCCAAAGCAACAAGAGTGCCTCAGAGAAAGTTCGTGTTTCGACGGTTGCATTTATCTGACGATGAAAAGCCGCTGTGTGTCTCATCCAATATGGCTTTATGGGGTCCCCCTTACGGAAGGCCCAATCAAAGACGGTGGACTAGAAACCCAACTTTCTCTCTCAGTTCCGCAAGAAGAAGAAGACGAATTCTACCAATGGATGGCCAGCAGGCTGTCACATCTGAAGGAGTCTATATGGATACTCGGTCGAAGGCAAGATCCCGTATAGATGACGAAGACTCCCAAGCTGGGGATAGTATTCCCTCAGAAGCGGATGACCTTCACACTGGGGGTAGCCTTCCAGAGGACGATGATCTCTCCGAGTCTGATGTTGACTATCTACCTCCTCTACCTGAAGATGAGGTTCTTGTCCACTCAGAGATAGACAATATCAGCACCAGTTGTACTGTTTTCTCTGTTCATCCTCGCATGTTATCTATATACATGGAAGACGGAGAAAGACCTGAAGCAGCTAGTGATCAGACCAGCAAACGGTTAGAGGGTCTTCAAATAGTATTCGCCAAGATCACTGATATGCTTACCAATATCATGGCGGTCCAAGCTGCTGGGGCGGTCCCTCAACCTCAACAAAACGTCTCGACTCATGCTAGTCCGGCTCATAGCAACAACCCACCTTCACTACAAAAGGAGTATTATTCCGTTGCTCCTCCTCAAAATCTTGCAAATACGGGGGGTGGTCCTTCGCCAACGACGCCTGACAACCGTTCAGCAGCCGTTTCCCAACACCTGCTCAATAAACAGGATGCAATTGATTCCCTGGTCGCCCGTCTCGACACTACTCACACAAAGACGAGCTTCAGAAGATGGGGATATCTCAACCTTATCCTCCTGAATGGGAGAATGCGACTAGGCCTCCTAACTACAAGCCGCTGACGCTAAATTCATTTGATGGGTTGACTTCTCCTCGTCAACACATGACATACTTCAACACGCAGACTCTAAACTTACCTAGGGACGATCTGTTCTTGTCAAAGCTGTTTATTAGCACCTTGCAGGGGGTAGCTTTCGAATGGTTATGCAGTCTGCCTGACGGTTGTATCAATTCGTTTAAAGACTTAGAGAGGTTGTTCCTCAACAGGTTTTACGAGAGTGGCATGCATGTTAGTATGTCCAACCTCATCGAGACCAAGCAAAGGAGGACTGAGTCTGTCATCGCCTTCATCGAACGCTTCAGGCGGCTAGCACTGAAGATGCCCTTCGGCATACCAGACTCAAAACTTATGGATACTTGTCGACATAGCTTCCTTTCTATGGTAAAGTTTTGTCTTGGCATACATAAGTATGATATATGGCCCACTTTCATTGGGGCCGTTGATGCTGCTGAAAACGATGTTCCTAATCTGGAACTACTGGGGTTGAAAACACCCAAATCTGAAGACAAGGGCAAACATGCTCAAACTATCCCTGTCCGTAGGGGTAAAGGAAAATAAGTCCTAAAGTTTGACACATCCAAAGGAGCTTCCAACTCTCAGGTAACCTCCGACAAGCCTAAGGAGACCTTCTTCTTTGATGAAGACGATATCATTACCATTTTTTACACATTGACGAAGGGTAATAAGCTGACATTGCCTCCACTACGACGTCCTGCAGAAGCGAACGAACTCAACGATCCCAAATACTATCTCTATCATCAGTTCGTGCATCATTCTACCAAGGACTGCATCGTCCTGAAGAAGAAGATACAACAGCTTATCGACAGCTAAGTGATCAACCTCGAAGATGAAGACAATGTCTTATCTTCAAACATGATATCTCTTCAGTTTGGTGACTTTTCTCCCACAGAAGTCCCAGACGGCGTGGTCCCGATCCCCAAGGTAAAAATGGAAGTTGTCAACCTACCTCCAGTTTGCAACTCGACCTTGGTGCCACTCACAACTGAACGTGGTGAGATTATGCGGGTCCATTCGAACCTTGTGTAAGAAGTGACGCAGGGGTTGGTACCTCCCAAAGCAAAAAAGGGGCAAGAAATACAAGCCGTGCCATATGGTTGATGGAACTGGGGATTCCCAGGACCCTTCCATTGGTATGCGTATTGATCGATAGAATGTTAAACAGATCTAATACGTGTTCTAACCCTTCATAGGCGGAAACTAGGGTTCACGAATTATACCTGCGACGGAAAGGAGGCAAGTAATTCCTGGCAATCTCGAACGGACGACCCCAAGATCTTCTACATGTATTCCTTCCTCTAGTTGGATGTCGTGTGGACGACGTTCTTCCAACCTTTTTTTCTCCTTGGCACCCCTCTCTTTCTCTCCCCAAGGGAATCACGAATTTAGAGAAAATTTCAAATTTTTGATCAGTAATCTGGCGGCCAGAGAATAGAGGATATATATAGGCTACGGCAGGGGCCATGAGGAGAAATTAGGGTTAGGCCTCCTAACGGATCTGGATATCTCGTGTTCAGCCCGAACACACAATCCTGGCCCATTAACAATAGCTCGGTCCCCTAATGAGCTATTGTTGCACTACCTCCCTAATCCCAAATTATGTTTGTGGGCTCCTTTTATTATATGCTCATTTATCTCCCCATGTTAAGATATCGTATGTCCGTCGATCAAATTAAGTTACTGACAACTATATTGATTCGACATCTTTTATCCTTTAGTACCGCTCAACTTTATTTGTCATGTCGGATATAATCTACCTGTAGGGTTTACGTGACAATCCTTATGAGCTCCTTAAGAGGACATCATCAACCCGATGTATCGGGACATGGATTCCATTTATAATCAACAGCCCAACATACATACAATGTTATTACCCAATTCATAGAGGTTGTTGATCCATAATGAATCTCACTCTTTTATGAGTCAAAGTAATGCACACTACATATACATGTCCGTTATTATATCCGGATTAATAGTACAAGCATCCATAATAACAGAGGTGTTTGTTCTCTTATGTAGTCAGTACAAAGAGAATAACCTCAAGTGGTCCTGTTCAATACACACAAAGTGTACTAGTGTAAACCTATAGTCAAGATAGACTAATACCAGATTACACTACAACCTTTCCAATAGATTGTCTAAGTCTATCTAGGTTGTGAACTATTTATATACTCCATAGGAAACTGATAATATGACCTTCTGTGTGACACCACACACCATATTATATACAATATAGAATATCAGACATTTGCATTAACACTTTCAACAAATACAATATGCAAACATTTGCCCATATGTTTCTCATTCAAAATTTAAGGAAATAAGGTTACTACAAAAGCAATGCTTTTAGTATATAACCCTAACAATCTTCCACTTATACTCAAAGCATTGCTTTTCTGTATACTTTTACAAATCTCCCACTTATACTTAAAGCCATGCTGCTACACATCTGACTCCCATTCCCTCAACATGACTGTCAAAAGCCTTAGCTGGTAAGCTCTTTGTAAAGGGATCAGCTAGGTTGTCGGCTGATGCTATCTTGATTACAGTAACTTTTCATTTTTTTATGAAATCTCGTATCGGGTGGTACTTGCGCTCAATGTGTTTGCCTATCTTATGGGCTTGTTGTTCCTTCGAGTTTGCAACTGCACCACTATTATCACAATAAAGTGTAATAGACTTAGGCAAACTAGGTACCACATCCAAGTGCAACAGAAAGTTTCTGAGCCAAACCGCTTCTTTGGCTACCTCAGAGGCTGCCACATACTCGGCTTCCATGGTAGAATCAGCAATACATTTTTGCTTGATACTCCACCACACAATGGCTCCACCTCCCAAAGTAAACACATAACCTGAGGTAGATTTCCTGGAATCCCTATCTGACTGAAAATTTGAGTCTGTATACCCCAAGGGAACTAAACTATCTGCCTGGTAAACTAGCATATACACTTTAGTCCTTTTCAGGTACTTCAAAATATGCTTTACGGCAGTCCAGTGCTCTTGTCCTGGATTCGACTGATATCTGCTGACCATGCCTACGGCAAAGCAGATGTCTGGTCTCGTACATAGCATTGCATACATTAAGCTTTCTACTGCTTAAGCATAAGGAACTGCCTTCATGTCCTCTATCTCTTTAGGTGTCCTCGGACACTCCTCATTTGATAGAGCAATTCCATGTCTAAAAGGTAAGAAACCTTTCTTAGAATTTTGCATACTAAAACGAGTTAGTACAGTATCGATATAGGAAGCTTGGGATAAGCCCAACATCCTTTTCTTGCGATCTCGTAGAACTTAGATCCCAAGGATGTGACCTACTTCTCCCAAGTCCTTCATATCAAACTGTTTGGATAACCATACCCTTACATCAGATAATACCTTCACATTGTTTCCAATGAGCAAGATGTCATCCACATAAAGTACTAGGAACACCACCATGTTTCTGTCACACTTTCTGTATACACATGATTCATCCTGACATTGATCAAATCCATAGGATTTTAGCACCTGATCAAAACATATGTTCCAAGATCTGGAAGCTTGCTTAAGTCCATAAATGGACTTTTTATGCTTACAAACAAGATGCTCCTGGCCCTTTTCAATGAACCCATCTGGTTGCTTCATATAGATGTCTTCCTCAAGACTTCCATTAAGGAAAGCTGTCTTGACATCCATTTGCCAAATCTCATAATCGAGATGAGTTACAATAGATAAAAGAATCCGAATAGACTTAAGCATGGCTACAGGAGAAAAGGTTTCCTCATAATCGATACCCTCTCTTTGAGTAAAATATTTTGCTACAAGTCGAGCTTTAAAGGTTTCAACCTTACCGTCTGATCCTCTTTTTCTTTTATAGACCCACTTGTATCCAATGGCTTTTACACCAACGGGTGGTTCTACAAGCTCCTAGACCTGATTAGAATCCATAGATTCTATTTCAGATATCATTGCTTTTTGCCAAGACTCTGCATCTTTATCTTGGAGTGCTTTATTATAGGTACAGGGATCATAATCTTGTTCCTCAGAGATGAAGTCTGACGACTCTCCCAAGAACATATATCTATCAGGTTGTATCACAACCCTCCCACTACGACGAGGCACTATCGGTTGTGGTGTAACATTTGTGACACGTTGTGCAATTATTTATGGTTCATCCTCTTGTACTGTTGGTACTGATGTACTTGGTGTCTCACGTCTCAGTTCTTATAGAACAACTCTACTTGTGGGTTTATGGTTCATCACATAGTCTTCCTCTAAGAATCGGGTATTGGTGCTAACAATGACCTTCTGATCCTTAGGACTATAAAATAAACCTCCTTTCGTTCCTCTTGGATAGCCTACAAACAAGCGTACTTCTGTACGAGATTCCAACTTATCTGCTTTTCCATTCAGCACATATGCTGGACTACCCCAAATGCGAACATGTTTCAGACTAGGCTTACGCCCAATCCACAGCTCTGTGGAAGTAAGAGGTACTGACTTAGAAGAAACCAAGTTCAAAATATAAGCTGCAGTCTCTAAGGCATATCCCCAAAACTAATCTGGCAAATCCGAATAACTCATCATTGATCTAACCATCTCTATAAGAGTTCTATTCCTTCTTTCGGCTACACCATTCTGTTGGGGCGTTCCAGGTGCAGTCAATTGGAATACAATCCCAGCCTCTGATAAATAATCCCTAAACTCTCCAAAGAGGTACTCGCCACCACGATCTGATCGTAATAACTTGATACATTTTCCATGACGTTTCTCCGTTTCAGCCTTGTACTCTTTGAATTTCTCAAAGCACTCAGACTTACGGCGTATCAAATAAATGTATCCATACCTTCAATAATCGTCAATAAATATGAAAAAATATTCAAAGCCACCTCTAGCTTGGATAGTCATGGGTCCACACAAATAAGAATGAACCAATTCCAACACATCTTTGGCCCTATACCCCTTTGCCGTAAAAGGCCTTTTGGTCATTTTACCTTCCAAGTAGGATTCACAGACTGGTAGTGCCTCCACTTCCAATGAACTCAAAGGTCCATCTTCAACCAGACTTTGAATCCTTCTTAGGTTAATATGCCCCAATAGTAAGTGCCAAAGATATGTTTGGTTCATACAAGAAGGTTCTTTTCTCTTATTTAAGTTAGATGACATATTATTCATTTCCATAAGTTGTATTGTGGGCAAAATAGGATTAATGACATACAAATTATCAACCAATACACCAGAATAGATAAAATGTTTATTCTTTCTAATAACAATATTGTTATTAAAATAAACTGAATATCCATCCTTAACTAACATAGAAACAGAAACTAAATTCCTTCTAAGTGATGGTGCATAAAGACAATCTCTCAATGTCAAAGACTTATTTCTACCAAAAGATAAAGTAACATCTCCTAATGCAACGACCGATACTTTTGTAGCATCACCCATGAACAAGCATATCTCTCCATCACTGAGCCGTCTGGTTTCCTGGAACCCCTGCAATGTATTGCAGATATGTTAGTGGCTCCTGTATCTACACACCAGGTGCCGGTAGATAACACCGCTAAACATGTTTCAACTACTAGTAAATGAGATATACCTTCTTTGTTCCCTTGTTTGAGAAGTGGACAATCAGTCTTCCAATGTCCTGACCCTTTGCACTTAAAATATTTGCCTTTCGGCTTTTTTACCGTGTCTTGAGGTCCCGTGCCCTTCTTTGCTGAGTTTGCCTGTTTCTGAATGTTATTCTTCTTCTTACCGCCTTTTGGCTTAGAAGTAGAAGCCTTTTCAGAAATGAAAACATGACCACTCTGCCTAAAGAGAGATTCAGCATCCTGTAGTTCTTTTGCAAGTTCTGCCAAACTATACAACCTTTTGTTCATGTTGTAATTAAGACAGAAATTGTCAAAACTTTTAGGCAGAGTCTCGAGAATGATATCGACCTGGATTTCTCCATCGATTTCAGCTCCAAGGATCTCCATCTCATTTAGATGACCCATCATCTTGAGAACATGAATACAATTTTCTATCCCGAGAATGATATCGACCTGGGTTTCTCCATCGATTTCAGCTCCAATTCAACTTTGTTCAAGTAGATTCTTCTTATTAATTTTACTATCATGTCAATATAACTTTATGACAAATAAAATTAATATGCTGTTCTTGCTCTGTTCATAGAAATAATAGCAGTGACTCCGATGGGGAGGATACCATTATTTGTATCTAAGTGTATACCATTACTTAATACTAAGTCCAATACCTTGTAATGAGTTCCTTCAGATGGAGAAGAGAACACATACTAGGTAACTTTCTACAATTATCCTTAAGGAAGTTTGTACTAGTGATCCATAATTATACTCATCCGATATGGAGGAAAGCACTAAAGCCAACACACAAGTATAATTACATCACCTACAAACCAGTAATGGAGACTATAGGATTTATACTAAATAAAAATCCTCTCCCACTTAGTTATTTAACAATGAGGGTTTTTCTACTAGTTGATATTATGTCCATGTTGTCCATTATTAATGTAGGCTTAGTTTTTCAAAAAAAACAACCACACAATAATAAACATGCATAATCAGAAAAAGCAAAATAACAAAAATAAGAGAAAATATCCAACTATTATGGTCATCTTTTCTGCTCCATCCTCAAGGGCAAACAACCTCAAACTATCCCTGTCCGTGGAGGTAAAGGAAAATAAGTCCTGAAGTTTAACACATCCAAAGGAGCTTCCAACTCTCAGGGCACCTCCGACAAGCCTAAGGAGACCTTCTCCTTTGACGAAGATGATGTCATTACCATTTTTCACACATTGACGAAGGGTAACAAGCTGACATTGCCTCCACTACGACGTCCTGCAGAAGCGAACCAACTCGACGATCCCAAGTACTATCTCTATAATCAGTTCGTGCATCATTCCACCAAGGACTGCATCGTCCTGAAGAAGAAGATACAACAGCTTATCGACAGCTAAGTGATCAACCTCGAAGCTGAAGACATGGTCGTATCTTCAAACATGATCTCTCTTCAGTTTGGTGACTTTTCTCCCACAGAAGTCCCACACGACGTGGTTCCGATCCCCAAGGTAAAAATGGAAGTTGTCAACCTACCTCCAGCTTGCAACTCGACCTTGGTGCCACTCACAACTGAACACGCAGGGGTTGGTACCTTCCAAAGCAAAAAGGGGCAAGAAATACAAGCCGTGCCATATGGTTGATGGAACTGGAGATTCCCAGGAGCCTTTCTTTGGTGTGCGTATTGATCGATAGAAAGTTAAACAGATCTAATACGTGTTCTAACCCTTCATAGGCAGAAATTAGGGTTCACGAATTATATCTGCGGCGGAAAGAAGACAAGTAATTCATGGCAATCTCGAGCGGACGACCCCAAGATCTTCTGCACGTATTCCTTTCTCGAGTTGGACGTCGTGTGGGCGACGATCTCCTAACCTTTTCTTCTCCTTGGCAGCCCTCTCTTTCTCTCCCCAAGAGAATCACGAATTTAGAGAAAATTTTAGATTTCTGATCAGTAATCTGGCGGCCAGAGAATAGAGGACATATATAGACTACGGCAGGGACCATGAGGAGAAATTAGGGTTAGGCCTCCTAACGGATCTGGATATCCCGTGTTCAGCCCGAACACACAATCCAAGCCCATTAACAATAGCTCAGTCCACTAATCAGCTATTGTTGCACTACCTCCCTAATCCCAAATTATGTTTGTGGTCTCCTTTTATTATATGCTCGTTTCTCTCCCCATGTTAAGATATCGTATGTCCGTCGATCAAATTAAGTTACTGACAACTATATTGATTCGACATCTTTTATCCTTAAGTAGTATCGCTCAACTTTATTTGTCATGTCGGATATAATCCACCTGCAGGGTTTACATGACAATCCTTATGAGCTCCTTAAGAGGACATCAACCCGATGTATCGGGACATAGATTCTATTTATAATCAACAGCCCATCACACATATAATGTTATTACCCAATTCATAGAGGTTGTTGATCTGTCACTCCCCGTTTCCAGAATGCGTAGTCTTATTCATGTACAACTCATATGTATTTATTTAGTATTTATCATGTAGTATCCTGTATTTAAATTCCTATAACTTCATGTTAATTAATTATCTGTATTTTATTTTCTGCACTTTATTTTTCTGCAATTCTATTATCTGCTCTTTAAATTTTCATATTAATTAATTAGCTGCACTTTAATTTTCATGCTAATTAATTCCTGCAATTAATTTTTCGTAATTTATTTCTGTATTTTATTACCTGCATTTACTTCTCTGCTTTAGTTTTATTTTCGGTTGGATGAGCCCCTTAAACCCGACCCATTAGAACCCGGCCCAACTCCCACCTACCACCCCCTTTGCTACTTAAAGCTACCCTCTCCCTTCTCTCTCCTCAGTCACTCCTTCTTCACCATTACTTCTTCTTCTTCCTTTCATTACTCTCTCCACCTACCAACTAGGCAAGTACATCTTGCTCTACATGAGGACCATATTTTATGGTTCAATATTCTTCTTCTCATGATTCTAAGAGAGTTTAGTGCTTAGTATTTTTGATTTCATTGGTTCATTTCTTGTAGATCTAAGTTATTGTATTTTCGGTTGTCTATGGGTTTTGATCTGGCAAACTTCTTTGTTTTCAAGTTCTGATGGTTCTATGTTGTAGAGCAGTTTATCCTACCCAATTTTGACCTTTGGAAAGTTGGATTCGGACTTATTTTGACAGAGTTATGGACTTTTGAAGCCTTGGGGTACAACCATAGAGTTCTTGCTGTTTGGAGAAGACAGTGAGCAGTGTATGCTAGCTTTTTAGCTGCGTCACTGAGCTGTGCGCGCTCTTTAGCGCAGCATGGAATCCATACGCTACCTTTTTTAGGAAGCGTGTGTCTTGCATACGCTACCTTTTGGAAGCGTGTGTCGTATGGAGTTCATACGCTACCTTTTTGGAGCGTATGACTTGCATACGCTGACTTGAATGGTCAGGAGTCGTATGGAGTCCATACGCTGCCTTTGGGGAGCGTATGACTTGCATACGCTCACTTGGATAGTAAGGAGTCGTATGGAGTTCATACGCTGCCTTTTGGAAGCGTATGACTCCCATACGCTAGCTTGGCTTGAGCGTAGCTTGACCTGGGCATACGCTAGCTTGGCTTGAGCGTAGCTTGACCTGAGCGTACGCTGGCATAAGCGTAGGCTGACATGAGAGTAGCCTGCTTACCCTGGATCTTCTATAGCCCTGTATATTGATATCTTATTAGATTTTTAACGTCCATTTTATATCCTTACGCCTTTTTGCATAAACTTGATATGATCATGATATGTTAATATTTCTGTTAAATATAGATTGTTACGTGGGATGTACTATGCGTCGTGAATTGAGTTATAGATACCCGGATTGACTAGAATTAAACCCTGAGAGTTGTAGACTCGAACCCACTGAATGCTAGTTGACTTTCATGCCTTGCCACCATTGATAATGAT
This sequence comes from Iris pallida, assembly GCA_029216955.1. Taxonomy (NCBI): domain Eukaryota; kingdom Viridiplantae; phylum Streptophyta; class Magnoliopsida; order Asparagales; family Iridaceae; genus Iris; species Iris pallida. Next base: position 8,302,781 of record JANAVB010037819.1, read on the forward strand.
TGTGATCTTGACTAAATTGATCATGCATTCCTAATTGGAACTAAGAGACTGGCTAGTCGTCTTATTGAATGAAATGAATGAGACACGTTCATGTTATGAACTATTGTACTCGACTGGCTGATCCCGAATATTGACATACATGCACATGCAGGCTTCAATTTATTTATTTATTTATTTATTTATTTATTTATTTAGTTATTTTTCTACAAAAGAAGCATGTGTACTTTATGGTCAAGGCATGATTACCGTGGATAGATTTGATTGTTGCATTACGCTATGTAAGACCTGCAACCTAACCGCACTGGTATCGTTGTAGAGTTGTGCATATCGTACCCCGTACGAAAGTACTCATTTGAATGACCATGATCCACGACATGAGATTTCACTCAACGTAGAGACTATTAAGTTAAATAAAATAATGATTGCATGGAGAGAATGGATTCCCGAATTCTTACATGGCAGCCCCCTTGGGACGAGTAGTACCCGACGGGCCGGCTGGTTCCCACAGATGCTGTAAATCTGCCACACGGGCAGGGAACAGTATCTGCTTTTATTATTATTGTATATTGTATATTGACGGGCGTCCTGCCAGGACTCGTCAAATTCATGCATGGGCCAATTGATTGACTGGATAGACTAGCCTTGCTTGCACATAGTAAGAACTGAGGAATCCCTAATTGCATTATTCCAGGATAACTTGGGACTCATAATAGCAAGCCGTAGGAGTTGATTGGCCGTTCAAGATGATTTGTTTGTGCACTGTACTCTGTTACCTAACTGGGATGATCAGAATGTCAGGACATGACGGGCCAACTTCTGTCCTTGTTTGGTTGGGAGGTTGGTTCGAAGTGTCTTGATGTGATGTGAGTTCTAGTAGCAAGCAGAGATCTATTATTATATTCTCTTACTTACTGGTTTTAGTTCTCATGTCGTGCTCCCTTGTGGTACTTGCTATTAGAGGTCTAACCTCTCTGGTTTTGTATGACCAGATTTAGAGCCAGTTCCCGAGGACTCAGCGTACTTCCACCTCCAGGATGGTCAATACTAGAGGAATGATCGCAGGAGGCCTCGAGTGGGTTCCTTAACTTCACCACTCGTTTTGTTATCTACTTTATACCTTGCCGTTTGGCACCGACATGTTAGTCGGATTGTCTTGTACTTACTTTTGCATAATTGTAATTAAGTCAGACTGCAGCTGATAACAATTGTATATACTTACTACATCATCTGGCTGTATTTTGTAAAGCCAGATCTCAAGAACATTTTGACTGAGCATTTGGGACGCCTTACTGCTTTACCTTACATGTTCTATATTTCTGTTTCTTGTTTGAATGATTGAGATAATAGTTGTGTAATGACCATAGTAAGACTTTTATGTAGTATGCACCCCCTCGTCTGGTTAGACAGCATTGATCGTATTATACGGTATTCATCTACCCGTAATACGTAGCTGGCTGAGTCACTCTCCCGCTCTCCAGTATTCTGGTTCTGGGGCGTGACAAGGTTTTAGTGGTGGCCCATGCAGGTCTGATTTCAGACTTGTGGGGTGTTTTGTTTAATAGAATGTCTCAATCACACATGTTTTCCCTTGATCTCATGATTCGTCGATTCTCAACTCTAGCTTGACATTCCAGTATCCTTTGACTTCATTGATCCTTCATGTCCGGTCGTTTGATTGTTCTCTTGTCCCTTTCCTTAGGGGCACCCCGTCCGCATCTGTCAGAGCTGGACAGCAACAACATGGACAGCAACATGGACAACCTGACCCTGTTGGTCAGCAACAAGAGCCGGTACTAACTCAGGAGGCTATTCAGGAAGAAGTGATAGTAGAAGCAGCAGCTGGATCGCAGTATCCGGATGTTCCACCACCACCAACAGTTCCACCTACTCCTGTGGAAGTGGACACACCAGCCCTTCTGGAGATCATGAGAGGAATGATAGCTGCTCAGCAACATTAGATATTGGCCCAGCAGCGCATGCACACTCAGCTACAAGAGCAGAATGTATTGCTCAACCAAGGATTGCAGACGGCTTTGGAAAGAGGAGTGAGGACTGATTCAGGAGCATCAGCCAGGTTTTGTAAGTACAATCCCCGCCGTTTCGAGGGCACGGAGGATGCCATCTCAGCAGATGCATGGCTTAAGGATATTGAGGCTATTCTGACAGCAGCTAAGGTGCCGGCCGAAGAGCGTGTGGATCTAGTGAAGTTGTTACTTCAGGATCTTGCACGTGATTGGTGGGAATCAGAGGAGGTAGGCATCAGACGCCCTGTGGCTTGGGACGATTTTACTGCAAGATTCAAGACCAAGTACTATGGAGTTGTGGCACAGTTTGAGCTACAGCAGAAGTTTATCAACCTCAGGCAGGCCGGCAAGACTGTAGATGCTTATGCAGCGGAGTTCTGCAGATTGAGTAGATTCGCCCCAGAGATGGTAGCGACGAAGCGCCAGAGGGCTATGAGGTTTCAGCAAGGGTTTCATCTTGAGCTCTTGCAATTGATAGAAGGGCACAATTACCAGACTTTTGATGAGATATTGACGGTAACCCGGAGGCATGAGATCACCATTCATAGGCTTGCAGCAAGGACTGGGGGTCAGAAGAGATCCCACAGTCAGATTGAAGAAGGAGGGGGAGCAGCGCCCCGAACAACAGCACCATCCCCTGGCATTCGTATCCACGATGTGGCGATACGAGGGCCAGCACCACCACCCAGGCAGCAGCAACAGCAACAGAGGAAGAACCAGCAACCCCCGGCGGGCTGTACTTATTGTGGGAAGATGGGGCATACTAGAGATGTGTGTCGGACATTGAATGGACTGTGCCTGATATGTGGAAACCCAGATCATTGGGTTACCATATGTCCCATGAATTCGAGGTCAGGAGGACCAGGGCAGCAGTTTCCTGCTCTGCCAGCACCAGGGGCAGGGCAGTATCGAGGACCAGCATTGGCAGTGAGGCCGTTGGCGCAGCGTCCGTTAGTATCACAGGCTCAGATATTTCGGCAGCAGGGGCCGCCGATGCAGCAACACCAGCATAGACCACCCCAGCATCATCAAGGCAGGGGCCAGCAGCAGCACCAGGCTAGGCCACAGCATGGGAACCAGCAAGAAGGTCGAGGGCAGGCATTCACACTGTCCTTAGAAGAGGCATTGGCATCGGAAGATGTTGTGGCAGGTAACCTTCTCGTCGCCACATATCCCGCAGTAGCATTGTTTGATTCGGGAGCATCCCATTCATTTATATCTGCACAATTTGCGATACGACTAGGAGTGGAGTTCGAGGCATTGCCAGGGAGGTTGAATATACTCACTGGTAATGGGCTCGTGGGAGTTAGTAGAGTTAGTTTAGCATGTAGTGTTGTAGTGTGCGGGCATCCTTTACCCGCCCGGTTGATAGAATTTTCTGTTGGAAATTTCGACGTTATCTTAGGCATGGACTAGCTGAAAGACAGTCATGCGACAATAGATTATCGTAGTGGAAGTGTATCTTTTGATATTCCAGGCATGGAGAGGTTCACCTTGGTCAGGTCAGAGGCAACTCAGCAAGAACAGGGAGTAGTAACAGCAATGGAAGAAGTTCAGATTCCGAAGGTAGTTGAAGAATTTCTAGACGTATTTCCCGAAGAACTTGCAGGTCTACCACCGGTTAGAGATATTGAGTTCAGCATAGAATTGGCACCTGGAACTAACCCGATATCAGATCGGGTTTATAGAATGGCGGATTCGGAGCAGGCCAAGGTATATCAGCACATAGAGGAATTGAAGGAGAAGAAGTTTATCTAAGCTAGCATATCGCCATGGGCAGCACTAGTGGTACTTGTGGGGAAGAAGGATGGATCATCCAGATTGTGCATCGATTACAGGAAGCTTAACGCGGCGACAGTAAAGAACAAGTACCCACTACCCAGGATCGACGACTTATTTGATCAGTTGAGCAAGGCTAGAGTTTTCTCCAAGATAGATCTTCGTTCAGGGTACCATCAAGTGAGGGTTCGAAAGGAAGACATTCCCAAGATAGCATTCAGGTCGAAGTATAGATATTATGAATTCTTAGTAATGTCGTTTGGTTTGGCCAATGCTCCAGCTATATTCATGGATTTGATGAATCGCATCTTTATGCCATACTTAGATCAGTTTGTCGTAGTATTTTTCGACGACATTCTTGTGTACTCTGCTAGTGAAAAGGAGCATGAAGACCACCTCAAGAAAGTATTGCAGATTCTGAGAGAGAACCAGTTGTATGCCAAGCTCAGCAAGTGTGAGTTCTGGACGGATCACATTTCATTCTTAGGTCATATCGTATCAGGAGCTGGAGTAGCAGTGGATCCCAAGAAGGTAGAAGCAGTAGAGAGTTGGCCAGTACCCAAGACCGTAGCTGATATACGGAGTTTCTTAGGATTGGCAGGATATTACAGAAGATTTGTGTCAGATTTTACAAGGCTTTCAGCACCTATGACCCGCTTGACCCGGAAGGATGTACCATTCGTCTGGTCGGCAGAATGTCAGGCATCATTTGAGAATCTGAAGCAGAAGTTGATATCAGCACCTATTCTTACATTGCCAGTTGGACCCGGAGGTTTTACAGTATATTGTGATGTATCAGGTAAAGGACTTGGATGTGTCCTGATGCAACATGGGAAGGTGATAGCATATGCATCTAGGCAGCTTCGGGACCACGAAAAGAATTACCCAACTCATGATTTGGAGTTGGCGGCAGTAGTATTTGCTTTGAAGCTATGGAGGCATTATTTATATGGTGACCGAGTAGACATGTACACAGACCACAAAAGTCTGAAGTACATCTTTACTCAGAAGAAGCTGAACATGAGGCAGAGAAGGTGGTTGGAGTTGATCAAGGATTATGACGTGGAGCTTCAGTATCATCCAGGTAAGGCTAATGTAGTAGCAGACGCCCTTAGCAGAAGAGGCGGCGCATTTATGTTGACAACACAGAGGCATATCTTAGAAGACCTTCAGGAGATGGGCATAGAAGTTATACTTCCTAGTGATGTAGGAGTTCTAACTAGTCTACAAGTTCAATCTGACTTGGTAGATAGGATCAAGGCAGCTCAGGCACAAGACCCAAGGATTCAGAAGCTTAGGGCAGAATGTGAGTCAGGACTCAGGAAGGAGATGCAAATTCATAAAGATGGTACACTTAGGTTTGGATCGTGTCTATGTGTGCCTAGTGGAGGTATCAGACAGGAAGTTATGGCAGAAGCTCACAGTTTCCAGTATTCTATACATCCTGGAGGGACCAAGATGTACCGAGATATCAAGCAGCACTTCTGGTGGAACGGGATGAAGAGAGAGATAGCTAGATTTGTTTCCCGTTGCTTGGTATGTCAGCAAGTGAAGGCAGAATAACAGAGGCCAGCTGGATTATTGCAACCGCTTCCCATCCCGGAATGGAAATGGGAGCACATCACAATGGACTTTGTGACCGGTTTACCGAGATCACCAAGTGGTAAGGACGCTATTTGGGTGATAGTGGACCGACTTACGAAGGTAGCACATTTTTTTCCTTTCAGAGTAGGGCAATCTACAGAAAAGTTGGCAGAGTTATATATGCAACAGATAGTCAGGCAGCATGGAGTTCCTGTCAGTATTGTGTCGGATCGAGATACCCATTTCATATCGCATTTTTGGAAGAGCTTATATCATAATCTGGGTACCAAGTTAAGATTTAGCATGGCTTACCATCCACAGACGGACGGGCAATCAGAAAGGACGATTCAGACTGTAGAAGACATGTTGCGAGCTTGCACTCTAGATTTTGGAGGGTCTTGGGAGAGTCACCTTCACTTGGTCGAGTTCTCATACAACAACAGTTATCAAGCCAGTATCCAGATGGCGCCATTTGAGGCACTATATGGTAAGAAGTGTAGATCGCCACTAGCATGGGATGATATCGGGGAAAGGAAGATACTAGGCCCAGAAATGATTATCCAGACGGTTGAAGTGATTAAGGGAATTAGAGAGCGACTTCGTGTCGCGCAGGATCGGCATCGTCATTGGGCGGACCAGCATCGAAGGCTGCTAGAGTTTTCTGTTGGGGACCACATGTTCTTGCGGATCTCACCTACCCGTGGGGTCATTAGATTTGGCGTTCGCGGGAAGCTGAGTCCGCGATACGTAGGCCCATTTGTTATTCTTGATAGGATAGGCGATGTTGCTTATCGTTTATCACTCCCACCTTCGTTACGAGAGGTGCATGACGTGTTTCATGTATCTCAGTTGCGAAGGTATGTATCAGACCCAAGCCATATCCTCGATCATTCAGAACTGGTTGTTGGTACCAACCTGTCTTACGAGGAACAGCCTGCGTCCATTTTGGACCGAAGAGAGAAGATACTCAAGAACCGAACAATTAGTCTTGTCCGTGTTGCTTGGGGTCATCACTCCTTGGGAGAGTCAACGTGGGAACGTGAGGATGATATCCGATCACGGTATCCACATCTGTTTGACTCACAAGGTATATCTTTTTCTGTGTACCTTGATTGTCTTGATTCCTCATGCTTAACCCCTTATGGGTAGAATTGCTAGATAACGTAGATTGTTAAATATGGATATGTTACTTGCTATGGACATTGTAAAATAATTGCTTGATTGAATTGCTTGTACTTAGATTAGTTTAGCCCCGATGTTTCTATCCTACTTGGATTTCAAATTCCGAGGACGGAATTTTTCTAAGGTGGGTAGAGATGTCACTCCCCGTTCCCAGAATGCGTAGTCTTATTCATGTACAACTCATATGTATTTATTTAGTATTTACCATGTAGTATCCTGTATTTAAATTCCTATAACTTCATGTTAATTAATTATCTGTATTTTATTTTCTGCACTTTATTTTTCTGCAATTCTATTATCTGCTCTTTAAATTTTCATATTAATTAATTAGCTGCTCTTTAATTTTTATGCTAATTAATTCCTGCAATTAATTTTCCGTAATTTATTTCTGTATTTTATTACCTGCATTTACTTCTCTGCTTTAGTTTTATTTTCGGTTGGATGAGCCCCTTAAACCCGACCCATTAGAACTCGGCCCAACTCCCACCTACCACCCCCTTTGCTACTTAAAGCTACCCTCTCCCTTCTCTCTCCTCATTCACTCCTTCTTCACCATTACTTCTTCTTCTTCCTTTCATTACTCTCTCCACCTACCAACTAGGCAAGTACATCTTGCTCTACATGAGGACCATATTTTATGGTTCAATATTCTTTTTCTCATGATTCTAAGAGAGTTTAGTGCTTAGTATTTTTGATTTCATTGGTTCATTTCTTGTAGATCTAAGTTATTATATTTTCGGTTGTCTATGGGTTTTGATCTAGCAAACTTCTTTGTTTTCAAGTTCTGATGGTTCTATGTTGTAGAGCAGTTCATCCTACCCAATTTTGACCTTTGGAAAGTTGGATTCGGACTTATTTTGACAAAGTTATGGACTTTTGAAGCCTTGGGGTACAACCATAGAGTTCTTGCTGTTTGGAGAAGACAGTGAGCAGTGTATGCTAGCTTTTTAGCTGCGTCACTGAGCTGTGCGCGCTCTTTAGCACAGCATGGAATCCATACGCTACCTTTTTAGGAAGCGTGTGTCTTGCATACGCTACCTTTTGGAAGCGTGTGTCGTATGGAGTTCATACGCTACCTTTTTGGAGCGTATGACTTGCATACGCTGACTTGAATGGTCAGGAGTCGTATGGAGTCCATACGCTGCCTTTGGGGAGCGTATGACTTTCATACGCTCACTTGGATAGTAAGGAGTCGTATGGAGTTCATACGCTGCCTTTTGGAAGCGTATGACTCCCATACGCTAGCTTGGCTTGAGCGTAGCTTGACCTGGGCATACGCTAGCTTGGCTTGAGCGTAGCTTGACCTGAGCGTACGCTGGCATAAGCGTAGGCTGACATGAGAGTAGCCTGCTTACCCTGGATCTTCTATAGCCCTGTATATTGATATCTTATTAGATGTTTAACGTCCATTTTATATCCTTACGCCTTTTTGCATAAACTTGATATGATCATGATATGTTAATATTTCTGTTAAATATAGATTGTTACGTGGGATGTACCATGCGTCGTGAATTGAGTTATAGATACCCGGATTGACTAGAATTAAACCCTGAGAGTTGTAGACTCGACCCCACTGAATGCTAGTTGACTTTCATGCCTTGCCACCATTGATAATGATTGTGATCTTGACTAAATTGATCATGCATTCCTAATTGGAACTAAGAGACTGGCTAGTCGTCTTATTGAATGAAATGAATGAGACACGTTCATGTTATGAACTATTGTACTCGACTGGCTGATCCCGAATATTGACATACATGCACATGCATGCTTCAATTTATTTATTTATTTATTTATTTATTTATTTATTTAGTTATTTTTCTACAAAAGAAGCATGTATACTTTATGGTCAAGGCATGATTACCGTGGATAGATTTGATTGTTGCATTACGCTATGTAAGACCTGCAACCTAACCGCACTGGTATCGTTGTAGAGTTGTGCATATCGTACCCCGTACGAAAGTACTCATTTGAATGACCATGATCCACGACATGGGATTTCACTCAACGTAGAGACTATTAAGTTAAATAAAATAATGATTGTATGGAGAGAATGGATTCCCGAATTCTTACATGGCAGCCCCCTTGGGACGAGTAGTACCCGACGGGCCGGCTGGTTCCCACAGATACTGTAAATCTGCCACACGGGCAGGAAACAGTATCTGCTTTTATTATTATTGTATATTGTATATTGACGGGCGTCCTGCTAGGACTCGTCTAATTCATGCATGGGCCAATTGATTGACTGGATAGACTAGCCTTGCTTGCACATAGTAAGAACTGAGGAATCCCTAATTGCATTATTCCAGGATAACTTGGGACTCATAATAGCAAGCCGTAGGAGTTGATTGGCCGTTCAAGATGATTTGTTTGTGCACTGTACTCTGTTACCTAACTGGGATGATCAGAATGTCAGGACATGACGGGCCAACTTCTGTCTTTGTTTGGTTGGGAGGTTGGTTCGAAGTGTCTTGATGTGATGTGAGTTCTAGTAGCAAGCAGAGATCTATTATTATATTCTCTTACTTACTGGTTTTAGTTCTCATGTCGTGCTCCCTTGTGGTACTTGCTATTAGAGGTCTAACCTCTCTGGTTTTGCATGACCAGATTTAGAGCCAGTTCCCGAGGACTCAGCGTACTTCCACCTCCAGGATGGTCAATACTAGAGGAATGATCGCAGGAGGCATCGAGTGGGTTCCTTAACTTCACCACTCGTTTTGTTATCTACTTTATACCTTGCCGTTTGGCACCGACATGTTAGTCGGATTGTCTTGTACTTACTTTTGCATAATTGTAATTAAGTCAGACTGCAGCTGATAACAATTATGTATACTTACTACATCATCTGGCTGTATTTTGTAAAGCCAGATCTCAAGAACATTTTGACTGAGCGTTTGGGACGCCTTACTGCTTTACCTTACATGTTCTATATTTCTGTTTCTTGTTTGAATGATTGAGACAATAGATGTGTAATGACCATAGTAAGACTTTTATGTAGTATGCACCCCCTCGTCTGGTTAGACAGCATTGATCGTATTATACGGTATTCATCTACCCGTAATACGTAGCTGGCTGAGTCACTCCCCCGCTCTCCAGTATTCTGGTTCTGGGGCGTGACATAATCCATAATGAATCTCACTCTTTTATGAGTCAAAGTAATGCACACTGCATATACATGTCCGTTATTATATCTGGATTAAGAGTACAAGCATCCATAATAACAGAGGTGTTTGTTCTCTTATGTAGTCAGTACAAAGAGAAAAACCTCAAGTGGTCATGTTCAATACACACAAAGTGTACTAGTGCAAACCTATGGTCAAGATAGACTAATACCAGATTACACTACAACCTTCCAATAGATGGTCTAAGTCCATCTAGGTTGTAAACTATTTATATACTCCATAGGAAACTGATAATATGATCTTTTGTGTGACACCACACACCATATTATATACAATATAGAATATCAGACATTTGCATTAACACTTGCAATAAATACAATATGTAAACATTTGCCCATATGTTTCTCATTCAAAATTTAAGGAAATAAGGTTACTACAAAAGCAATGATTTTAGTATATAACCCTAACAATGGTGTCTTCTTTCATCTACGAGGTTCTACCTGGCGAGACGCAATCAGAGAAGACTTATCTTCGGACGTACGATCCCTTACAAGAAGAAGCAGTACCTTCTCAAGCTCCTGCTACCCCCACAAGCTCAGAAGACGACCCGTCTAAGCCTTCAACTACCGATAAATCCAAGTAGAAGGAGATGCGGTTTGACAAGTCTCTAAAGGCGCAACTGGCCAAAACACCTGCCCTACGACTTTGACATACTGGCACAACTAGCCAAAACAGCTGCTAGGTTTTCTCTGTTCGATCTATTGCGACTCTCCAAAGAAACGCGAAAGGCCTTAAGCGAGGCATTACTACATGCTGACACTTATCTCGCTGAAGTCAAAGCCCCCGCAGAAGATCTTGTCTCCTATCCTCATTGCCACAGGACTATGGAAGTGGTGCCCAATATCACCTTTTCATAGGAGGACATGCTGTAAACCCCCTAAATTTCTACTTTAATTTTTTTTTATATATAAATTGAGTATTTAAAATTTTTACTTGGTATTTGTACGTCGCATAATCGTATTATACGCCACGTACAAAAATTGGCGTACTGAGCGTCGCGTATGAGCTCGTATTTCGTATGGCTCAACGAGTACGAATATGTGTCGCGTTACATATTTTAGAAAAATATTTTTATTATAAATATTATTCAAATAAATGTGATAAATATTTTTATTCCTAAAAAGAGTTATTTTATTCGTCATTTAAAAATAAGTAGTGATTTGGAAACTGTGGTTTATATGAAATATATTCCAAATATTGTGCAAAATTTGAAATTTGTTTATTGATATATTTTGTTATTTATAAAAGCTATTTTATGATTTAATATTTAAGTATTCATCATAATTTTTGAAATTAATTATTACCATATTTATTTAATTATGAAAATGATATTTGAGATTTTGTTGGTTTTAATATTTGATTAAATATGCTAATTTAAATTAGAAAAGATTTCATTTGAATTCGAATTAAATGAGTGAAGGTTTTATCTATGCTTGATTTGGATTGAACAATTTAAAGTTTAAATCGAATTTAATTTAATATAATATTATCTATGGGGGAATTTAAATCCTTCCAATCTTTATCCAACTGGGAATTTCCACCTCCTATATAAGGAGAGGTACTCATCCATAAATTTCTACCGTCCACAAATTGTGTATCGTGTCCGTGTCCAGCTCATATCCACTATATCCTTCATGTACATATATATTATTCCACGTATCCGACAATCTCGGACACCTCTCCCCGTCACCTTCGCCGTGTCGGACATTTCCCGATACGACACGAGTCCTAATCCCTATTCTATTTCCCGCCATGCACCATCGTCGTTCCTCCCTGTATCCTCCCCATTTTTCGGCTGTCACCACCGTCACCCTCATCACCATCATCGCCTCTGACTCGTCCCGGTGACCCCAGCCATCACCACCACCGTCTTCGGCGTAAACCACCATCAGCATCCAAGCCATCCGACCAACACCACCTAAACTACGACCGCCACCACGGCAATCGCTGGCCGAAACCACCACCAGACCACCCAAAATTTCCCCAAGAAAATCCTAAAGTTAAAACCACACCACCACAAATTACTCACCTCGTCGTCGCTACCGCCAAGCCCCCGCGCCGCTTTCCCTCCGACCGCCATGATCCGTCGTGCACAGCCTCAGGCCGCGAGCGCCCAGCACCCTCCACGCCAGTGTCGCAAAAATTATCGCCAAAACCCGTGTGCCGTCTCTAGAGTCCGCCGCCGGCCTCCGGCAGTGCCGCACGTGCTGGCAAACGCCGGTCATGCCTCCCATAGGTGGGCCGAGCACCGTCGCAGTGAAATCCCCATGCTACCTCGACGAACCCCCTCTGCGTCGCTCCTCCAGATCTACCAACCCACTATCAGCTCCGTTCCCCGAGCGCCGCCTGCTTCCGGTGACGCCCTCGTCGCCCTCGTCGTGCCGCCTAGACCGCGACCCCAGCGGTTTCTGCGCCACTAATGCTAGCCGCGGCCGCCTCCTCCCACCAGTCCACGGTCGGAGCACCGCCGTATGGCTTCCCCTCTCTACCACGGACTTCCGCTGCCGCCGGAACCTCCACCCACTCAGTTAGAGCCCGCCGCCCTTATTCCTCTTCCTCTCCCTCTCACTTTCCTAAAAAGAGCCAGAGCCCTTTATATCTTATTATTATTAATATTATGATTAAGTTATTATTATTTATTATTATTATTATCATTATTATTATTATTATAATTATTATGGCTATTACTATCATTATCTTGTTAAAAATTATTACTGTTATTATACTTACTATATAGTATTATATTATTTATGGTATTTTACATATGAATTTTGAATTTAAATATTATTATAGTACCTTAGCTATTTTTTCATATGTAGTTTGGACCTAAAATTTTATTTTGACAACATTTGGTTTTAGCCCTAGAATGATATTTTTAATATTTATTTGAAATAATTGAATAACAAAAACATGGTTTTAAAAATTATAATCAATTTCTAAAAAAAAATGAGTATTTTGATCTAAATTGAATTTCCTTGATGTTTAAATATTTATCTAAAATATGCTTTTACTAATAAAATCTAGTTTTTAAATATTATAAATATCTCTTAAGAAAAGTATAAGTTTTCTCCTCAAATGTTCATTACTTATCAAATGCTGATCGTGACTAATCAATATTCACACTTTCTTCGCGACTTCGGACCCTACATATCTACCATGCTCTTGGACTAAAATGGGACGTGTCAGAACGTCACACCATACCAGGCATCACACCAGACAAGATACCTTGCCATATTTTCTGCTTACATTTAGTTATAACTTATTATTCTGTTATAATTTTCTGCACTTTTATTTTTAGTTATTTATTTTTCTTTTTGCTTGTGGATCTAGAGTTAAGAGACTATCGTCAATAGGGTGCATGTCATTAACTTTGTCACGAAGGTAACAAGAGTTGTGTGTGACTGGTGAGTAACATGTAGATGTCACTTGCGTGTTGGCTGATCCCATGTGCGCATGCATAGGAATAACTGTCAATAGATGCATGTTAGAAGACTTGACAGTTATCTATTATAAACAGTTTGAGGAAGCGACACGTGTTGGTGTGTCGTGGTTACAATGCATGTATTGTATCATTGGGGGAAGGGGATAACTACTAGCATAGGGGCTACATTTACTTTTTATACATTTATGGGTGAGTGACTCGGATGAGCGCTAATTGCTGCCCGACCGATAGTATCTCGGATGAGCGCTACTTGACGGCCACTCTTTATTACTTGCTTGCGTTAATCCGTTATAGCCCCTACGTAGAACGTTGTCCTCTAAAATGCATATCACATAGATGGTTAGGGACCAGTTTTGTTGTAGTTATATAGTGGTTATATTTGCAGTTATAATGGCATATTTTTTTCTGTATCTTGTTATGTCCTTCTGAGGACCTGGTGATCTCTTCAGGTATGTGTTTCGTGATTCTTGCAGGTGCTCTAGCTAAGACCATGTCTTCCTTCCTCCGTGATGATTGCTCTCGGACTCATCATTTGCTTCACTCGATCAAATCATTTATTTGTACATTTCTTCTTATTTAAATTGTTTGTAGCGGATATGTCTCCGTCCAACGTTTGTACAAATGACTATTTGATCATATCATTAAACCTTAGTAATTGTGGATGAGATTTATTTAGTTTTCATGGCTTTATATATTTCATAGCTTATGTATACATACGAGCATCTCTTATGCTCGTATGTATACAGCTGGCATGATACGTATCTAGTCCCAAGTATTTTGGGACTGGGGCGTTACATGTTTTTATGGTGGCCCATGCAGGTCAAGATTGTCGTTTTGGTTACATGACTGTACCAAACGGGCCTGCAATATAGTACTAGAATCTAGGAATCTCATCCACATGCTTGACCTCCTTCATTGACTAAATTTCAAACATTGTTCAACTCCCTTGATCTACATCTTGCTTGAGCTCTTTCTATCGTAACCTTTACTTCCACACTTGATAGAAAGATGACTACACTAGTATATGCTCACAGGTCAACCACATGGCTAGAAGGATTACATTGACAACTAGTATGCATTGAGATCCTTTTTGAGTTATAAAGATATGAGGATAAGAGGGACCACATTTTTACGAAGTATGAACTTAGGGATTAGTTAATTTCAAGTTGGGTAGTAGCAACATTAATAACTTCGAAGGATTGTTAGAATTTCATCTACAAAATAATAGTAGAATCTATATACAATTGAGAAAGGAAATTGAATTGATTTTTGAGTTTTGATTTTTGAAGGTCTTTGAAAAATATTTATGATTCAGTGAATTATAGCTATACATCCTTGAAGAGATATAAAGATAGTTGAAAAGATTTTTTATTTAAATGCTGATGTAAGATTTATGAAGGCGGTTGATAAAGCTTCGTTTTAATTTGGGTTGTTGGTTTACAATTAATAAGTTCGTAAAAATTTTGAATTTTAAGTTTGGAGTAAGGTTATTAAGAATTTTGGTTAAAAATATTTTGAAGGATATATAATCAAATTGAGGATCTACATTAAACTCTTGTATGAATTACGATTGATAACTCCTATTTAAATTTTGTGTTAAGATTTGGATTAATGATAGAAGAAGAAAAATATATAGATTTTATTTGTGACACAATAAAGGTTTATTCGAGATTGATTGAAAATTTTGGAAAAAAAAATTGATTTGATGACTGATAAGATAATTTGAATATTGAGTTTAAAGTTAGATTGCTAATATTACAATCTTTGGAAAAAGTTACTAAAGATGTGGTGAAAAGTTATTTTGAAAGATTAAAGGAATTTACCATTTAAAAGTCGTGATTATGTTTGAATGACTTAGATGTGTGTGTTAAAATATTGAGCGGTAAATTTTAGATTGCTCGTGATATGCTAAGGATTTAGCTTGAGGATTATTTGAGAAAATTTTTGGAGTTTAAAGTTATGAAGTAATATTAAAATCTTATAGATTCATGATTTATGAAATCTTGAGTTTGAAAGTTGGAGTGAAAATGTTAAATCTTGAAAAAGTTAGTAGTAACGGGATGAAGGATCACTTGGAGAATTATGGAAGGGATTAAACTTTTAATCATGATTAAATTAGACGGCCTGGAATAAATACAAATTTTGGTTGTTCATTTTGGAAAATTTATTTAGAAACTCTTTGAAGGAAACTTGGGTTTTAAATTTTAATCATAGGCCACCAAGATAACCCTAAAGGGATTAGAAGGATTCCACACCAAGTGTCATATCCCTCATGGCCATGGTAATAGTATAAACACAAGTGTTGTTAGTCATCTACAAAATCATGTGATTATATTTCAATCTTGACTCACTCGACATTCCCTCAAATCTAGATTTTTTTTGTGACTTTCTAACCATTTGAAACTTGAGAAATGATTAGATTGTTCCTTGATCATACTCCATCTAAGTGGCTATCATAACTCTAGAAACTGTATTTCTAACTTATTTACCTTGATTTACTAGAATCTGAATTATCATTATTTCATTCTTTAGCTTGGTCATTTATTTTGTGTGTTAATCATTATCTCATGAACACCCACTTTCTATTTTAAAATTCTTTTGTGTCCTTTACCGTAACTTGGATATTTGGAGCACAACACTAGACTTTTCCATCCAACAAATTTTATATGCAAGACCTAGACGAGCCCACCTTCATGTAGGTATATCACGTGCCACTAAAACACGTCTTCTTGTACTCTATTTTCATGTTATGACTTTCGGGTCAAAAAGACTGGACTCTAATCCCTACCGTGAAACTAATATACTTTCTAGCTATAGATATGAGCTCAACCTCGACTAAATTTTTTCGACCCGATACGTGATTGTGACCTACTAAATTTTTGAAATGCTTAACCTTGTGTTATATTGACTGCTTGACTCATTGTCCCATCACACTACTAGTTTAACTCTTGGGTAGAATACATCACTACCTAACAACCTTGTCCTTGTGACCCATATTGACAAGCCAACTCACATTATAGATTCAGAGGACCCTAGCTTATCCAGTCAACCAAACCGACTGTATAGGCCCAAACTTCGGGCAAGACTTGAATTTTGAAAGATCTTGGACTATATAAATTCCTTCATCATTACCCCCTACTTATATTTGACTATCTTTTGATGCTAATATAACCTAGTATTTGGAAGCCAATTATTTATCGAGCTTGATCAAGGCATATACTATTGAGAGGCCGCTCACTAACATATTATCTGCTCAGAACCGGTACATAATGGTCTGATCAACCGAGTGCATTTTGGTTCACTTACATCAATCGTTCTGTGCGAATGGGGACGTAGCTAAATTTTCCCCTAGTGTCTCCTCCGCGATTACCTTGGCAATTCTCTTGGAATTATACAACCGCCTTTGAATCACATATTGGCATTCGAAAATATCTCATTTGGACTCTTATTGGCTTTCGTCTTTAAACTATTATAGAAAAAGCTTGTGATTGATAGATAGACCAAACCATTCTCCTATGACCATGATAATTGTATATACTTCGGGATAGTTAACTAGACCAACCAATATGACTATATCCCCGTCTTGAGCTACTTGTCCTTTTTCCTCGACCCTAGATTCAACTTTCATGACCTTTTTGAAATTTGAAGATGATTCAACTCTAAACCTAGACGGCCATACTCTATCGAGGAACCATAATTTCTACGTCCCCAAATTATTCCTTTTGATTACTCCATTCCTTACTACACTCTAAATTCATGCAATCCTTGCCTTAGTTAGCGATCCTCGATCAATATCATACCTAGAATTATTTTCTTTCGTCGTTATTGAAATCACGAATTAAAACATCGTTCTCTGCCACGCCTAATGATTTGAAAGTATTTCCTTATAAACATACTGTTGTACCCTCCATACCCTCGTTACTTCTTAATTTCGAGGACAAAATTTTTGTAAGTTGGACAGGATGTAAACCCCCTAAATTCCTACTTTATTTTTTATATATAAATTGAGTATTTAAAATTTTTACTTGGTATTTGTACGTCGCATAATCGTATTATACGCCGCATACGAAAATTGGCGAAGTGAACGTCGTGTATGATCTCTTATTTCGTATGGCTCAACGAGTGCGAATATGTGTCGAGATACATATTTTAGAAAAATATTTTTATTATAAATATTATTCAAATAAATGTGATAAATATTTTTATTTCTAAAAAGAGTTATTTTATTCATCATTTAAAAATAAGTAGTGATTTGGAAACTGTGGTTTGTATAAAATATATTCCAAAAATTGTGCAAAATTTGAAATTTGTTTATTGATATATTTTGTTATTTATAAAAGCTATTTTATGATTTAACATTTAAGTATTTATCATAATATTCAAAATTAATTATTACCATATTTATTTAATTATGAAAATGATATTTGAGATTTTGTTGATTTTAATATTTGATCAAATATGCTAATTTAAATTAGAAAAGATTTCATTTGAATTCGAATTAAATGAGTGAAAGTTTTATCTATGCTTGATTTGGATTGAACAATTTAAATTTTAAATCGAATTTAATTTAATAAAATATCGTCTATGGGGGTATTTAAATCCTCACAATCTTCATCCAACTGGAATTCCTACATCCTATATAAGGAGAGGTACTCATCCATAAATTTCTACCATCCATAAATTGTGTATCGTATCCGTGTCAAGCTCATATCCACTATATCCTTAGCTCATATCCACTATATCCTTCATGTACATATACATTATTCCACGTATCCGATAATCCCGGACACCTCTCCCTGTCACCTTCGCCATGTCGGACATTCACCTATACGACACGAGTCCTAATCCCTATTCTGTTCCCCGCCATGCACCATCATCGTTACTCCCTGTATCCTCCCTATCGTTCGGCTGTCACCACCGTCACTCTCATCTCCATCATCGCCTCCGACTCGTCCCGCTGACCCCAGCCATCACCACCACCGTCTCCGACATAAACCACCATCAGCATCCAAGCCAACCGACCAACACCAACCAAACTACCACTACCACCACGGCAATCGCCGGCCGGCACCACCACCAGACCACCCAAAATTTCACCAAGAAAACACAAAGTTAAAACCACACCACCAGAAATTACTCACCTCGCCATCGCCACAGCCAAGCCCCCGCGCCACTTCCCCTCCGGCCGCCATGATCCGTCGTGCACAGCCTTAGGCCGCGAGCGCCCAGCCGACCCTCCACGCCAGCGTCGTAGAAATCACCGCCAAAACTCGTGCACCGTCTCTAGAGTCAGCCGCTGACCTCCGGCAGCGTCGCACGTGCTTCCCACAGGTGGGCCGAGCACCGCCGCAGTTAAATCCCCACGCCGCCTCGGCGAACCCCGTCCGCGTCGCTCCTCCAGACCGCCAGATCTACCAAACTACTATGAGCTCCGATCCCCGAGCGCCGCCTGCTTCCGGTGACGCACCGCCGACGCGCCACCTCCCTCGCCATGCCGCCTAGACCGCGACCCCAGCGGTTTCTGTGCCTCCAACGCTAGCCGCGGTCGCGCTCCTCCCGCCAGTCCGTGACCGGAGCACCGCCGTGTGGCTTCCTCTCTCCGCCTCGGACTCCCGCTGCCGTCGGAACCTCCTCCCACTCAGGTAAAGCCCGCCGCCCTCATTCCTCTTCCTCTCTCTCTCTCACTTTCCTAAAAAGAGCCAGAGCCCTTTATATCTTATTATTATTAATATTATGATTAAGTTATTATTATTATTATTATTATTATTATTATTATTATTACTATTATTATTATTATTATTATTATTATTATTATTATTATTATCATTATTATGGCTATTACTATCATTATCTTGTTAAAAATTATTACTGTTATTATACTTACTATATAGTATTATATTATTTATGGTATTTTACATATGACTTTTGAATTTAAATATTATTATAGTACCTTAGCTATTTTTTCATATGTAGTTTGGACCTAAAATTTTATTTTGATAACATTTGGTTTTAGCCCTAGAACGATATTTTTAATATTTATTTGAAATAAATTGAATAACAAAAACATGGTTTTAAAAATTATAATCAATTTCTAAAAAAAGAGGGTATTTTGATGTAATTTGATTTTCCTTGATGTTTAAATATTTATCTAAAAATAAGGTTTTACTACTAAAATCTAATTTTTAAATATTATAAATATCTCTTAAGAAAAGTATAAGTGTTCTCCTCAAATGTTCATTACTTATCAAAAGCTAATCGTGACTAATCAATATTCACACTTTCTTCGCGACTTCGGACCCTATATATCTACCATGCTCTTGGACTAAAATGGGACATGTCAGAACATCACACCATACCAGGCATCACACCAGGCAAGATACCATGCCATATTTACTGCTTATATTTAGTTGCATCTTATTATTCTGTTATTATTTTATGTACTTTTATTTTTAGTTATTTATTTTTCTTCTTGCTTGTGGACCTAGAGTTAAGAGACTACCGTCAATAGAGTGCATGTCATTAACTTTGTCACGAAGGTAACACGAGTTGTGTGTGAGTGGTGAGTAACATGTAGAGGTCACTTGCGTGTTGGCTGATCCCCTGTGCGCATGCGTAGGAATAACTGTCAATAGATGCATGTTAGAAGACTTGACAGCTATCTATTATAAACAGTGTTGTGGAAGCGACATGTGTTGGTGTGTCGTGGTTACGATGTATGTATAGTATCATTGGGGGGAGGGACAGCTACTAGCGTCGGGGCTACATTTACTTTTTACACATTTATGGGTGATAGTGACTCGGATGAGCCCTACTTGCTGTCCAGCCGATAGTATCTCGGATGAGCGCTACTTGACGGCTACACTTTATTACTTGCTTGCTTGAATCCGTTACAGCCCCTGCGTAGAACGTTTTCATCTAAAATGCATATCACTTTGATGGTTAGGGACCAGTTGTGTTGTAGTTTTATAGTGGTTATATTTTCAGTTATATTGGCATTTTTTTCCTGTATCTTGTTACATCCCTTTGAGGACCTGGTAATCTCTCCAGGTATGTGTTTCATGATTCTTGCAGGTGCTCTAGCTAAGGCCATGTCTTTCTTCCTCCGTGATGATTGCTCTTGTACTCGTCATTTGCTTCGCTCGACCAAATCATTTATTTATATATTTCTACTTATTTAAATTATTGGTAGCG
Source organism: Iris pallida (assembly GCA_029216955.1). NCBI lineage: Eukaryota > Viridiplantae > Streptophyta > Magnoliopsida > Asparagales > Iridaceae > Iris > Iris pallida. Next base: position 8,323,165 of record JANAVB010037819.1, read on the forward strand.
GACATGTCTCCGTCCAACATTTGTACAAATGACTATTTGATCATATCATTAAACCTTAGTAATTATGGATGAGATTTATTTAGTTTATCATGGCTTTCTACATTTCACAGCTTATGTATACATACGAGCATCTCTTATACTCGTATGTATACAGCTGGCATGATACTTATCTTGTCCCAAGTATTTTGGGACTGGGGCGTTACACATGCGGCTCAAAAACAATCGTCATGATAGACCCCTGTACTATACATGGTATATCGGGACGATCATGGTGGACCACATGCACATCGATCCAGGATCCTCCTTCAGCATCATTCCTAGAAGTTTACTTCAAATGTTGGGAATCCCTCTGCACAAGCTATCTTCAACCAACACAACTATCATGGCCTTCAACGTTGGTCGAAGCTACCTGCTGGACAAGATCTGTCTCAAGTGCCAGATCGGTGATCTCCGAACGGAGGTTTCATGCCATGTGATCGATGCCAATATATCCTAGAATATCTTGTTAGGACGTCCATGGATACACGAGAACATGATCGTTCCTTCCATACATCACCAGTGCTTCAAGTACGTCAACAGCGATGGTGTCGTGAAGACGGAGTTTGCTGATGTCGATCCTTTTAAGGGCATCGAAGCCTACTATGGAGATTCGGTACTTTACCAATCTCAGCCCCACAAGGATGACGAAAACGAAGATGACAATAAGCTGAAGCAAGTTCATCCTCCAATGATGATCCCCTGATTATCCGAGTCAAAGGACGTACTACTCCAAAAAGTACTACGAAGCCTCTCACAATCTGGGTGAAAAAGAAGAATGCTGACAAGGTCAAACCATTGACCATCACTCTCAGCAAGATGCCTCAGAAAGAACCTGCTGAAGTTCGTCCTCCCAATCCTGAAGAATTATCCTACGTGGTGAACTTGGCCAATACTGTGGCTCCTCATCCAGATAATGATCCTCTAAATGAGTATATCAATACTCATAATAATGTACCTTCAGCGGATGATGTTATCCCTGAATATGAGCTTGCGTATTTTCTTAGTAAAGGTTTATCTTTGAATTACTCCAATGTATATCAATCTGTAAACCACTACATAGATACGATATACACTCTAGAGCATAGCATAGGACCACACCTCTGTATGCCGGTCACGATGTCTCACCTGCAGGAAAAAGTTTATCCAGAAGATATCCACTATTTTATCGTTCCAGCCAGAAAGAAGGATGAAGAACTAATCATCTTCGGTCGTATAATTGGCAAGAGAAAGTTCGTTCCCGACTCTACTTCTTCCAAGCACAACACGAAAGCTGACTATGACTCTGGAAAAATGCAACTTTTTTGATATAGTTGGCATGCCAAGAATATCGTCCAAAACATGGGATATGACATCAAAAGCGACCAGGGGATAAATTACGGCTAGGGACGACGATTACCAATACGATACTTCGCTCCTCCCGGCAAACCCGAGGAACTACTATCAACAAAATGGTGTTGGTTTGGGTTATGTCACTCCTCCAACAACTCCCAAAAGATCAGATGATGAAGCAGATCGTTGTTCTCATTCTTCTGATTTCTTCTTCTGGGACTTAGACTCTAGCATTGGCGACATATTCAAAGCAACTCTGTCAGCCAACATGGTTTCTGTTGACCAAATTGCAGACGATGTCCAATCGATCAAGCTTGAACAAAGGGCTCAAAATATGGATACTAGGTGGGAGCTGCACTTCGATCAAGGTGAAGCACCTACAGAAGACGAAGTCGTCCAAGTCAATTTAGGAGATGAATCATCTTTTAAACCAATCTTCATCAGCAAAAGTCTATCTAGCGATCTCTTATACAGCTTATAAAAGAATACATCTGAAATAACATGTAGGCAACTCTAGAGGTAGGTGAATATAGTTTGTAACGCCCCAATCCCAAAATACGTAGGACTAGGAACGTAGACATGCCAGCTGTATTCATACGAAGTATAGTCCAATATATGGAAGCCTCGTATAAATACATAAGCTGTAAAATGCAGTAGAACCATAACTAATCTCATCCACAAGAATAAAAGAATAAAAGATCATATAATGAGAATAAATTGTCTTGATACAATATGTTGGGCGGAGACAAATCCACTACCAACAAAAATAAGAAAAGTACATAGAAAATGAAATGAGTGGCGAGCGAAACGAAGACGATCCAAGTGCAATCATCCTCGAGAAATAGCAACGAACACGGCTAGAGCTAAGGCACCTGCGAAAGACAATAGCACACACCTGGCAAGACAACCAGGTCCTCAGAGGGACGTAACAAGACACATCATAGCATGCCATATAAACTGAATAAATATTGCTCAATAAATAAGTCAATCGAATCTATAACATGGTCCAATACGCACCTACTGAACGAGCGTACCATCCCTCCAACCAAACAAGGACAGGAGATGGTAAACTAATTCACGGCGACGTATCTTTTCATGCTAAGAATCCGATATGGTATCCGGACCCCAACAAGGTTCAATACCTTCTCATCGAAGTAGTAGGTCACACCTACAACCAAACAAGGACAAGATGTGATGAACTAATCTGCGACAAGTTATTGTTCCAAGTCACGGTCAGATACAAGTACCCAAACCAAAAGTACTCGTACCTAACAGATAGGGTAGCCTACCATTCTAAGTAAAATGTTGTTAAGAACAATCCTTCCTACGCATGGGCCCTGGCTAAATAGGATCGACATAGTCCCCTCTTGGGCACCAGAGGCCCCAGCAGGAAGAGCATGACGTTCCGCAGAATCGTCAGTGGCCGTCAGTAATCTTGGGTCATCAACCCCGTATCTCCAGCGGAGAGTTCGGGTCACAAGAGATGTGCATCGAAGCCCATACGCTAAAGAATTGTCCTCCCCGCCCAATGCCTACTGTGTTGTATCCACAACACAAACCACTATAACCGCTAAGTCAAACTAGCATGCAACTTCTATTAGCGGTTATTCCTATCGTACGGCTTGTACGTACTGGTAGCCAGCCAATCATGTACTTTCGTGTTCTACATGCGACACACAACTTCGTGTTTACAATATGTCAAGGCCAATGAATGCAACACACAAGGTGGTCCCTTAAATCTAGGTTTAATTTGTAAAAAATAATACACAGCAGGAAATATAAATGAACAGTTATGCCATGTATCACAGTTTATTTGTATGAAGAAAATAAGTAATGCATGAAATATGAGCTAAAATAATTAAACAGCTAATGGCAAGGTATCTTGCCTGGTAGTACGCCTGGTGTGCTGCAATGATCAAGCTGGCATGAACTGCGACTTCGGTACAACAACTATACATGGTGACCTCGGATGGTGGCGGACAGTTTTATTGGGTTCAGAAGGGTCAAATTGGTTAGGGTGGACATAAGGTAGTCTCAAAATGCGAGGGAATGGGACTTGTTTATGGACAAGATTTGATGATGACCAAAAGTGAATTTGAGAGAATAGGTATTTTTATAATTAATTTGAAAATGTACATAATATAAAACTAAACATGTTATTGCCTAGGAAATACTTATTTATATAGTGAAAACTATGTACCATTAGTTAAATACTTAGATAATTATATCTAGTAAACCATTTTAGCAAAAACAAAATAAAATTTAATATATCAAGATCCTCTTAGCTCAAAACTATATACAAATTACCACAATTTTATAATAATATATTTTATAATATATTTAACTTCTAAGCCATATAAAATCACATTACGAATAAAATTTTACAAATATTTATAGGTTATTTAAAATAAATGGAAAAAAATAATATCAAGTATTAGTATATTATTAATAATAATAGAACAAAGGAGCTAGTCACAAAATAATAACATTAATATTAATAACAATAATATTAATAATATACAGAATTATCTCAATAAACCGCAAAATAACCAAATGAAGAAAGAAAAGAAAAAAATAATAAAAAATATAATCCCAATTCGGTTTTTCTTCTCCCAAAGGAGACAGAAGACCAAAAAGTAAAAAAAAATGAAAAGAACACAGGGGAACGACGGAGAGAGCGAGAGAGAGAGGCTGGAGAGAGAGATTAGCGAGAGGGAGGAGCAGAGAGGGAGAAGAGGCTTGGGTCGGCTCCGGCGGAGCTAGGCGGGGGGAGAAAGAGGGGACGAGCGGAAGAGGCGGTGGGTCGGCGGAGCTGCGGGGAGGCGCAGAGGCAGATGGGTTTTGGTCGAGTTTGAGGAAGGCGGAGCGGAGGAGAAAGGGGGCTCCGGCGGTTCAGTGGTGGGAAGGACGGCGAACGCGGGCGGAGGGTTTCGGCTCCGGGGGTTGGCTGCTAGGAGGAGGACGGTAATGGGCGGAGCGCACGCCGGAGGACATGGCGCACGGTGCTTGGCCGGGTCTGCAACGCGTCCGGTCATTTGGCGGAGGCGCGCTTGGGTGGTCGGAGAAGGAGACGTTGCTGCGATGAAGATGCCCTCCCCAGTGCTGGATCGAGGTCGGGGCTTGGCCGGGGCTCCGTCGGTGGTCGAGTTCGACCGGGGGCTCCGGTCGGTGGAGGAGTGGGGCGGCGCTGCGGCCTGAGCTCGCGGAGGCGCTCGAGGCGGATGGCCGGAGACGGAGCGACGTTGGTCCGGCAGAGGTAAATCTAGGGTTAGGGTTTTATTATATTTTTGTTTTTCTTGGTGTTTGGTGGTGGATTTGGGTGGCGGCCGGTGGCCGGGGACGCGGTCCTGGTGGTAGGGTGGTTACGTTGGTGATGGTTGGCCTGGTTAGGGTCGATTGGCCGGTTGGCCGGGGGTTTGGTGTGTTCGTGGTGGTTGTGGCCGTGTTGGTCGGGTGTTGGCGGGGCTGTTGGGGTGACGGCGATGACGGGTGGTGGCGGAAGTGGTGCTGATGGGTGACGATGGTGGTGGTGCTGATGGGGGCTGATCGTGGGGAGTGGTTGGTTTGGCTGAGGGTGGCAAGGGCGGGGAAGTTACGGGTTGGTCGTAGGGAACGAGTCGGGCGACAGAACGGTGGTAATGGCAGTGGACAAGACGGGATATGTTTTAGGATTAGGAACTAGGAATTTATTGTTTTGTCGTGTCGGGGTTGTCGACACGGAAGGGAACACGATGTATATGTAAACAAGGTTGGAATAAGAATTTGGGACGATGGAACACAGACACGGGGCACGCACCATTGGTTTGGAATTTGGTGGATGAATAATCAAAAGTTGGAGGAGTACCTGCCTATTTATAGGATGTGGGAATTCCCAATTTGGATATGATTAGGATTATTTAAAACCCAAGTAGATAAATCATATATTTAATTTAAAACCAAATCCAAATACAAATCTAATTCCAAATATAATTCAAATTTTAAATATCTAATTTAAATTTTGATTTGATTCCATGGATACATTTAAATAGTAAACTATCTATATTTTAAATTGATTTGATTTTAAACTAAAAGTATTTAATTTGATTTAAATTAGATATTTAAAATTTAAATGTATCCATGGAATCAAATCAAAATTTAAACTGTCACAAATATTTCAAAAATATGTTTTCCAAAAATACTATAATAAATAAATTTCAAAAATAATAAATCCTCTTGAATAATAAATCTTTTTGAATAATAAAATATTAATATTAAATAATTTTGAAAATACATTATTATTTAAAATAAATAAATATTTATGAAATAAATATTTTTGCACAAAAATTTTTATTATTAATAACTACTAAAAACAAAAGACTTTTTATGGCAAGAATAATAATTCTATATAATATTTTGAAAGTGTAAGAAAAATAAAAATAATTGTTTTTCTAAAATATGTACGCTCGCACATATTCGCACTCGTCGAGCAAACGAAAATTTTGCATACGACGTACAATACAACTACATGACATATAGTACAAAAATTTTAAATCCATGCAAATTAATAATAATAAAAAAAATAATAGAAATTTAGGGGTTTTACATAGTTTGTGTCGATAATCACCAAATAAAAATTAACTCTATATCACATCCACAAAATAACTATCAAGATAGTAAATAAATCAGAGAGAAATGCGGAAGTAATAAAGATCAGTAGAGCATACGCAAATACAGCAGTTTTAACCTGGTTTTCTTCGTAGAGGACTAGTCCAGGCCTGAGAACTCTAGCTCAGGATTGAAATCTACTATTTGTGAAATAGTGTACAACCACGTGCCTTTACTCAGAAGAGCAAGCCAACTTCTTACAGATTCCTACGTGGCGAAAACTTGGAATGGTCTAAGTGACTTTTCTTTTCAACTCTTGCACAAAAACTTCTAGCTGAATCACACTTGAGCACCTTGGGGCTTAGGAAGTTTTGTGGTTAGTAGATTGGAAGAGTAAGGCTTAGGTCGTATAAGGCTTAGAGGATTGAGAGTTAGAGATAGAAAGATGATGAAGAGATGAATGAAAAAGATTGAAATCATGCCCTATATATACTAGTCTGGAAGGCAGAATTCGGTCAGAATTCTGTTCTCAAAATTCAAAAATATGGCCTTTATACCAGCTAGTAATTGGTAAACCTAAAAATTAGATCCAGGAAATCAGGGGACAGTGTTCGGCCCGAACTCTGCGTGGGGGCAGAGTTCGGCCCGAACTCTGCCTCCTTGGTGGCAGAATGTTCAAATGGCCTTTGGATTTTGGGCTTTGTTTGGCTTGGTGGATCTTGGGCTTGGTTCAGGAATTGATCTATTTGTATGGTAGAGCTTGGAGAGATATGTCTAGGGGTTGAGATGACTCAGTGCGACTCAACGTACATATTCTCCTAGACTCAATAAATTAAAGATTACAGACTTGGAACAAATAGAAATGCCAAGAGCCCTTTGATGACGTCTTTCTCCTGATATTTGAGCAAACCTAAAGACGTCTTTTTCCTTGACAACAGTCGTCCAAAGATAAGCAGATCTGGAAATCTGAATACCTTTCGGAGAAATCTCTTTGTATAACGCCATCTTTGGTCCGTTATTAATTTTTTATTGCCTATGTCCTGGTTTGATCATGTTAGATCATGCTTACTGCATGTCTACAAATACATGTTAGGCCAGCAAAATATGTTGCAGTACGATACAAGCATAAAAATATGATATAGGACAATTAGGACAATACAATATTTAAGTAGCAACATGATAGTGAGTATATGAATATTAGTGACATCATTATGTTAAACTTAACTGATTAGCCATATTCAAAAATACGATGAAATCATTGGGCCAACAACATCAACGTCTTTGCATGGAGCTATAAAGACATGACAGGCCTGGACACTAAAGTCGCCATATACCGCCTGAATATTTCGTCTAAAGCTTAGCTAGTGAAGCAGCAACAACGACGATTCTGACCACATGTTATGGAGGCCATCGAGAATGAAGTCAAGAAGCTCATTGTCAGTAGATTCATTCGCGAAGAACAACACCCTGACTGGGTTGCCAATATCGTTCTAGTCATGAAAAAGAATGGTAAAGTTCTAGTCTGTATCGATTACCGTGATTTGAACTCTGCATGCCCAAAAGATGAGTTCCCTCTACCGATCACCGATGTAATGATCGACAATACATGCGGCTTCGAGCGGATGTCCTTCATGGATGGGTTCTTAGGCTACAACCAGATCAAGATGTTCCTTGACGATGAGAAGCACACATCTTTTCGAACACCATTGGGGCTATACTGCTATACTACTATTTGCCATTGATTATAAAAGAATAGAACAATTATATGGAAGGACTGGAATTTTACTTCACAATACAAACTCGCTCGTACAAAGAAAGCCTAGGTATGAAAGCCTAGGTGCAGCAATCTAAGTACGATTATTTAGTTTTAATTCTGGAGGGTGACCGTAGAGGCTCAGAAAAGCGATGGCCGCTCTGTCTTACTCCTTGGACGATCAGACGTAGCCTTGGCTCCGGAGAAGAACTGCTCTCAAGATGGGAAGACTCTTCTGTGCGCACTTTTGTCTCTCTGTGTGTCCAGCCGGGTGGAGAGGATCTCTTTTATAAGAAAATGGTACCTTGCTATATTTTTTTTGGTTTGGATCGGGGATCTTTTTACAAGGGAATGACACCTTGCTATTTATAGGAGTGGGGTGTTATCATTAGGGTTTGCAATGATTACCTTAAAAAAAGTCGGCAGCCGATAATCTGGACCATTGATCTTAATTGCATCACATCTGAGTAGTTAATTCATGATTATGGCAAATCTGTATGGGCAATTAATGCTGATTGCAATAAATCTTTATAATTTATCATGACAAGTTTGGATCTCCCGCCACGTGTCCACTTTGCTTAATCACAGCAAATCTGATTTGATCTGAGTAATAATGGTGATTGTACTAAATCTGGTTGTTGGAATTTGTTGATAACTCTTGATTGATTTAATGCCACGTGTCTAACCATTATTACGGGGAAACTGATCTTCTGCTACGTGTCATAGCCGCATGAGGGTAGCTTCTTTGAACCGCATAAAAGTGGCAGCCTTATATGTGTAGCCTCTGAAATCTGAGCCGTATGGGGGTGGTTTCCAATTGAGCCAAATAGGACTAGCCACGTGTCAAGGCTGTATAGGCGTGGCCTCTCAGTATTTGAGCCACATGGAGACGATCCCCATGATTCGAGCCGCATAAGAACAGCGGCCGCATGGGGTGACCTCTTATACTTTGAGCCGTATGACGAGGGTCGCCACGATCCGAGCCGCATGCTATCATCGGCCGTATGGGGTGGTGGCAGCCGCATAGGGAGCTTTGTAGTTGGTGGATCATGCCAGAGGAGATTTTCTTCGTTTTTCGAAGAATACGCCGTCATGTCAAAGTTCAACATTTCAGCTTTAATGTCAGAGTTATTACTTCATATCAGAGCATTTAATGGGAGCAGTTACTTTATGGCCAGCTGTAAAGGCAAGCTGCATAGGGTCACGTGATTCTTGCCTGAGCGGCATGAGGCTACTGAAGAGTTTCTGAGCCGCATGAGGCTCTAATAGATTCCTGAGCCGCATGAGGCTCCTTCTGTCTTGAGCCGCATAGGCTTCTTCTGTTTTGAGCTGCATGGGCTTCTTCTGTTTTGAGCCGCATGGGCTTGTCTAGTTCTTTTTCATGCTTCTACAAGATCCCCTTAAAAGTTTTCAATTTGAAAAATTAGAATAATTTGAATAAGAAGCATGGCTACATGAGCTATGCTGGCCGCATAGGATGTTCTTGGCCGCATGGCCTGTCTGGCCGCATATACTCCCTAGTCGCATGGGCTCCCTGCCTCACGTGCGTCTCATTAATTGCCCTTAATAATTTTTTTAGAGCCATCTTTTGGGAGAATCCCAAGAGTTGGTTCATTAAATATTGGGATTTTATGCCTTGGATGAATCTTCTTTATGAGAGTGGGGACGAAATCCGAGGAGTCGGTTTTGCCTGCAGTACACGACCCGAAGCGGTTTATCGGTCCACGTGCCGCCCTATGCCTGCCTATAAATAGGGGTGCTGTTAGGACAGAAAAAATTATTTGCCTTCTTTTGTCTTCCTCTTCTCTTGTCCTAAGCTGCTGTTTTTTCTTTCTCCTGAATTTTGACTTTAATCATTTTTCTTTCCTTTCGTAGGTGTCAGAAGAGGAGGATTCTCGAGAACCGACCACTATTTCTGAAGTTGATCCGGCCCTGAACACCTTGATCAATGATATGTGTGCCGAGATTATTTCTGCCGAGGCTCTCTCGGTGGCGGCTGAGGGATCTCACGCTGCTGAGGTCTCGACCCAAGACGACGGGGGCTCCAATGAACCTATCCCCGAAATTACTAAATTCCATCAAGGTGACGCTGATCCAGTCGTACCTCCTTCTGGGGCGACTGGGACAGAAGAGCCAACTGGACTCGGCTTGGGGGTTACTGGTGAGGGGACTATGGCGGTTGTGAACGAACCTCAGCCTTCACAACCCTTCCCTGGTAAGATAAGCCAAATTTTGACTAGTGAGGAGGCCCATTCGCTCTATCATCACATCCTTCGGGTTATGCTGATTGATGGTTGCTCTGGACATACATGTCCTGCCTCTCCACTACCAATGACAGATATTGTCAGGGAAGGCTCTACCAGCGGGAATCTAGCGGAAGGGAGTGTGCCCCTTCCCTTCCTGACTTATATTGAGGGGCCTCCCGCTGGATCGAGTTCGGAAGATCGGATGGCGACGCAACCGAGGCAGGAAGCAATGGTCTATGCGTCCTCCTCTGCTCATAGGGCTTCGGGGGTCGACCTCTCCGCCCTGCCGAGTATCGAGGTTCTCCGAGCTGCGGAGAAGGAGTTAGCTGCTATCCAGACGTCTTTTCGTTCGAAATTTGTTTCCCTGGTGGCAGGGGTGGCAAGTTCTGGTGTATCTCCTTCGACACTGCCAGCTACACTTCCTTTGACGTCGTCCTCTACGGAAGTTCTAGATAAGGCTTCGCAGGATGTAGTTGACAGTTTCTACCGCCACTTGAAGAGAGGGGTCGATGCAACTGTGGAGCGGGGGACCCCCTTTGCTTTAGCCCGACAATGTTCCCGAGGCTAAATTGATATTCTTAAATCCTTCCCTGGTGGGGCAGGGATAGCTGCACTTCTGGAACCCAAATTGTTAGAGGCTGATCAGCTCGTAGCCTAGTTTCAAGTGCTGAGGCAAACTGATCTGTCTGCAGCAATAGATCAGGAGCGGGGCTTCCTTACCACTGTCGTGGAGAAGGTACGGACTGTACGAGATACGTCCAAACCGGTCATCATGAAAGATCTCAACACTATGTCTTTCCGGTATGATCAGCTGAGCCACAGGAGCGAAGATTGCATGGCTCGGGAAGCGACCGTCTCCCGTGGAATAGTCGATACAAGGGAGCTGATTCTCGAGCTCCAGAGGAAGCTGGCCTTCTTGGAGTCTGAGCTTGAAGCTTTCCGTACGGATAAATAGCTGATCATTCAGGAGGCCGAAAAGGTCTCCCGAGCTTCTACTAGCCTGGAGCGTGCTTTGAAGAAGCTCGAGGATGGCTGGCGGGCTCATGCGCACCTAGAAGATGCAGAGCGGCTGGCTTAGGAGGCCGAGCATCGGGCCAAGCAGGGGTTCGAGCGGTCGACTGTCTTGCTGAGGGACCGTCTCATGGAATTGTGTATCGCCGAACCATAGTCGGCTTTTTTTCTTCCCTTTTTTTTTGTTTTCATTCTTTTCTTTTCTTGAGTGGGACGTGGTCCCCAGAATATGTAGTACTTTTACCTTTCAAACAAAAGAGTATGCTTTATTCTACCCTTTATTTGTACTGCTTATTATGTTTGTGGTGTTGTGGTATTCGTCCCATTGGGGAGCTGTTTATGGACTTGTTACCCTTGGTGTACCTTGGTTTTAGGTACAGATAACAAGTTGATGGGGATACTTGGAACAGATCCACAGTAAGGTGGCTATGGACGTTCCTGGCATCGGAAGAAAGAATGTCGTGGGGCAGCTGGGCCCCCGGGGCATGAGGAGAAGTGAAGGGCATGTACTAGGAAACTTAGTACAGCATTTGTGGTCAACAGTGGACATTTATGGTCAACAAAGGACATTTGTGGGCCTATTATCCTTGGCGTACCCTGGTTTTTTTGGTACGAATAATAGGTCGAGAGAGAACCAACATACTTACTCAGAGGTAATAAGGATGTGGTAAATATGAGGGTTTCTTCGATGGAGCCTTCCCACTCAGAGGTAATAAGGACATGGCAGGAGTGGGCCCTATAAAGGAAATATAGAACAACTCAGAGGTAATGAGGACATGGAGGTTCTATGTGAAGGATGGTTTGTTTTTGATGGAAGGGAAACAACTCAGAGGTAACATCGACGTGGTTGTTTCAGAGAATTTGTGGATCTGTTACCATTTTTGTGCACTGAAAGTGTGGGTATTGGATCATAAGGAGGGAGCTCCTTTTGGGAAGAAAGTTCAGAGGTATAATCATACATGACTTACTACCTAAAAGATGCGATATAGATTCATCTGTAGTGACCAGAGTGTAAGTTCAGCGGTACCTACGGGTACATAACTCGATAATCGGGGAGATTTAGAGTCGGTATGTGAATTCAGCGGTACGAAAGAGTACATTACTCGTTATTCTGGAAGATTTGTAATCAGGATGTGAGTTCAGCGGTATGAAAGAGTACATGACTCGTCATTCTGGAAGATTTGTAGTCGGGATGTGAGTTCAGTGGCACCAGCGGGTACATAACTCATTACCCCGGAGGATGTCGTTTCAGACGTAATACTTCTTTAGGAACTTGCCGTTGATGGGCAACATGAGCAAGTCTCCATTTTGTTTTGCGAGACGGTAAGCTCCATTAGAGAATACAGTATCAATGATGAATGGGCCTTCCCACTTTGGCTGGAACTTGCCGGCAGTTTTGTGAGCCATAGCCATCAGCCTCCGAACTGCCAGAACGAGGTCGCCCACTTGGAATGTTATGATTTTAACCTTCTTGTTGAAGGCTCCGGACATACGTGCCTGGTATAGCTCGATTCGTTGTTGAGCTAGCAGGCGCTTCTTATCTAGAGCCTCCAATTCTTGTAGTCTGTGATGGTGATTATCATATGTCGTCAATCTGTATATGGGAGCAACAGGAGTGAGGGGATTTGAGTCTCCAGTAGGAGAATTGTCTCACTTTCGTATACTAGAGAGAATGGTGTATTCCCGGTGGTAGTCTGTACTGTGGTACGGTATGCCCATAAGCATTCACCGAGCTTTTCATTCCAGTCGTGTTTGTTTGATGACACGAACTTCTTGAGAAGCTTGATGATCGTTTTGTTGAATGCTTCAGCCAGACCATTAGCCGCTGGGTTGTATGGTGTTGAAGCAGTATTCTGGATGCGGTATTTGTCGCAAAATCGATATAAAGCATGGGTTACGAACTGTGGACCATTATCATGGATGTTCCTTCGGGGCAGTCCAAAGCGATAGATGACGTGATGCTTGAGGAAACTGATCACGTTTAAAGTCTTCACTTCTGCCAGCGGAACAGCCTCCGCCCATTTGGAGAAGTAATCTGTGATTGCGAGTATGAAGCGATGTCCTCGGGACGAAGGCGGAGTGATCGGACCGATGATTCCCCATGCTTCGAAGGGCCAGGATGCTACCGTCGGGTGTAGAAACTAGTATGGCTGGTGGATAAAATCTGCGTGGACTTGACTGGCTTTGCATTTTCGTGCATAGTCTATTGCGTCTGCTACCATCGTAGGCCAGTAATAGCCCATTCGGCGAAGGCGATCTTGTAGTTTTGGGCCATGCTGATGGGCCCCATAGATGCCATCGTGGGCTTCACGTACGCCTTCTTTGGCTTCTGTATTTGACAGGCATTGAAGCAGTAATCTATCGTATGATAGCCGATACGGCATTTTTGTCTCTGTATCGTAGAAGAATCTGAGGGAACGTCTTCTAATAGAAGTGGCTTTCTTTGGATTCTCCGGCAGGTAGTCGTAGACTACGAAGTCAATGAACGGTTGTCTCCAGTCTGGTGCTTCGTCAACTGTCAGCGCGGAGTAACTCTTGGCACATTGAACATTATTTCTGGGATAGACCAACTCATGGCCTATGATGTCAACCAAATGATGAGCATGATTCAGAACTGCTAAGGAAGCGACAAGACCTGCTAGGGCATCAGCTTCAATGTTTTGGAGCCTGGGAACGTGCTCTATGAAGAACCCCTCCAGGGACAAGATGATGTCGATCGCTATTTGGTGGTAGGGGATCATGTCCTCATGGCGAACCTCGTATGAACCCCGAATCTGATTTACGATTAACTGTAAATCGTCGTATGCTTTAAGGTATTCTGCCTCCAGCTCTTTTGTAAATCGGAGGCCAATGACCAAAGCATTGTACTCGGCCACATTATTTGGACAGGGCTCCGAAAGGGAATAAGCTCGATTGATCACCAACCCAGTCGAAGAAATCAGCACAACTCCGACTCCAGCGACGATGTTGCCCTTGGGCCCGATTCTAGAAGCGTCGTCGAAGAACATTCGCCATATAGTATCGTGGGAGGCCATATTTGAATTAACGACCTCGTCTGGAATCCTTTTGTATATTTTGGTTGACTCTGAACCTGGATGAGATACTAAAATGTCTGCCAGGGCTTAACCTTTAACGGCCTTTTGCGGGACGAAGATCATGTGGTAGGGGGACGGTAATATCATCCAGGTAGCGAGGCGAGAGCTGAGTACACCTAGTTTAGTCACGAGGACCCTGAGGGGGTTGGCTCTTGATATGACATAGATGGTTTGTTCCGTGACGTAGTGTCGCGTCTTCTGAATGGCGAAAACCAGAGCAAGGCACTCTTTCTCTACGACAGTGTATCGATGCTCCGGCCCCATCATCATTCGACTGAGGTAATATATAGCTTGTTCTTGGCCTGCCTCTTTATTTTGTGCTAGCAGAGCACCGAGAGAATGTTCCATCGCTCGGACATAGAGCAAGAATGGTCTTCCAGCAATCGGGGCTACCAGAACTGGAGGGTTCGTCAGATAGTCTTTGTTGTTATCGACGGCACGCTGGCATTCTTCTTCCCATACGAACGAAACGCCCTTCTTCATAAGGTGGGTGAATGGTTTACATTGTCCGGAAAGGTTAGAGATAAACCTCGTGATGTAGGATAGCCTCCCTTGAAGGCCTCGGAGTTCACGGAGATTTCTCGGGGGACCCATCACCATGATCGCCTTCGTCTTCTCAGGGTCTACGTGGATACCCTGGGAGGTAATGATGAAACCTAAGAAATTTCTGCTGGATACACCCAAGAAGGATTTTATGGGATTTATTTTCAAATTGTGCGATCGTATCAGGTCGAACATTGTCCTCAGATCATGCAGATGATCTTTCTTAGAGCGGCTTTTGACGACGATGTCGTCGACGTAGCATTTTACTGTCTTGCGCAAGTGGTCTCTAAAGATGACTCTCATAGCTCTTTGATAGGTGGCACCAGCGTTCTTTAAATCGAAAGGCATAACTGTGTAGCAGTATGTACCAATTGATGTTCGGAATGATGTATGCTTTTCGTCGTCAGGGAACATCTTGATTTGGTTGTACCCCAAAAAACCATCCATGAATGGCATACGCTCAAAGCCGCAGGTGTTATCAATCATGATGTCTGTGATAGGGAGAGGGAACTCATCCTTAGGACACGTCTCATTTCGATTGTGAAAGTCGATACAGATTCGGATCTTTCCACTCTTCTTGAGGACTGGTACTATGTTGGTGACCCAGTCAGGATGTTGTTCCTCACGGATGAAGCCGCTGGCTATCAGTTTGTTTACCTCGGCTTCAATGGCATTCATGACGTCGGGACGGAACTGGCGTTGCTTTTGCTTGACTGGTTTTGCGTCCGGACGGATATTGAGCTTGTGAAGTGCGATCTCGGGGTTCAGTCCTGGCATGTCTTCATAGCTCCAAGCGAACACGTCGATGTATTCTCTGACGAGTTGTAGTAGTGATTCTCGCTCTTCATCTATCAGATTCTTGCTGACGAAGATGGGCTTTGGAGAGGACTCATCACCGAGATCGACTTGTATAACCTCATCCTCGGTGGAAGGCTCTCTTTGTTCGAACTGCTTCTTCCGCTACGCATCTAGTTTTGTGCCCATGGCTCTAGCTCAAGAAGTTCAGGAATGCCTTCATCTTCATCGTAGGCGTCAGCAAACGCAATATTGATGGACCAGACTTGCCTGAGCATGTCCCCGATGCTGATATCTGAATCAGAAGTGGGTGATCCGGTTGAGTGTGAGTGCCAGTCGCATTCTTCGTCTGAGCTTTCAAGTGTCATCGCAGGTGTGACATAACCTAGCCCACATCTGGTTTTGCAGTAGTAATTTTGTGGTTTCCCAGCCGGGATTGGCAATTGTAAGGGTAAATGCCGTCCAGTACCGTAGTTTAAGCCTGGTGTAGTTTCCAGATCATATCCTTGTTTTTGCAAAAGGTACTTGGATTGGGAACTATACAGATAAAGAGGCAATCTTCCGGTGTCGGGTTCGAGCTCAACTTCTTCTATCTTGAAGGGCTGTGGATCATTCTTCCGGCCGAAGATGATTGGTTGATCCTCTCCTTAGATTATGTAGTAAGCATCTTCCACTGGAGTAAGTTGGTTTGCGGTGTAGATATTTGTCACTTATGTGTGCAGGTGAGTGCCTATACCGTGTTCTATAGCATACATTGTACAAAGCTTATTAAGCTCGAGATAATACAAAGATAGCCCTTTATTGATAAAGTAAGGTATCTTTTCCAGTGGGAATACATCACCTGCGGATGGAACATCAGTGCAAGCAGCCACATACTTGGCCAGCTCTGACTCTTCTTCAGCCACCCCCTGTGTAAATGCAGACTGAGAGGATGACTCAGACAAAGAGCAAAACGTGTAGTTGTTGGCATACTAGCTACCCCCAATTTGGTGCTCGGTGTTGAGCGGGGAGTTGTTGACTGGCTAGTAGTCCCTGGCTTAGTGCTCGGTTACCGATTCATTCAGGGAAGACGAATTATCATCGGTTTGACAGGGGGATTGAGCTCCTCTGCTTGTGGCCGACTAGCTGTAGATAGCCTGATTGTCAGTGGCTCTGTCATGGGTCTTGGCGCTTGGCCAGACCTTGGCAGTCGGATTATCATCTGTTCCTCCTGTGCAGAGAGGCTAATTGTGTCCTTACGCAGAGTGGCTGTAAGGGGCGCAGTTATGCCAGGTTTGCGGGCTTGGAGGTGGATCGTCAGAGGTTCTTCTGATCCAGTTGCCGCCTCAGTTCGAGCTTGAGTATCTCCTTCGGCAAGATGCTTTTTCGACTTCTCGTACAAGCATGAATCTGACTAGTAGGATTCGACCCCTTTAAAGGGATCGATGTCGACAAATTCTATCCTCACAAGTCCATACTTGTCGACGTACTTGAAGCACTGGTGCAGTATGGAAGGCACGATCATGTAATCGTGTAACCAAGGATGCCCCAGGAGAATATTGTAGGAAGTGTCTGCATCTATGACATAACAGGATACTTCTGACTGAAGGTCGCCGATTTGGCACTTTAGGCGAATCTTTCCGATCGGGTAGCTCCTGCCCGAATTGAAGCCGCTGATGGCAGTGCTTGACGACGTCAGGCGATGCATTGGGATGCGCAGATGGTGTAGTAGGCTCTTCAGGATGATGCTTATGGAGGACCCGGGGTCAATATGCATCCGATCGACCTTGATATCGCCAATGTACCCTGTATAATACAGAGGGCAATCGTGTAGGTTGGCCTTAATAAGCATATCCTGCGGAGTGAAGACAATGTTTGGCATAGACCCTGTGCAAGCGCTATCCTGGAGATCTGTCAGCGAGTCCTCCCCAGTGAGATTGGACTGAGCCCGATATGCGTCGACATTCTGGAGTGCTTTACTCAGTACGATGCAGACATCTTTGGAGAGTCTCAAGAGCTCATATAGCGACAATTTGGCCGGTGTGTTGGCCAATTGTGCCAGGATATCAAAGTTGTACGGCCTCTTCTGCCCTTGAGGCGTCTCTCTTCGGAGTGGTTTATCGAAGCGAGTCTCCTTCGGCCTACGCTTGTCGGTCGTCGAAGGCTGCGGAGGTCCTGGAGCATCGGCAGCTGTCCGCTGATAATCTTCTGCTGAGTTACCTGGTGGAGGTTGGGTTTATGCGCCAGAGCGGGTAACAACAGCAGTAGATTCTTCGACCTCTATCGAGATCGTGCGACATGATTTGACTTTTCCATTCTTCTCCTTGCTGGTGGAGGGAGGTTCGGACTGAGTCACCTCAGGTACCAAGTCCGGATGGACCCACATGATCTCTTCCCGTGATGTAGTAAGGGGCACAAGACCAGCAGCTTGGTCTCGGGGAGGTGGAAGGTTAGAGATCTCCATCTTTGCTCTGGGGATGGGTACTACTCCATCTTGAGTCTTCATCGGAGGAAAGCTACCAAATTGTGCTGACACCATGTTGACTGCCACGGTCACCTCTTCGAAATCAATGGCCAGGGCCTTAAAATCGATGAGATGTTGGATGTATCACTTCAGCTGGTAGCAGTCATGTGTGGCATGGTGGACATAGCGATAGTAATGGCAGTATTTATGACTCTCCATATCCGCAGGGGCATGCCTGGGAGGAGGGAGCTGAATTCGTCCTCCTTGGATGAAAATGTCTAGGATGGGTTTAACATGGTCATCCTCGAAGGAGTAGGTCATCTGAAGACACTATTTTTCTGTCGATGTTGATTCGGGCTTTCGGGCTGTGTCGGCCACCATAGCCTGCTTGCCCTTGTTGTCTCGATTGCTGGTGGAATTACCACCGTTGTTGTTGTTGACGTTAGGGCGTTTGCCTTTGTCTTCCCTTTCCGAGATGTACAATCCCAGTTGGCAGGTTTTCTTCACCTTGTCTTCTGCGCTAGTGGCACTGATGATGAACGTCTTCCAATCCTTGAATTGACTTTCGCCCATCTAGAGGCTGATTGTGGAAAGCAGTCTCTTTTGGCAAATTTCAATCAAGGAGGAATCAGGGTTGCCGGAAGGCAGCTTCATTATGGTTTGGCGAGACCGCTCAATATAATTTCTTGTCAGCTACTTTTCTCCCTGAACAACGTCTATGAGGGTGGACATCGTCACGTCTTGTCCTACTTCGTAGAACCTCTCCAAGAACATACGTTTGAAGCCGGTGAAGGAGTGGATGCAATTGTCTGACAAATTACGGTACCAGTCGAAGGCGACCCCTTCCAAGGCTCCGATAAACAATCGCGTAAGGATGGCATCATCATGGGGCATATGGTTGGTTGTGACTTCGAAGTAGGTGATGTACCTGCTTGCATATGCCTTTCCATCATATGGATTGATGTGGAATGGTTTATATTTTGGTGGGAAGGAAACATCTCTCCATGCAGCAGGATACGGTTGTCGTATCTTGAGGTCCTGGCAAGTTTCTTGGGCTTGGAACATGGCTCGGAGCTCCTAGTCCTCTCTTCTTGCCTCCCTGGCCTCGTCTGCAATGGTGGGGGCCGATATTTTAGGAGGATTTGTAACGCCCCAGTCCTAAAATACGTAGGACTAGGAACGTAGACATACCAGCTGTATACATACGAAATACATGGGCCTCGTATGTATACATAAGCTGTAAAATGTAGTAGAAACCATAATAACTAATCTCATCCACAAAATAAAGGAAAATAAAGAATTCATATAATCATCTATGGAAATGTATTTGTACAATATGTTGGGCGGAGACAAATCCACTACCAACATGTAAAGGAAAATACATGAGAAAAGAAATAAATTTGGCGAGCGAAGCAAAGACGATCCAAGTACAATCATCCTCAAAAGAAAATAGCGATGATCACGGCTAGAGCTAGAACACCTGCGAAAGACAATAGCACACACCTGGCGAGATAACCAGGTCCTCGGAAGGACGTAACAAGACACATAATATCATGTCATAAACTGAATAAAGTTAGCTCAACAGAATTTATTTATGACTAAACAGATAAAGGTTCTTAACCATTCTATGTGAATATGCATTTGAAGACAACGTTCCACACAAGGGCCTTCCGAAGCTAGAAACATGGCGCGTTAGCGTTTTAACCGAGACACTAGTGGCATCTAGAGAAAAGTAACAAATAAATGCACGGCACACTAGCTCGCGGGTGAGTCACTAACGGCAGCTAGAAGAAAGTAAATGCACGGCCCATTTTCACTCGACTGAGTCACAAATGGCAGCTAGAGAAAATTAAATGTGTGAAAGCCCCTGCGCCTAATAACTGTCTTCACCCTCACCATGCACTACTCGTGCTGAATCCACACCACGATATTTCTAATAACCGCTAAGTCTTCTAGACAACTATATTAGCAGTTATATCCTAACGCTCGTCCCGTACGCACCGATGTACGGTCGGTACGCAAGTCCGAATCTATATGAGACATGTGACATCGTAGCACATAGGTGTCGGCCAATGAATGCGGCACAAACAACGGCGGTCCCTTAGCTCTAGGCCAAATGCATAAAGAAAACTACAATATAATAATTTACAACTACATACTGTTTTGAAAGAACAACTTATAAGAAATAAAACATGCATGATATTAAGCAATAAATTAAACAGTAAAGGCAAGGTGTCTTGCCTGGTAGGACGCCTGGTGTGCTGCAATGATCAAGGTGGCACAAACTGTGACTCCGGTGCAACAACTGCACAAGGGGACCTCTGTTGGTGGCACGGACAGTTCCATTGGGTCCAGAAGGATCAAATTGGTTAGGGTGGGCATAAGGTAGTCTCGAAACGGCGAAGGAATAGGAATAATAGGACTGGTTACGGACAGGGGAAAAATCAAAGATATTTAGATAAATGTGTTTTTAGAAAATATTTATAATACTTGAAAATGATTTATAATTTTGAAAATACATTTTTATTAATCCAAAAATGTTTATAGCTAATTACTTGAAAACTTCATAAATCTTTTTAGGCTATCAATACTCAAAGTTTTTCAAGACGTGTCTTTTATGTAGGAGACTAAATTTTGAAACAGATAGGTAAAAACTAATATAATAATTTATAAAATTCATAAGACAATCTATATAAGGTTAAGCCCCGTACTAAATTTTTGTTACGATTATAAAAAAAATTCTTAATATTTTTATTTAAAACAGTACAAGTAATACTAATGGTATACAACTATAGTAATAAAAATAATATTATTGCTAATAAGTATATTTATTAATGTAATATACATACAAAGTTTCTAGTAACAAAATCTAAAAAATAATAATAATAATAATAATAATAATAATAATAATAATAATAATAATAATAATAATAATTAGTTAACAAAATAGTATGATATAACAGCCCAATACAAGGGACAAACTCATAGATAAATTAGAGCCCATATATACAACCAAAATAATTAATAAAAATAATTTATAGCCTAAGGCCCAACCCAAATACTAGGCCCATAATAAAACCCAAAAATAAAATAATTTTTTTTAATAAACCCTATTTCAAACAAATCCAAGGCCCAGTCAAATTCTATTATTGTCAGCCAAAAAATAAGAAAATAAATAAATAAATAAATAAATAAACCCATGAAAAGGAAGAAAGAAAGAAAGAGAGAGAGTGAGTTGGAGATGGGAAATTGAGGAGGGAGAGAGGAAAAAGAGGGCTGGGGGTCGGCTCCGGCGGAATGGTGGTGGGCGGCGCGCGCTCGGCGCGGAGGAGTGCGGGTAGGGCGGCAAGGGGCGAACCAGCTCGGGGCGGCAAGGAGTGGGAGGCAGAGACTCACTGGGAGCGGGGCGGCTAGGGCACGCCGGAGAGGGTCGGCGTTCGGCGGATGGCCGGCGCGCAGGGGTTGGAAGAGGAGCGGGGGTTCGTCGGGCTGAGGAAGGCCGCGGAAAGAGGAAGTCGACTTGGGATCTAGGGTTTTCCAGCGGTGGCACGGGAGGACGGGCTCGCTGCGGCGGTCGAGGGTGGAGGATGGCGACGGTGTGCGCCGGCATGGGTTCGACTGGTGGCCGGCGACTCTGGGCGCGGCGGCGAGCGTCTCCGGCACGGATCGGGTCGGCGCCGGAAAAAGGAGGCTGGCTCGAGCACCGAGGCGGCTCTCAGTGATGGACGTGCGAAGGACGTCGGTGGTCCTCCAGATCTGGAACGACCAAATCTGGTGGTCCCGATTACCAAAGCTCACCGGAGCACTGTCGGAGCATGGCGCTGCGTGGGATCGGACACGGCGATAGAGGTTAGTGGTTCGGCGGGGTGGTGCTTTAAATTTCTCTTTTCTTTTCTTGTGTGGTTGTGATGTTTTTTACGGATTGGGGTTTTTTCGGCCGATGGCCGTGGTCCGGGTGGTGGTGTCGATCGCTGGTGAGGGTGGTGGCTGTGATGGTGGTTATGTGGGGTTTTGGTCGGGGCTGGTAACAGTTTAGGTGGTGGCTGTCGTGGGCGGTG
The DNA here is from genome assembly GCA_029216955.1 of Iris pallida. Classification (NCBI taxonomy): domain Eukaryota; kingdom Viridiplantae; phylum Streptophyta; class Magnoliopsida; order Asparagales; family Iridaceae; genus Iris; species Iris pallida. Next base: position 8,345,061 of record JANAVB010037819.1, read on the forward strand.
GTGACGGGGAATGTGGTGTGGTCTGGAGTCATGTGTCAAGGGGGTGGTGCTGGGCGTGGAGGCGTGGTAGACTGGGACTGCGCTCGGGGAGAGCGGAGGGATCGGCCAGGGAGGTGTTGGTGGTGAGGAGGCTGGTGGCTTGCGGGTTAGAGGGCATCGACGGATTGTCGGGCAAAAATTTAGATTAGGGTTAGGGTTAGAGAATTGGGGATTAGGGGTTTGTGTCCTACAAGACGGGTGGAGTCGAAGTCGTGTCGGGGATGTGTCTGACGAGATGGTATTGATGTAATTGTAAAAATGGAATAAGAATATGGGTGGTGGAACACGGAAACGATGCACGCACGTGGTAGAAATATTTATGGAATAATTATGGCTTGTGGAGAAACAATGGAGGAGTACCTTCCTATTTATAGGATGTGAAAATTCCCATTAAGATAAGGACTAGGATATTTAAAACCCAAAGTAGATAATTCTCTACTTAATTTAAAAGAATGAAAACAAATCCAAATCCAATACAAATCCAATTTTAAATCTAATTAATTTTTAGTTTAAAAATGAATAGAATAAATCAAATTTCAAATATTTAACTATTTAAATAAATGCATAAATTCAAATCAAGATTTAAAATGGCCACAAAATTTTCAAATATATTTTCCAAAAATACCAATAATGATAATATTGAAAAAAATAAATATTTTTAAATATCCTTTTGAATACTAAAATATTAATATTAATAAATTTCGAAAATGGAATTATATATAAATTTAAATTAATGTATCTCATATGCAAGGAATATTTGCCTAACATAAACTTTAAGTAAAATACAAATAATTATATTATATATATTATTTGAACTTTATAAAAAAATAAAGAAAAATATTTTTCTAAAATATGTACGCTCGCACATATTCGCACTCGTCGAGCAATTAAAAAAATGAAATTTTTCGTACGACGTACAATACGATTACGCGACGTACAATACAAAATTTTAAATCCGTACAAATTTCAATAAAAAAATTATAGTAGAAATTTAAGGGTTTTTACATCCTACCCAACTTAAAAGAATTTCGTCCTCAAAATTAAGAATTAGTAGGGGTGAGAAGACACAAGGGGGTATCGGTGGGGAACAATCAATTATAAGGCTCAACAAAATCATGTCGTAAGAAATTGCGATCTAGATCATAGAAAAACAATATGGTATGGTCATAATCGATAGGAAGGCTAGAGGAAGTTCTAGTATAACGTCTTCGTCCTGATAAAATAGGTGAAGGCGACAGCAATATAGAGTTCGAAGGAGGCGCTGTGGAATACGAATACGTGATTCAAAGGCGACCGAATAATTCAAAAGGAGTTGCCAAGGCAGTCGCGGATGGGATTCTAGAGGACAAGTTTAGCTATGTCCCCATCCACGTAGAACGATAGATAAAAGCGAACCAAAGTGCACTAGGTTGATCAGACCATCATGCACCGGTTCTGGGTAGACAATACGTTAGTGGATGCATCCAATAACATATGTCATGAACAAGCTTTATAAAGAATTTAGCTTGAAAAACTAGGCTACATTATCATCATTAGTTTAGATAGTGAAAATATAGGCACGATGGTAGATGAATAAAAACAAATATGAATAATCTAAAAGTCATAAGGATCTAAGTCTTGTTTATTCCTATACCATTATTCTACGATTTTATTGACTAAGGCTTGGTTGACCAATGGGTTAAATCCCTCTAGTCTCTTTGGTCTAGATAACACTATTTGTATTCTCTTAATGGTCAAGGGTGTTTTAGGTCTTGGGGTGTTCTACCCAACTTAAAAGAATTAAAATAAAGGTGTTTGGGACAGCTAACTAATAGGGTCAATCTCTAGCAAGCACGAAAAGAAGATAAGGATAATAATAGAAGGAATCAAGCAAGATGCAATCGATGAGTCAAACGGTAGATTGAAGAAAGTGGTCAAGTATGTGGATGAGATCCGAGATTCTAATCCTATACGCAGGCTTGCTTGGTACGGTTAAGTAACCAAACAATTTATCTAGACCTGCATGGGCCACCACAAAAACATGTAACGCCTCAGTCCCAAAATACGTAGGACTAGGAACGTAGACAGGCCAGCTGTATACATACGAAATACATGGGCCTCGTATGTATATATAAGCTGTAAAATACAGTAGAAACCATAACGACTAATCTCATCCACAAAATAAAAGAAAATAAAGAATTCATATAATCATCTATGGAAATGTATTTGTACAATGTGTTGGGCGGAGACAAATCCACTACCAACATGTAAAGGAAAATACATGAGAAAAAAATGAATTTGGCGAGCGAAGCGAAGACGATCCAAGTGCAATCATCCTCAAAAGAAAATAGCGATGATCATGGCTAGAGCTAGAACACCTGCGAAAGATAATAGCACACACCTGGCGAGATAACCAGGTCCTCAGAGGGACGTAACAAGACACATAATATTATGTCATAAACTGAATAAAGTTAGCCCAACAGAATTTATATATGACTAAACAGATAAAGGTTCTTAACCATTCTATGTGAATATGCATTTGAAGACAACGTTCCACACAAGGGCCTTCCGAAGCTAGAAACACGACGCGTTAGCATTTCAATCGAGATACTAGTGGCATCTAGAGAAAAGTAACAAATAAATGTACGGCACACTAGCTCTCGGGTGAGTCACTAACGGCAGCTAGAGGAAAGTAAATGCACGGCCCATTTGTACTCGACTGAGTCACAAATGGCAGCTAAAGAAAAGTAAATGTGTGAAAGCCCCTGCGCCTAATAACTGTCTTCACCCTCCCCATGCACTACTCGTGCTGAATCCACACCACGATATTTCTAATAACCGCTAAGGCTTCTAGACAACTATATTAGCGGTTATATCCTAACGCTCGTCCCGTACACACCGATGTACGGTCGGTACGCAAGTCCGAATCTATATGAGATACGTGACATCGTGGCACATAGGTGTCGGCCAATGAATGCGGCACAAACAACGGCGGTCCCTTAGCTCTAGGCCAAATGCATAAAGAAAACTACAATATAATAATTTGCAACTACATACTGTTTTGAAAGAACAACTTATAAGAAATAAAACATGCATGATATTAAGCAATAAATTAAACAGTAAAGGCAAGGTGTCTTGCCTGGTAGGACGCCTGGTGTGCTGCAATGATCAAGGTGGCACAAACTGTGACTCCGGTGCAACAACTGCACAAGGGGACCTCTGTTGGTGGCACGAACAGTTCCATTGGGTCCAGAAGGATCAAATTGGTTAGGGTGGGCATAATATAGTCTCGAAACGGCGAAGAAATAGGAATAATAGGACTGGTTACGGACAGGGAAAAAATCAAAGATATTTAGATAAATGTGTTTTTAGAAAATATTTATAATACTTGAAAATGATTTATAATTTTGAAAATACATTTTTATTAATCCAAAAATGTTTATAGCTAATTACTTGAAAACTTCATAAATCTTTTTAGGCTATCAATACTCAAAGTTTTTCAAGACGTGTCTTTTATGTAGGAGACTAAATTTTGAAACAGATAGGTAAAAACTAATATAATAATTTATAAAATTCATAAGACAATCTATATAAGGTTAAGCCCCGTACTAAATTTTTGTTACGATTATAAAATTTTTTTTTAATATTTTTATTTAAAATAATACAAGTAATACTAATGGTATACAACTATAGTAATAAAAATAATATTATTACTAATAAGTATATTTATTAATGTAATATACATACAAAATTTCTAGTAACAAAATCTAACAAATAATAATAATAATAATAATAATAATAATAATAATAATAATAATTAGTTAACAAAATAGTATGATATAACAGCCCAATACAAGGGACAAACCCATAGATAAATTAGAGCCCATATACACAACCAAAATAATTAATAAAAATAATTTATAGCTTAAGGCCCAACCTAAATACTAGGCCAATAATAAAACCCAAAAATAAAATAAATTTTTTTAATAAACCCTATTTCAAACATATCCAAGTCCCAGTTAAATTTTACTATTGTCAGCCAAAAAATCAAAAAATAAATAAATAAATAAATAAATAAATAAATAACTAAACCCATGAAAATAAAGAAAGAAATAAAGAGAGAGAGTGAGTTGGAGATGGGAAATGGAGGAGGGAGAGAGGAAGAAGAGGGCTGGGGGTCGGCTCCAGCGGAATGGTGGTGGACGGCGCACGCTCAGCACGAAGGAGCGCGGGAAGGGCTACAAGGGGCGGACCAGCTTGGGGCGGCAAGGAGTGGGAGGCGGAGACTCATTGGGAGCGGGGCGGCTAGGGCACGCTGGAGAGGGTCGGCGTTCGGCGGATGGCCGGCGCGCGGGGGTTGGAAGAGGAGCGGGGGTTCGTCAGGCTGAGGAAGGACGCGGGAAGAGGAAGTCGACTTGGGATCTAGGGTTTTCCAGCGGTGGCGCAGGAGGACGGGCTCACCGCGGCGATCGAGGGCGGAGGATGGCGACTGTGGGCGCCGGCGTGGGTTCGACTGGTGGCCGGCGACTCTGGGCGCGGCGGCGGGCATCTCCGACGCGGATCAGGTCGACGCCAAAAAAAAGAGGCTGGCTCAAGCACCGAGGCGGCACTCAGTGATGGACATGCGAAGGACGTCGGTGGTCCTCCTGATCTGGAATGACTAAATCTGGTGGTCCCGATTACCAATGCTCACCGGAGCACTGTCGGAGCATGGCGCTGCATGGGATCGGACACGGCGATAGAGGTTAGTGGTTCGGCGGGGTGGTGCTTTAAATTTCTTTTTTCTTTTCTGGTGTGGTTGTGATATTTTTTGTGGATTGGGGTTTCCGGCCGATGGCCGTGGTCCGGGTGGTGGTGTCGGTCGCTAGTGAGGGTGGTGGCTGTGATGGTGGTTATGTAGGGTTATGGTTGGGGCTGGTAACAGTGTAGGTGGTGGCTACCATGGGCGGTGGTGACGGGGAGTGTGGTGTGGTCTGGAGTCGTGTGTCAAGGGGGTGGTGCTGGGCGTGGAGGCGTGGTGGAATGGGACTGCGCTCGGGGAGAGCGGAAGGATCGACCTGGGAGGTGTTGGTGGTGAGGAGGCTGGTGGCTCGCGGGTCAGAAGGCATCGACGGATTATCGGGCAAAAATTTGGATTAGGGTTAGGGTTAGAGAATTGGGGATTAGGGGTTTGTGTCCTACAAGACGGGTGGAGTCGAAGTTGTGTCGGGGATGTGTCCGACGAGATGGTATTTATGTAATTGTAAAAATAGAATAAGAATATGGGTGGTGGAACACGGACACGATGCACGCACGTAGTAGAAATATTTGTGGAATAATTATGGCTTATAGAGAAACAATGGAGGAGTACCTGCCTATTTATAGGATGTAGGAATTCCCATTAAGATAAGGACTAGGATATTTAAAACCCAAAGTAGATAATTCTCTACTTAATTTAAAACAATGAAAACAAATCCAAATCCAATACAAATCCAATTTTAAATCTAATTAATTTTTAGTTTAAAAACGAATAGGATAAATCAAATTTCAAATATTTAACTATTTAAATAAATGCATAAATTCAAATCAAGATTTAAAATGGCCACAAAATTTTCAAATATATTTTCCAAAAATACCAATAATAATAATTTCGAAAATAATAAATTTTTTTAAATATCCTTTTGAATACTAAAATATTAATATTAATAAATTTTGAAAATGGAATTATATATAAATTTAAATTAATGTATCTCATATGCAAGGAATATTTGCCTAACATAAACTTTAAGTAAAATACAAATAATTATATTATATATATTATTTGAACTTTATAAAAAATAAAGAAAAATATTTTTCTAAAATATGTACGCTCGCACATTTTCGCACTTGTCGAGCAATTAAAAAAAATAAAATTTTTTGTACGACGTACAATACGATTACGCGACGTACAATACAAAATTATAAATCCGTTCAAATTTTAATAAAAAAATATAGTATAAATTTAGGGGTTTTTACAGGATTATCGCTCGGGTTTGGTGCAGCTGAGTTCGAGTCTGCATTGACCGCAGGATCCAAACTTGTTTGGCCAGGCGTCCTTTCTTGCAAAATTGGAAGGACCGCTTTGATCTCGTCCACGGATTTGACCAAGGCATACAGTATGGCCTCCATAGTGTCGATGCATTGGCGATCACTGGGACCCTCTTGGTTGCTGTCCGTCATGAATACCGGCCTTGTATGATGAGAGACGGAAGGAACGGTAGAGGACGTGCCCTCTGAGTCGTACCCTCGTACAGAGAAGTCGTCAGGGTATGTGAAAATGTTCTCCTCTGGTTCGGACTCAGACAGAGTAGTACCTCCAGCTTCAGAGCTTGCCTCGTCTTGAGAATTGTGGACATCCTCGGGGACGTCGGGATCTGCTTCATCGGTTGGGTGAACCATTTCCCTCGGACTATCTTCTTGGAACACCGGGTTGTTGTGGATATTTGGAGGAATGCTACCCCCGGCTCCAATGTCTCCCATAGATGTGGATGAATCTCCCAGTGTGGCAGATTTCGTCTTTGAGCGGGTACCTTGGTAAACTCCTCCTGCAACGGTGGTAGATAATCGTTTAGAAGAAATTATCTTGGTTACGTCGGTTGAAATTTTTGGGCTGGAGACATTTGTTTTCTTCCCTCTACCGCTACCAGGAATCTTTAGGGCCGAATTGCAAGATGCGACGGGAAGCTCCTCGTCTTCTGAGCTTGGGTGTTGCAGCCTTTGGAAGACGGACCGTCGGTCTTTTTGTGCTGCTGTCTTATTGCAACAGCAGTTGACTATGACTTGGGTGCATTGATGTCCTTGACAAGATTCTTTGTACATCAAATCTTCGTCTCTTTTCTTGCGCTTGTGAAGAACCACGTTACACAAGTCATCCGATTTATGAGTCCAAGATTTCTGAGCACATGAGTGTATCGGCCTTCCGCCTGCTCCCTGATGTGGGGGTCGTACGAGTACTTGTCCCTGATCCTTGTTGGGAGATTCTTGATAACTATCCCGTTCATTGGCCTCCGGGGGCTGGACACTGATAGTTTTATACAACTTTCCATCAGGGGCCCGCGTAAGAGACAGTGGGACGCCCTGATAGTTAGAAGTTGGGACATCCGACTGAGCTCACTGAGCCCGCGCTGCCCGAGACTTTTTCCTTCTAGCACCGGAGAGTGCATAGTAAGAAGAGTCCAAGCTGGTCACAACAGAGTCTGGCATATGCTCCAGAGAGCCTTCGTAGTCAGGACCATATGAGAGGCAGTCAAAAACTGACCGTGAGCCACATGGGATAGGTGGTATACGGCTGGGATCGGTGGCCGTGCAGTCTGTCTGCATGCGGCTGGTATGTGTGGCCGTATGACCTTTCTGTATGCGGCTAGGAGTCGTGGCCGTACAGGCTGTCTGCATGCGGCTATCCTTTGTGGCCGCATGAACCTTCTGTACGCGGCTAGGTGTCATGGCCGTGTAGGCTGCCTGCATGCGGCTGAAAGTGCTGGCCGTATGGGTTTTCTGCATGCGGCTAACATTTATGGCCGCAGGAATTTTCTCCATGCGGTTGGCAGTTACAGCCGCATGAGTCTTCATACGGCTGGCGCCCTTATGCGGCTTAGACTGCATAGAGTTTTTCTTTGCCCCTGCAAGTCCAGCATCATAGTGTTTTCTTTTGTCGGACTTGGGGACAGCAGAGTCCTCTATGGTCTGAAGTGGGACCGCAAGCGAGACTTCTCTGTTGTCTCGGGCAACAGAGAGTACTTCTTCGAGAGATTGGGGAAGAGCAAAATTTTTGGGTCTCCACTCCCTGCGGGTCTTCTTCGTGCGGGCTCGCCGCTGGACCGAGCCAGCGCTCCCATCAGAGAGCATTTTTTCAAACACCTGTTGGTCGAACCGGGCGACCAGCATTTGTTGAGTGGGGCAAAGTTTGGCTGCGTCTGATTGTGTCACCAACTCCTCAGTCATGGAGAAGTTAGTCCCCAGTAGAGTCGTCATCGTGTTTGCCATTGATTGTAAAAGAACAGAACAATTATATGGAGGACTGGACTTTTACTTCACAATACAAACTCGTTCGTACAAAGAAAGCCTAGGAACGAAAGCCTAGGTACAGCAATCTAAGTACGATTGTTTAGTTTTAATTCTAGGGGTAACGGTAGAGGCTCGATAAAGCAACGGCCGCTCTGCCTTACTCCTTGGACGATCAGACGTAGTCTTGGCTCCGGTGAAGAACTGCTCTCAAGATTGGAAGACTCTTCTATGCGAGCCTTTGTCTCTCTGTGTGTCCCGCCGGGTGGAGAGGATCTCTTTTGCAAGGGAATGACACCTTACCATATTTTTTTCGGTTTTGGATCGGGGATCTTTTTACAAGGGAATGGCACCTTGCTATTTATAGGAGTGGGGTGTCATCATTAGGATTTGCAATGATTACCCTAAAAAAAGTTGGCGGCCGATAATCTGGACCATTGATCTTAATTGCATCACATCTGAGCAGTTAATTCTTAATTGCGCCAAATTCGTATGGACAATTAATGCTGATTGCAATGAATCTTTTTAATTTATCATGACAAGTTCGGATCTTCCGCCACGTGTCCACTTTGCTTAATCACAGCAAATTTGATTTGATCTGAGTAATAATGGTGATTGCACTAAATCTGATTGTTGGGATTTGTTGATAACTCTTGATTGATTTAATTCTACGTGTCTAACCATTATTATGGGGAAACTGATCTTCTGCCATGTGTCATAGCCGCATGAGGGTAGCTTCTTTGAACTGCATGAAGGTGGCAACCGCATATGTGAAGCCTCCGAAATTTGAGCCGCATGGGGGTAGTTTTCAATTGAGCCGCATAGGACTAGCCACGTGTCAAGGCTGTATAGGCGTGGCCTCTTAGTATTTGAGCCGCGTGGAGATGATCCCCATGATCCGAGCCACATGAGAATAGCGACCGCATGGGGTGACTTCTTATACTTTGAGCCGCATGATGAGGGACTCCACGATCCGAGCCGCATGCGATCATCGGCCGCATGGGGTGGTGGCAGCCGCATAGGGAGCTTTGTAGTTGGTGGATCGTGCCAGAGGAGATTTTCTTCGTTTTTCGAGGAATACGCCGTCATGTCAAAGTTTATCATTTCAGTTTTAATGTCAGAGTTATTACTTCATGTCAGAGCATTTAATGGGAGCAGTTACTTTATGGCAAGCTGTAAAGGCAAGATGCATAGGGTCACGTGATTCTTGCCTGAGGCGCATGAGGCTATTGAAGAGTTTCTGAGCCGCATGAGGCTCTGATAGATTCCTGAGCCGCATGAGGCTCCTTCTGTCTTGAGCCGTATGGGCTTCTTCTGTTTTGAGCCACATAGGCCTCTTCTGTTTTGAGCCGCATGGGCTTGTCTAGTTCTTTTCCATCCTTCTACAACTGTGATGCCCTTCTGATTGAAAAATACAGGGGCAACATACCAACGAGCCATGAACACAATTTTTTGTGATTATTTGCGCAAAACAATAGAGTACTACGTAGACGATATCGCAGTTAAAAATCGTCTTAAGGGCAACCACCTCCAAGACTTGAGAACGGTGTTCGAACTAATGCGTGCACACGAACTCAAGATGAATCCAACCAAGTCTTTTCTGGGAGTCTCCAGCGGCAAGTTCCTTGGTTTCGGCATCACTTCAAAGGGTATACATCTTGATCCAAAGAAAGTGGAGGCTATCCTCGACATGCATCCTCCAAGAAACCTCAAAGAGCTATGCGGACTGCAAGGAAGGCTAACCTACATCAGACGATTCATTTTGAACCTTTCTGGAAGGTGTCAACCATTCACTTAGCTCATGAAGCAAGGCGTATCTTTCGTCTAGACTGAACAATGTCAACGCGCATTCGACGATATCAAGGCGTATCTCACAAGCCCCCTAGTATTGGTCGCTCCAATAATGGGGAAGCCTTTCTTACTATATGTCTGCGCTATGTACCATTCTCTTGGTGCCCTCTTAGCTCAGAAGAATGAATACGGCCATGAACAGTCAATCTACTACCTCAGCCGCACAATGGTGGGTGCCGAGCACAGAAACACACTTGTGGAAAAGGAATGTCTTGCACTGGTATTTGCCATCCAGAAGACACGCCATTATGTGTCTCGACAGACTATCCACATTATATCTAAAGTTAATCCTCTAAGAATACTCATGACTAAATCGGATTCTCTCAATTCCCGTTTAGCTACGTGGGCAATGCTGTTGACTCCATACGATATGCTCTTCGTTCCTCAGAAGGCAGTAAAAGGCCAAGCATTAGCTGATTTTTGAGCACCTCATCCGGTGCCAGAATCTTCCAAACTCTACGACGAAATCACCGATGAAGTAGTGGAGTCTAACACTACAACTGAAGAAATCCCCATTTGGTGAATGTTCTTTGACGGTGTATCAAGAACAGGACCAAAAGGAAATATTATGGCCGAAGTTGGCGTTGTGCTCATGTCACATGATCATCTGGTTATTCATCGTGCATATTCTCTCATGGAACCATGCACCAATAACGTGGCCGAATATAATGCCCTACTAATCGGCCTGCAACTGGCAAAACAACTGGGAGTTGACTATCTAGAAGCCTACAGCGATTTCAAACTAATAGTTAGTCAGGTCTGAGGGGATTATGAAGTTTTTTATGAAGATCTCATCCCCTATCACAAAGCAACAATCGAGTTGGCATCTACTTTCACCGGATTCTTCATCGTGCACGTGCCTCGACTACAGAATATAGAAGCAGATGCTCTAGCCGGTCTCGCTACTTCCTTGACCGTCCCTACCAATACTCAGCAGTCGATCACAGTGTCTGTTCGAGAACTATTCTGTATAAAAAAATGTCTTACATATTCATCATAGTTACACAACGGAAACAAACGTCGATATTAAAGACTGGAGATTTCCTTTCATAGACTACGCCGTCTATACAATCCTCTTCGAAGACCTGAAGGAAGCAGTGTCTATCCAAAGGCCATCCTTCAGATTTTACTACAATACAGCTACCAAGATGCTTTACTGACGCTCTTACGATGGGCTACTGTTACGATATTTATCAAACACAGAAGCCAAACATGCACTCCGGGAGGCTCACGACGGAGCTTGTGTTGCACATCAAGCAGGCCCCAAATTACAAGATCGCCTCAAACGAATGGGTTATTATTGGCCCACGATGATAGAAGATGCTGTTGAATATACAAAAAAGTGTAGGGCTTATCAGCTTTATGCCGATTTCATCCATCAACCTTCGGAGTTTTTACACCAACGGCAGCATCTTTGCCCTTTGAAGCCTAGGGCATGGACGTCATAGGACAAATTAGCTCGCCATCTTCCAGAGGACATCGGTTCATCCTAGCCATAACCGACTACTTCTATAAATGGGCGGAAGCTATATTGCTCACCGAAGTGAATACGTCAAACATGATCAGTTTTATCAAACATCATGTTATTTACTGCTTCGGCCTACCTCGCAGGATCATCCATGAGAATGGTACACAATTCGCAAGCCATGCATTCTATCGGTTCTGCGATAGGAACCGAATCTAGAACGTAGTCTCTACTGCCTATAATCTAGTGGCTAACGGGCTAGCAGAAGCCTTCAATAAAACCATCATTAAACTTCTCAAGAAGTTCGTGTCTTCAGAAAAACACGATTGGAATGAGAAGCTCGGCGAGTGTCGATGGGCCTATCGTAAAATGGTCCGGACTCCAACAGGCAGCACGCCATTCTCTCTGGTTTAAGGGAGCAAAGCAGTTCTTCCCCTAGAAATTCATATTCCTTCTCTTCGAGTAGCCCTAGCCAGCGAGTTGACTACCGAAGAAAGCTATCGTCTGCGACTCCAGGAGCTCGAAGCGCTAGACGAAAAATGCTTGTTAGCCCAGCAGTGCATTGAGCTATACCAAGCACGCCTTTCTAGAGCACTCAACAAAGAGTTGAAGGAAAGAATCTTCCAAGTCGGTGATCTAGTCTTAGCAGTGAGAAGATCGATGGTCATGACACACGAAATAAAAGAAAAGTTCCAACCTAAATGGGAAGGTCCTTTCGTCATAGAATCAGTGTATTCTAACGGTGCGTACCGACTAACCAAGCCTGATGATGACTTGCTCATGATGCCTATCAACGGCAAGTTCATGAAGAAATACTATGTGTAGCCTCTTTTATATAATGTTCACATATGTTCAGTCATGTAAATGTACAGTGCGATGTTTATGTGATTCGAAAAATTATCTAACTATTATCCGTATTTCAAGAGTCTTGAATACGCCTTGGATAATAGGTCCTCTAAAATATTTCCCCAGTGGAATCATTCCCGTTTTTGACTCTGTTTAAACTCGGTTTGGCAAAAATAACTCACGTCCCTATTACCTCTGAATTATTTTTCGATAATTATTTCCCCACTGGAATGATTAAGAAATGTTTTGCCATGTCCATATAACCTCTGAGCAAAGCATTCATCAAGGATAATCATTTCCATACTACCTCTGAATTATCCACTCCTACCTAACGTTATATATCTTTCCACGTCCATACTACCTCTGGTCAGATATAGAACATCATCTGCTATTACGTCCATATTACCTCTACTATCAGCTTTATCCAACTTATTATCTATATTCAAAAAAACATGAATATAAAACGGATAATAAGTCCACATCAAAATTTTCCAGCGGAATACCTACCAGAAATATCCTTGCTACGTCCACATTACCTCTAGTTCTGATATTGCACAAAACCATATTCACTTTGAAAAGATTCTTTATTCTTTACGTCTTGTAAGAGATGGAAAAGGAGTACAAGAGCCATGATGGCTAAAAAAAAGGTTACAAAGAATATAAGGGATACGTAGGCGATTGATATTGTCTCTTAGAGCTGCGATTTCAGCTTCAGACTTCGTGGTAGCTCGATGATGCTCCTCTTCTTGGCGAGCAGCTTCATCCTCGAAAAGGATCAGACTCAGATGCTCTCCCTCCAACTTTCTCAGCTGTTCTTCTAAATGGGCGAAAGTGGGGGCAGTCATGGCAGCCTGAGCCAAATAATCCTCTTGTTCAGATGTTGATGCCCTCAAGTCGGCTTCCAATTGGAATATCTCATTTTAGATCTGCGTAATGTGATTATTATTTTTGGTGATCTGTACAGCTAGTTTATTCTTTGAGGCAGCATGTGCCTCACTTGCAGCATTGAACTGGCCATACTGGTCAGCCAATTCGCCAATCTCTCCAACGAAGGCATCCTTTCTTGCCTGGAAAGTAGCCTTCTCCTTCGCAAGAGCCGTGATCAAAGCCTCATCTTCTACATAAAATAGTGACATCGGGCTTCGCTACTTGGTATCCCGAAACCTGGCCACCTGACCCTCCAGGTCATTCAAAACTTTCCTCAGAGTATTGGCCTGCTCTTCATAATCGACAATGCTCTCGAGGGCCGCTACTTGGCATTCGGCTACAGCCGTTACAGGGCCAAAGATAGCATTCCGATTTAGGACTCCAGGAAGCTTCACTTTTAGCACAGAGTAGAAAGCTTTGACGACATCCTGGGCCATCTTGTCATCTTCAGTGGAGGTCGTCGGGGAGGAGGCTTGGAAAGTTTCTTCCACTCCAGGAAGGGATACCTGACAGGAAGCCGAACTTGACAAAAAAATACATATACATCAGTAACCAAAAAAGATAGAGGGAAAATGTGAAAGAGTTGTAATTTTGTACCTTCGGCTTGCTTAACTCCAGCCTAGGCTATGCCATCAGTCTTGGCTTCATGGAAACTAAGAGCAGGCCAAGACTATTCAAGGAGAATAATATCAAGGCACTGAGCGGCATCAGGCCAGATTTCTTCCACAATCCCAGCTGGACCAGGAGCATATTCAGCAACAGCCCCCTCAACAGGCTGTTCAACCTCTCCTTCTGTAGCCGATACCGGCTCACTAACGGGTCCCTCTGCACCAACAAATTTAGAGGAGCCTGGAACAACCTATGCTCCTTCCCCAATACCTGGAGCTATCTTCGTGAGTGGTCTCTTCTCCTTGTCTACAAGGGAACATACAGTCATGGTCAACCTCACGAGGAGCACACAAAATCGGAGTCGAAAAATCTCATCCGAAGAGAGGCACAAAGATGACATACCTGAAGAAGGATGAGCCGATTGGACTTGATTCTCGTCTAACTCTTTCATCGCAGTTCCTATTGCAGACATATCCCCCACAGATATGTCATAGGAGGGACTGATCTTCTGATCGTTGTTATGGTCTGGGCCTTGGCCCTGATCACCCCGTTGCTCAGGTCTTACAGCAGAAGAAGACCCGCCCTCATCCATTGGTCGAAGATGAGCAGGGGACACCATTATCACGACCACCTCTTTAGATGAGGAGGCACCTACCTCAGCTTCAAATCTAGGGTCATGTGCAAAGGACAAACGCAAGGGTGAGAAAGCCTCTAAAGGCTTGACCAGAATGGCTATGTAGTCTAGGAAGGGATCTACCTCCCAAATAGTAATGGCCCGCGACGCCGTTCCTCCTCTTCCAGTTTGCAGGGAGGCGAGCCAGCACCCACTTTCTTGGCTCTCCTCAGGGCAACAGTTTTCTTCTTTCATTTTAAATTTGGCTCCTAGGCCAATTCAGTTCAAGCTTTCCTCTTCTGAGGAGGTTTGAGAGGAGACGAATCATCATCTTTCGTGTCCTCCTTCGGAGACACTGTTGGCTCCCTAAGGATAGCTTTTGGCTGCATTACTACGGTTGACTTCACGGTGGGAACAACACTCTCCTACCTACAGACCTTCGGCGCCTTTTTCGCAGGAAGAGGGCCAAACCGAGTCCCCAATATCAAGCTTTATTCATAATCATACCGGAGATAAAAAGTGTTGATCTGAACGTAAAATTTGGCGGCAGCATAGCACAAATGGGTCTCGGGCTTATCCAAGGGCAGAGTGAAGACTGCCCTCTTGCACCCAGCATTATGGTACATTCAAGCACGCGTCCTGTCAATTAAGCTGCCTATCTACTCCAAATATGGGCTGGCATTTCCCGAAATGAGCTGGCTTTGGCCAAACTGCCGCACGAAATGGCTCGGCAGATATGGCTCCAGATAAGCATGATTCCTGTTTCGGAGCACCAGATGTGATGGTATAGTAGATAGGAGCCAGTAAAACGCCCTAACAGTCAAACTAGTGGCATGAACTCCCTCATCCACTGAGATATCTCTTGTATTACCGCTGCCAGATGGAGGGGATACTCTGAAGAACTCATAGTTCTACAAAAAGCATAAAGCCTTTCTGCAAGCGGGTACACCGATGATGGTCTAATCTACATCATGAAATCTATGAAGAAAGGCATCTCCCGCCAAAGAATCTGCTACCGGCCCAGAATTCATCAGGGTAGGACAATGTAGTAACAGCCACCCCATCAGGAAATGATACGAAAGTTCGGTCCGGACGAAGTTGGTCGTGCCTTCAGGATTCACCACATTCCTAACAAAGTCCTGCAGACCTTGTCTAGTGGCACAGACCATCGCGGGAAGCAATGCAAGACGGTGTCTGAACGCCAGCTTTACAGCCGAAAGTATCATACTCCGACTTATTCTCTCAATGGACACCAAACCTCCAGGGACTATGGAGTCACGAAGCCAGATCATTAAGAAAGTTGCCAGCACAACTTTCTTCGACAATAGATATTTGGCTTGACGGAAGTAGTAGCCAATCGGAGACTCAGGATCATCATTGTTCTCAGTATACGCCGTATCATAGTCCGTCATCCGGGCTTCTATATCAGACTTGGTCATAGGTTTTAAGATCGAAAAGGAGGCCGGATCTTCCCCTTCTCCTTGAACAAAAATATAGCCCATCCAATCTCTCGTGTGGGGATTGGCCCCCTCAGTCCTCTGTTTCTTATTAATCCTATAACAGATAAAGAGGTGGCAGAGCAATTCCTTGTATACATCAATCATCCCAGAGTTTTGACTCTCCAGATCTCGGAGCTCTTCATCACAAGGCACGTATTATTCATAGGGCTCCGCGTCCTAGGAAAGCTTCGACACTTCTGGCATTTCGTGGAGAGCCAATCCCATCTCCCCTCCCGGGATAAAGAAGGTACAGGTTTGAAGGTCATATAACTCTGCCAAAGTGACAAATATTAGCCAGTTGACCCTTACACCATATTGAGTGGCCCTAATAGCATAGTAAAGGGCAGTCGTCTTCAGGGTGGCTTCATATACGGAAAGCACCCAGCCAGTGAGATTGCTCTAGATTGAAGATGGATACCTCCAGCCTTCCATCCATATCTTTCCTGCAGGATACGACACATCCCCCATCATCATTAAATTACAAAGCGTGTCAACGACATAAGGATGGATGTTAGTCGAAATATCGTTCTCTACGGCACCAGGTTGCAATCCTCTCATAGAATAAGATACAGAGCCCCGGACACACTTGAAAGTGTCCTTCCGATCACATGAGTCAGACTATATCCATCCAGAGATAACTTCGAGGAGCTCAGGAGTCAGCTCCTACTTCATCTGTCGCAGCACGGCCAAGACAGTAAAAGCAGATAAAGGGTATTGCCGCTCCATCGACGGTAGCCATTGGAAGTCAGCTCCAACTTCATCTGTCGCAAATTCATCTGTCGCAACTTCATCTGATTGTTCGGACAGATCACCATTGGGTTTCTCAAGCGTATGGTCTCACCATCTTCAAACCCCACACTATCACCAAACAGGAAGTATGGCTTCTTGAAACGACGTGCCCCTCCACGCACGAACTTCTCATCGTTAATCATCTGCCTCAAGAAGGTCGTATCCCATTGAAGCATGGCAAGTGTCCGCTCCGTAGGCTGGTTTTGACTGATCGCGACTTGAACTTTACTGATCATATTCTTTAGACTAGTACCTCTTCAAATTCTATCCCGATGAATCTGTATATTCAGATTTTCGAGGAAGATCTCAACAGACGTCTCTCTGACAGGCTAGCCAAATGCTATGCGCCCAAAGAAATAACCGTACTATGCGCCCGCTGCATCACAAGAAGACGGTCCATGCTTCTTTCAAAGTATTTCAAACTCGTTCAAGTGTCGAAAACTTTCAAGGACAAGAAAACTCATGATCAAAACCATTTGATTCACAAAACTTTTCAAAATCAGTATTTTTTAATTCGCCTGCATGATCACTTCGGATTCGAGTGATCATGTAGCCTTTTTCATTTTTAACCTTTTTAGCAAAGATTTTGAAAACAGAAATAACATCGCTTTTCTTTGTAAGAAAGAAAACCCAAGAGAATCTAGGAAAATCATCTACAATAACAAAAGCGTAGAGTTTTCCTCCAAGACTGGCTACTCTACTAGGACCAAATAAGTCCATATGAAGTAATTGTAAGGGTCTAGTAGTACTTACAGTGTTTACTGAATGAAAGAAAGACTTGGTTGCTTTATTCAACTCACATTCGGCACATACCGTGTCCTTTTTGAATTTGATATCGGGCAAGCCTCTTACTGGCTTCTTAGTCGATAGCATGGATATAGTATCTATATTGGCATGACCAAGAAGCTGGTGCCATATAATCTCTCATCCTGTGGGCGTAGAGGCATCTCCCTGCACTGTTAGTATCTCTAGATAGATAGAAAATATAAATGTTATCCTCTCTTATCCCTTCAAAAGCGATGTCTCCCGTTGACCTATCATAAATATTATATTTATTTTGTCCAAAGTTAATATCATATCCATGATCAGCAAGGTGACTTATGCTGAGCAAGTTATGCTTTAACTCGGTCACTAGGCAGACATCCTTTATCACAGAAGAAGGAGGATGACCAATAGTACCATTACCTATGATGTATCCTTTTAAGTTGTTGCCGAAGGATATATACCCTTCCCTCTTTTTCGATAGTGATACGAAAAGATTTGCGTCTCCCGTCATATGTCGTGAGCATCCACTATCGAGAATCCACTTGCTTTTAGTTGAGAAGGGAAGGTCCACCTACATCAAGAGTAGATGTGACCTTTGTTACCCAAGTTCTTGTGGGTCCTGAAATGTTAGTCTTTGGCACCCATGCATATAGATTTATATCTACTAATCTCCTTATTCTACATTATGGTGAAATGTGTCCATGTACCCCACAATAGGTGCAAGTAGCATGCCTATTTGTGTTGGAAGCATGTTAATAATGGTGTCTATAAGTAGCATGGTGAGAGTGGTGTGAAGCAGCAGGATAGTGACTATACGTGGCAGCAGAATAATGGTTATGTCTATATGCAGCATGGTGGTGATTATGTCTATGTGCAATATGATGATGATTATATATATGTGTAGCATGGTGATTGTTTGTAGCAGTAGAATGATGAGAATAATTTCTATGTACATGTGGTTTGTGTGCTGTATGAAAGTACGTATATATGTAAGCATGTTTACATACTGCATGTGGATGATGTGTTTGACTATTTTGAGTAGTCTTGTGCTATGTGTGTGTCTTATGTGATTGGATTTGAGGTTGAGCAACCTGTTTTCCTAATCTAATTTCTAATTTCTTAGAGACAGCATGCAGTTTATTACACTTAGTATTCAAACCATCAATTTTAGCAATAGAGATCTTGTGTCTATTCTTTTCTTCAGCAAGCTCAGTGTTGAGTGATGTGATCTCACGTGTTTGCTTTTCAATACGTGCTTCGGCATCATATAGGATTAACTTAAGCTTAGATACCTCATTAGTGACTTCCGTGGGTGGAGTGTCTCTAACATTATCAAGCAAAGAAGAGAGTTTTTTAATCTTGACTTCATAGCTTTTGATCTTCTATTTGGCATGTTTATATTTACTAATAACTTTCTTATGGTCATTTAGTAAATTAT
Organism: Iris pallida; assembly: GCA_029216955.1. Lineage (NCBI taxonomy): Eukaryota > Viridiplantae > Streptophyta > Magnoliopsida > Asparagales > Iridaceae > Iris > Iris pallida. The sequence goes on from JANAVB010037819.1 coordinate 8,363,900, forward strand.
TGAATGCGTCGCCAAGTTCATCAAAAGTGAAATCATCGAGAGTTTCGCTTGTTACCTTATCAGATGTTGCCATTAGGCATACATTGGCGGTGTCTTGAGGGCAGTCCTTTTCTTCCTCGTAATCACTTGCTTCACTTTCATGCCAAATGCTAGTGTTGGCATATTTTCTTGAGGAAGACTTCATGTAGGGCTTCTCATATCGGTTGCTTTTCTTTGCGAATGGACAGTCTTTTTGGACGTGTCTAGTCTTCTTGCAGCCATAGCACGTTGGTTCTTCCTTGTCATCTTCTTGTTGTTCCTTCATTCTTCAATTGAAGCAAAGGAACTTCTTGAAGTTGCGGACAAAGAGAGCTTGATCATCACCTTTAGAATTTTCATCATCGGTTCTTTCAGGATTAGCCCTTCGGCGATGAGCTTTTAGGGCAATCTCTTTTGCCGTTGGAGCAAGCTCTTCGAAGTCTTAGAGGTCAAGCTCGTGAGTCATCAGCTTTCCCATCAAGGTCTCCATAGACATTATGGTGAGATCATTGCCTTCTATGGTAGCTGTTACCTTAGGGTTCCAAATCTTCGGTAGCCCCCTAAGTAACTTGCGGATCTTCTCGTGATTTGTACATTGTTTGTCGAGAGATGATAAGGGGTTGATGACATCGAGGAATCTTGTAAACATTTCTGTGATCCTCTCATTTGGATTCATCTTGAATGCCTCATATTCTTGAGTGAGACGACTGATTTTCAACTCCTAGACTTGGGTGGTTCCTTCATGCGTCACTTCTAGAAGTCTCCATACTTCGTACGAGGTGGTGCATGTCGAGACCCTGTTAAACTAATTCCTGTCTATTGTACAAAATAAAACATTAATGCCTCTAGCGTCTATACTCGCCTGTTTTTTTTTTCGTCAGAATATTTGTCGTGGGGTTTCTCGATGAGATCATCATTGACAACTATCCTGGCGGGCTTTCTTTAACCATCGGTGACAATGGTCCACAGGTCGAAGTCTAACGACTTGACATAAAAACTCATCATTGTTTTCCAATAGGTATAGTTTGTTCCATCGAATAGGGAAGGCCTATGAGTGGACTGTCCTTCACCGTGATTGGAAAACATGGGTTGTGTGGTTGCCATGAATCAGCTCTAGGATGTTAGTCCTTGTTGAGAGAACAGAGCTTTGATACCAATTGAAGAACAAGTAGGCAACTCTATAGGAGGGTGAATAGAGTTTATGACAACAATATCTAATTAAAAATTAAATTCTTTCACCAATAGTAAATAATTAGAGTTAATGCAAAAATTATAAAAAGTGAGAAAGCATACGCAAACACAGCCGATTTTAACCTGGTTTCCCTCGTGGAGGACTAGTCCAGGCCTGAGAACTCTAGCTCAGGATTAAATCTACTATTTATGAAATAGTATTTACACCCCCTGCCTTTTCTTCAGAAGAGCACGTCAACTTCTTACAGTAATCGCAGTGGCGATGCTTAGAATTTTCCAAGCGACTTTTTGAACTCTTGCACAAACTCCTAACTGAAGAGCACTGACCACTTTGAGGCTTAGGGAGCTTGTGGCTAGTAGATGAGAAGGGTAAGGCTTGTATAAGGCTTTAGAGAGAAGAGAAGAGAAGATTGGTTGATTTTAAAATGGGAGAATTTAAGGCCTATTTATACTAGTAGCAATAGGCAGAATTTGGCCAGAATTCTGGGTCAAGAATTCAAATTTTTGGCCGTTGGACAACTAGCATACAACAAACCCTAAAAATTAGGGTCCTAAAATTTAGGGGACAGAATTCGGCCCGAACTCTATGTGGAGGCAGAGTTCGGCCCGAACTCTGTCTCCAGACGACAAAATAGTTCTAATGGGCTCATTGGACTAGTTTAGTTTTGGTAGAGCTTTTGGTTTGTGGGTTGAAGATAGGTAAAGGCCCAAACTGCTCAGTGCGACTCAGTTTACATTTATCTAGACTCAAGAAAAGTAAAAATACAGACTTAAAACATAGTACGTTGCAGGTACGAGCCATCGTCCATCTTGTACTGAGTTCAGTCTTGATGTATCATATTGTATTATGACAAGTATCATATTGTCAATTTTATCAATATTTGGTTGACTGTGATTTTGTGTCAACAGAAACTATAGACATATTGGACTCAAATCGATCACAAAAATTTCATCGACCCAAAACTACTCCAAGTAGGATTCGTAGAGCCTATTCTAGAGTGCCCTAACCTATTAGACCTATTTTAGATATATTTTTATGAATTAATGGCAGCCATATTGATTTAAATCTATTTTTAAATCAACTCTATAACTACTTTTCTAATTTGGACCCAATCAAATCTCTTTAAGATAAACCTTCGATTTAAATCATCAAATATGAACCAAATCGCCTAAAACCATATCAAAATCAATCCCCACTTCCTCTTTCTCATACGGAACCCTTTATTATATGATAACCCAAAATACTTTATATATTTATGCTCTAGAAACCGAGCCCCTCCTATTTATTTTCTATTTTAACACTTTTCTTTCCACCCAACAGAAACTCATCACCCCGATCTCTTCCAACCCTCATACCACCTTCATTTCAACCCTAGGACACCCCTAACACCCCGGGACCTTCCCGAGGAGCCTCAGCCCCTAATTTTGTCAATACGAGGCACGAAAGGCACCCGAAGTCGACCGAAATTATAGTGCCCCGACCTACAAGATGCCTTATAATGGATGGTTGGTTCGATGAAGCCTTGTTGGACTTGGGAATATGCTAAGGATCGCTTGGAAGGCTATACGATCGTGGCAGAAATGTCTTATGAATGTGAGTAGTGTTGAACCCTTCAAAGATCCTTTAGCTTCAAGCTTAAAATAAGGATAGTGTGTTGTGTTTACTCGTTGAGTTGTTCAATAGCACCTTGCATGAAAGTCTGAAAGATAATTAATCACATGACCAGTAAACTGTTGTGGCTAAATGACGAATTATGTGCTTGCGTGTTGTTGCAATAAAATACATGACAGGTGATGAAAAGTCCTAAATACTTGGGCGATGAGTATCGAGCCTTAGCTCGATGATTATAGGGTAACACAAATTTTAAGACCCAAGAACTCGGGAGTGAGTATGCTTGAATTATGTCCGAATGAATGTATGTTAAACTCATGCTAAGTCTCAAATAATTGGACGGTGAGTACATTGAGTTGGTTGGAAAGATGTATGGTATAAAAAATGTGGGAAAAGGATTGGGTGACAATATTCTATTATCCCGTCGCCGATATAGAATGTTGATTACGCCAATGACCCTGGAATGAATAAGATGGCAATACGAATGAGAATGGTGACTGAATTACTTAGTTTCCTTCTCATGCATTATATGTTTTTTCATAGATAAGTTGCATATAGTTGTTTTGTCATAGACAACTTGTCGACAAGGTGGTTCCTCGAACGGTATTCCAAGTCCTTGGAATCCGGTTCGTCCTGGGGAACCTCGTACTAAAGTAGTAGCACAGTGCTGAAGTAGTAGCACGATATACGGGACCTTCAGTAGGGATAGCTACCCGCACGGTAAAGGGCACCATTATACCTGGAAGATGGTCCAAGATGGCATGTCGCCAGTGACCTTCACATAGATAGGTCCAGTGCTAATGATGTCTTATGCAGGCAGATTAAGTTATTACTCAATTACAGGGAAGGATGTCGGCCTTTGGTAAGAAATCACCTGAACGGTGACAATTATATTGAATTATGATATTATTCTTAACAATGGCTTGCCCAGGCTGAGTAAGTATTATAAATGTACAGGGATGGCTACACGACCGTGGTAAGAATCACTAAAGGGTAATAGCATATTACTTTACAATATGTTGACTATGGGATTTTCTTGCTTTGCTTCTGTCGGATATGAAATGTTAATTGACCCTAAGGCAACAAGAAAGACCATTTTTAATAATGTTCTATAACATCATTACTTAGTATTGTCTTTATAGGCGAGTTGGGCCAGCACCGTTCGCCAGTACATAGATGATGTACTGAACCACATTTGTGGACATTTTATAGGTGTTCGTGTATGGGAGAAATCGTTGATCAATGCTTGGCATCGATTAATCGGATGGGTGCATAGAAGCTCTTCTTACAAGACGATGTCTTCTACTATACGAGATATAACATATGGAACAGTGTAACTCAGATGAACCAGTGAGATTGTAAGCAAAGTCGACATGTTCGGTTGTAAAGCCTAAATGGAAAGTGTATATATTCAGTTGGTTATTCAAGAGTCTTGTAATCAGTTGTAAACTCTGTATTCTGCTGCAAGTCTTGTAATCCATTACAATTATCAATAAAGAGATACATTTTCTTCATATCTTGTGTGACTTCAATTTATCTACTTGGTTTTGATGCACTGTCGTTGATTTCTAAGAAAAACCAGGAACTGTAATGGTTTTACCTTATATAAGTACAATTTAAACTTGTATGGTATCATGCCCAGTGTCTAGTTTTCGATCCTTCGAGATCGGGGGCGTGACATAATGGTATCAGAGAATAGCTTTATGTTCTTGGATTCTTATACGATTTGTTTCAAATCAATATTGCTACTAAGATGATTCAAAGCTGCTTCCACGATGATTCAAAGACTGCTTTCGTGATTACTCAAAGTTGTTTCTGCGTTGAATCAAAGTTGCTTCTGCGATACTCAAAGTTGCTTTCGTAATGAAATCAAAGTTGCCTCTACGATGGCTCAAGTGCATTTGAGATTATTCAGTATTGTTTTCAAATTATTCTAAGTTGCTCCATTGACTGAAAGTTCATTGATCCTTCTAGCCGCTCACTGAGTGTTCCATACAATAAGTCTAAATATGTACATCGTGATTTGTGTGCTTTATAAATTCTTAAAAGATACCAAAAACGAATAACAATGATACGATGCAATAATAAGTTGGTATGTGTGCTTGATATCTTAAATGTGGGATTCATAGAAGTTGATTGTTATATAACAATTGATAGTGGGTGATGGCATGGAATGTTGGAACAGAAATTGTTTATGACTTCAGTGAATGTGAATCGACAGAGTTTTGAGTTGGCTTATGTGCGTTGGCTTGGTTATGTTCTGATGCGAGAGAATTAGTTGGTAATAGTGATCGGCAGAGACACAACATGATGGATAGTCCAGAATGGATGTTGGTTTGGTGTGAAATAGGAGTATTATGTCGAGTATGGCTTGAGCTCTGAGTGGTATATGGCTCTACCCTCTTAGCGATAAGATGACCCTTGATCGTTTTTATAATATAGTGATTGCTTTACTTATAAGGTATTGGGTAGTATCGAATCGTAGCTGGAATTACGATTGATACATGAAGGCTGGGCATGTCCCTTGCTGATTATGTTTGGAGAACTCACTGCGAGATTTTGATGTGTTCGGATGAACTATAGCTAGACTTTGTTGGTTAGCATTATGTTATGTAATAAAAATTGTGAATATGAATGAATGCCTTTGTTGGGACCGGTATGAATTATAGATTTAGGCGATGACTTGAATCAGTTGGGTAAAATGGTTGTAGGCTCAGTATAATGGTGGGGTATTGATATCAAAAGATTTTGGGAAAACAATATAGGATGAATATTGAATGATGTCGAAATTGAGTAGTTGAAATTGCATGTTAGATATCGACAAACTGATGGTGATGTTAGACGCTTATCAAATGTTGCAAATGATTTAGAAGATGCAGAAAGTTGCACCAGTGACAGAAAAGTTAGATAATGGATTTGAGATAATTAGATGTGTCATGAATCAACAAGTTATGACCCTTGATTATTTTGAGGCTTAGAGAATGAGTTCTTGTCCCTTGATGCATGAAAGGGTAGATGTTTCTTATGAAACTCTGATGAATGGAATACAAATAAGTATCGAGGTGTAGCGATATTTAATAGACCCTGTCGGTGGATGATATTGTCGCAAGAATGACGAGTTTGGGTGGAATATAGAATTGATGGATTATGACTTAGCTAAATGAGTTATGTCATATTTACTAAATGACCGATGTATGAATGCTAGATAGATATGTCCCTATAGCTATCCATCTCAGATGAGTTAGTTGAATGTCTGGTTTAGCTTAGATTAACTGACCGTAGAGACTCGACTAAATGCTAAGTTGATTGTTGGAGACCCTTAGGATGTCCCTATTGGTATTGCGTTGGTATAGTCGGAATGAGTGAGATATGTCGGGAAGTAAACTTCGGAATGGAAAGAATATTGGAAATTTTGAAATTACAATATTGGACGGAATGACAGATTATGTTGGTTTCGAAACTTGGTTGCCTTTGTTGGAATATCAAAAATTGTTAGAGCAGGTTGGATTAATTGGTTGGTTGAATCATATTGAGTTGTATAAACTGATGGTAGTACTTTAAGGCAGTCAGAATAAATTCATTGATGGATAATCAGATCGAATTGAGAATAAGCGTATGACGGAATACGATAGTACATAAAGCCGATATCGGCGAGAGCGAATGTGAATAGCAATGACCCTCAGGATTAATGTTGCTGGAATATGAGAGTTTCCTATACGAGTGGATAACAAGTTGGCTGATTCAATGCAAGAAAATAATTGAGTACAACGAAAATTTTTACCAGAGTGGATTGATGGTAAAACTTGGAACGATGAATCATAATCGGGGAATTACTATTGCAAATAAAGCATATGGATGCGAACAATAATGAGTACATGAGTTGATCGATGAGATTCGTGGGATCGAAATAAAATGTGGCTGTTGGCTTTTATTAAATTTTGGTGGCATGACTGACATAAGACCTGAAAGGGAACTCTGGATTCGTTGGAATACTTGATACAACTAAATCAGAATATTTTGGAAAAGTTTGGTCGGTTGTGGAAAATTATTCGAGTGGGAAATTGCAACATTCCCTATGTTAATAGTTGGTTTGGAGATTGGATAATGAAATCGAGACTATACGAGATGCTTCAGAGAATTGCTAACGTTTGGAGGCGAGTTACACCGTAGCTCGTTCATTTTCTCTATCATTTAACTTGGCTGAAATGCATGTATTTCTGGGATGCCTAAAATATGTGTACGATTTCAACTAAGTGGTATGCTGAATTCAAACGAAGCCACGGGAGTGGATTATTATGTGCTAAGGAATTGCACGAGTGTCGGAGGAAAGATCAAAGATGGTAAACTATTTTTGAATCAAATTGGAATGCTGTGATGACATGGTACATTACTTGAAATCAATCGAGAAATTGCGAAAAAATATTAAATGGTACAAGTTGATCGTTGAGAAGTTTCATAAAGTCGGTTAAAGTTTTGGGGATGAGTTTTATTTTAAGTTTCAAGGACAAAATTTTTTCTTAGTAGTATATATTGTAATACCCCGACCCGCAAGATGCCTTATGATGGATGGTTGGTTCGATGAAGCCTTGTTGGACTTGGGAATATGCTAAAGATCATGGAAGGCTATGCAATCATAGCAGAATCGTCTTATGAATGTGAGTAGTATTGAACCCTTAAAAAATCTTTTAGCTTCACGCTTAAAATAAGGATAGTATATTGTGTTTACTCGTTGAGTTATTGAATAACACCTTGCATGAAAGCCGGAAAGATAATAAAAGATAATTAATCACATAACCCGTAAACTGTTGTGGCTAAATGATAAATTGTGTGCTTGCGTGTTATTGTAATAAAATACATGACAGGTGATGAAAGTCCCAAATAGTTGGGTGGTAAGTATATCGAGCCTTAACTCGATGAGTATAGGGTAACACAGATTTTAAGACCCAAGAATTGCACAGTGAGTATGCTTTAATTATGTCCAAACGAATGTATGCTAAACTGATGCTAAGTCAGAAATAATTGGGCGACGAGTACATTGAGTGTCACGACCCGCACCCTAGAGTAAGGGTACGAGAACGTAACAACGCCCAGCCTACGATGCAGTGTCGACGGTAGAACGATGTCCTAGGTCTCATGCATCTAACAGTATAAGGCTAAGCAGTTTATACTCCCCGAATGGGGGTGACATAGCAGAAAGTAAACTCAATCACATCTAAGGTAGAGCATAATGGAAGATAGATAAAACATGAAATCCAAAATAGATACAGCAGATAGAAGTCTAATTGTCTAAGATACACAAACCCAGAAATACGCCTCAAAGCTCAAATACAGTAATCCATAAATACAACTCAAGACAACTGAAAATAAACTATGAGCAAAAACCCTAGCTATCTATACAACCTCTACTGTGTCTCCTCTAGGCTAGAAGGCAACCTCCAAGCTATCTGTAAAATTTATCAACAGGTCCAGTCAGGACAGGAGCGAGCACAGTACATCTCAACAGTTCATAGCAGGTTAGAAAATAAAATCATGCAGAAAAGTAAGATACAGGTACTGAAGGAAATGCAGTATGTAAACAGAGAGAGAGAGAGCTGTAATAGAAATATCTACTATAAATAGAGACTAACAGTGGCTAGTGAGTCAGAGTACAATATAGACATGTAAATGGCATAGGAGATTCTGATGCTACACTATGGAATGATTCTGATGCTATACTACTTGGATAGTATTCACATGTCGATTTCTACTCCCCCGTACCCCCAAATAATACACAAGGATCCAACCAGGTTATGTTATGATTCCATGCAAAGGCCTCCGAAGGGTGATACATGGATGTCCCTTAAATGGGGATTCTATGAGATTCTAGAATACCCAGTAAATGGGATAAGGATTCAAGGAGACTCTGTGATCATAAGAGTATATGTCACAAGTGATCAATGAACCAATGAAGCATAGTGATACGCCATGTAAGTGAAACACACAAAACATGTAGTACCTGATGCTCTCTAAGGATAACATCTCAAGAAGGGATCCATATAGTACCAATCCATGTGACCAACGTGACAGTAACAAGTAAAGTAATTTAAAGCAGGAAAATAATTCTAAGCAGGATATGAAATGATCAGAGAATGTACTCGCCTGATAACCTGAACAGCTGATAAGTATAGGGGGGCCAACTGAAGCCACAGAGTCCTATTTAAAGCAACACAGGTTACAAGGTGTTCAAGTTGTAATAAATGAATCTCTACAAGCAATCTATATTATCCTAGGCTCTTCTAAGTCAAAACAACTCTAGGTCAACTCCGGTCAATAATCCAGTCAAACTAGGTCAAGTGTTGACTTACAGTTGACTTGGGTCAACTAGTCAACTCTGGTCAAACAGGGTCAATTTTAGTCTAATTATTAAAGATATAAAGTGTACTTCATTATTCGTACATCGAAACTTATGACACATAAATCAAGATAAGTTGATCAACGATAAAGTTGATAATCTTATTATAGTGATCCACGTGTCCATCTTGTCAATTTCAGCGATCTGAGATCACTGGAATTGACTGAGCTCAGTTTCGTTGTACTAATCCCGAAATACGAACATTATAAGAATTAATTATTAATAAATTATGAAAAGGTTAAACTCAGAGAATTTATCAACAAATATTGTCGGACGATAAAATAAACGTCGCCAACGTGTCTAGAATAGTCAAATTAGCTAGGATAGCCTACCCATCGGTCCAATTTGGACACAAGGGCAAAAAGGTAATTTTGGGTCAAAACGGTATCCGTGTCGGAGCCGTTCTGCACCGAAAAACGTACAAAAAATAAGTCTATAAAATATAGCAAATTATATGTCCACAAAATCAGAATGACGATACGAACCCAACGGTATCTCTAGAATTGGATCTGTCGAACCGATCTCAATTTGGTCCGTTGACCAGAACTTAGAATTTCGGTTTGCACGAAAATGCGTGCCGAAGCCATCGTTCTCAAAACTCAACAAACTACATCTCAACAAGTCCAGAAAGACGATACGAACTCAATGGTATATCTGGAATTGGATTCTGATGAGCCGGCGTCAAAAAGTCCCGTTGACCCGGACTGTGGGACCCACTTTGTACCGAAAAATGTGCCAGGGCCCACGTCCTCTAAATCTAACAAATTTTATATAAAAACAAGCTAGAACGATGCCCCGAGTCTACTGGTGGTGTTAGAAAAGAAATCTGGAGTCCCGTGTTCAAAAATGGATTTTTACAAGTTAGAAATTACGAATTCGGACGACCAAGTTTGGCGTCGAATTCAACCAATTAAACAAGCTCACAATGAAACAAAACTGTAGGGATAGCAAGAGGGTTATACCAGCTTCGTACAGAAACTGGTAGCATGCCAAACGGAGCTGCAGTAGAGGAGATACAAGCTGACGAAGTTGACTCCGTAAAACTGTCCAAAATTAATACAATTTAAACGGTCAACTTGGTGGCCGGTTTTGATGTATCAAACGATAAAATCAATGGACGAAAATTGACAGAAGTGAAGGTGTATATACCGAAATGATGACGGAGTGAAGAAATCACTGATCCAACGGTCGGATTTCTCAAAATTTGTGCACGAAGTTGTAGCGACAGGGCACCAAAATGAACTTGATTTTGCGTGCGTCACGACGGAAATTCGTGCGAAATGCACGAATCGCCTATACGTCACCCTGGAGAGCGAGTTGGCGGACCTAGGGGGTCGCCGGTGTTCGCCCACGGCGGGGGAGGCCAACCATGGCGGCGGCGGCCGGCCACGGCGGCGCTGCACCGCCCGTACGCGCGCCCAAGGGGCTGCCCGGCCTGCTGACGTGCTGCAAACGCAGCTGCACGGCTGTGCTGGCCCAGCCTGGTCCGGCAGAGGTACAGTGGGGCTATAGCCATGTGCGGCCAAGGCGGACGTGGAGGTGGTGGCGGCTAAGGTGCTGCGGGTGGTCTTGATAGTGGTGGTGCAAATGAAGTGGTGGTGGTGATGATGGTTATGTTGATAGAGAGGAGGAGGAAAGTAGGAGGAGGCAGCGGCCACGGTGGTCGTCAAGGGGCTGGGCTTGGCCATGTTGGCTCGGCCAAGGGAGGAGCTCGGGGGAATGAGCTTGGGGTGAGCTGCTGGTGGTTGGTGTTTTTGTATGGAAAAAAATATAGTGAGAGAGAGAAAGAGATGTAATAATTGTGAGAGAGGGAGGAGAGAGAAAAACCAATCCTAAGTTTTAGTGCCGGCTAGTGAGTGAAAGGGTGGGGGGAAAAGTTTTCATGTAGGAATTAATGGATAGGATTAATTAGGAGGATCACATGGCTAGGATTAAATATTGGGAAATTGGTCATTCCAAGGGAATCGAAATCAATAGAAATTTTCCATTAAATATTAAAAATAGGTAAAATGGGTACTTGATATTTTTCAAGGATAATGAGGCTGAGGGTGTCATGATGGAGGATAGCACGAAGTTGGGATGGACTTGGTGGAGCCGGATTGGATCAAAACCGAACATTGTACAAAAATCGAATAAAAATAGGTGTTGATGATTATGGATAAATAAGTAGCACATGGGGATTCCAATAAATGGGACACAAGTGGCATACGGATAGTAGGCTCAATATGGGCCATGTCCATATTTGGGTTGACAGGTTTTGGTCGACAGGGTAACCACAAATCAAGTTGGAAAATGAATATGACACCGTGGGGTGAAATAAAATCGGGTCACGTGTCAGAAAAGTTGTGCGAAGCAAATGGAGCATAAAATGGCATGTCTGAGTGGGACACAAAAGTCATGGGTGACGAGCGTCTCGAGTAGATCATGCATGAGAAGTTGGTTTCAAGAAACTGACTGGTCTTGTGCTCCCAAATGAAAAGTCACGGTAACGTGTTAATAATGATCAAAGAAAAAGTGAAAAAATTAATTAATGATCAAATGGTCTAAATCGATCCGAAGTTATACGAAGCAGAAAGAGTACAAGGGAAGAAGTTTGAGTGGGACATTATATACCGTCATGAAGGTAATCATGTCCACTACAAGACTCATGAAGAAGATTTCCAGAGTTGAACATCCCTGACACTCCAAATATCAAAGGCACGGGAAAGTACACTTAAAATAATAAATAGAATAATTTATTTATTGAAATTAAAATCAAACAGAAAATAAAATGAAAACAATTAACCCGAAATTCATGGTGCTCACATCCTACCCACCATATAAAAATTTTGTCCTCGAAATTAAAATATTCATACTCCCTCTAGGTCAAACCCCCACAATCAAGTCCCAGAACTTAAACAAATCATACCATCAAAAAGAATGGCTTATAGGGTCATGGCATATGGTGGCAGTGAAAGTCTCATCTAGGTATACTAGTCATGCTAACCAAAACGGTCATAGGGTATCAAACACACAAGCAATCTAGGGTGCTAAACTAGAAAAGATAACAAACCATCAAAACTGTAAGGCAGTCTACCATCCTATATAAAAATTGGTACTCATAAAAAAAAAATAAGGATAACTACCAATTATCTATAAAGGGGTACTATTCAAAAAAAATCAAAATTAGAAGTTAAAGAATGAAAGTCAATTGCATGAAAATCCAATCACAATATATATTAAGAATATTTAGTCTCAATACGATCTAAGTTGACCAAATTAGGGAAATCCAGATTTGGGCAATATGGAGGACAGGTTCAACAAAGTCTGAGAACGAGCATACAAGGATGGAGATTCAGGTCACAATAAAATTTAATTCAATTGAGTACAACCCAAGATATTAATATTATAAAAAAGGATAATCGAAGTCGATTTGGTTGTGATTAAGGAAACTAGGTGTTTGCCATGAAATATAAAAGAGTAGAACAATTATCGGAGGACTGGACTTTTACTTCACGTTACAAACTCGCTTGTACAAAGAAAGCCTAGGGACGAAAACCTAGGTACAGTAATCTAAGTACAATTGTTTATTTTAGATTCTGGGGGGTGAAGATAGAGGCTCGGGAAAGCGACGGCAGCTCTGCCTTACTCCTTGGACGACCGGTATACAGCCTTGGCTCCAGATGATTACTAGGCGTTAAAGAAATGCTTTCTTTGCTCTCTCTCTGTTTTTTTTTTCCAAGTATTCTGGTGCTCTCTCTGATCTCGAAAAAGGGGTCCTCTTGCAAGGGAATAGCACCTTGCTATTTATAAGAAGGGAATACAATCATTAGGGTTTACAATGATTGTCCCTTAAAGTGGCGGTGGCTTGTTGATTGATCAATCTGGGCCATTATTTTTGAGTGTGATGAATATGGGCCATTTAATGTAGATTGGGCCAAATCCTCTCAGTAATTAATGATGTTTGGAATAAATCTACCTTATGATGATCTGCTGATATCTGCGAATCTGAATGAATAAGTTTAATTCATTCTCCTGCCACGTGTCCTAGATTATTGGGATTTGACCCAATCTTTGATTGTAGTGAATCTGGAAAATTGATTGGCTTTATGACACGTGTCCTGGGAGCCACTGAAGGGATTAGAGCCGCATGAGGATTGAGCCGTATAAGGATTGAGCCGCATGGAGATGATCCTTACGAGCCGCATGGGGAGGACTCTGCTTGAGCCGTATGGAGATGCATGGTCCTTTTGAGCCGCATAGGGCTGTTTCGATCTGGGCCGCATAGGGCAACTTTGGCCTGAGCCGCATGAGGAGTCTTCGCTCGAGCCACATACGAATGTCCACGTGTCAAGGCTATGTAGCATTTTCTGGATCTCGGGGGATTGTGTCAGAGCTCTCCTTCGTTTCCCTAGGAGTCTGTCATTATGACAGAGTCATAGTTGCCTCTTTGTATCAGGCCTGTCGCTTCGTCAGAGCTGTCAGCCGTCAAGACAATTAATGCAGTAAGGGAAGGGTTGTTTGTATGCTACGTGGCACCTCTTTGCTGAGCCGAATGGAACGTATCGAGTCGCATAGTCCCTTGTGCCGCATGAATCTCTGAGCCGTATGGGCTTTCTGAGCCGCATGGGGTTTCCTAGCCGCATGGATCTTTCTTTATTATTTTCCATGCTTCTACAAGACCACCTTTAAAGTTTTCAATTTATAAAATTGAAATACTTTGAATAAGAAGCATGGCTGCGTGCAAGCTCTTCTAGCCGCATATGAGGTCCGAACCGCATAGACGTCTTGGACGCATGGAAGTTTCAGCCGCATGGATGGCTTAGCCGCATGGATGTTTCAGCCGCATGGGCTTTCTGTCACGTCATCGTTGCCACGTATGGCAATCTTTTTGGCATTAAATGCTGTTGATTTACTGTCAGTTTTAAAGGCCACTTTTCGGTGTGGGATTCCAGGAGTTTGGCCTTCATTTTAGGCGGCTCACCTCGATAACCGAAGAGTCGGTCTTCGTGTATGCACGAGAATCAAAATGCCTCACTTTTATTTATAAGTATGGATAAGTTTGGTTCTGAGGGATTCCTTTACTCTCTCCTTCATTCCAACTGTTGCTGTCTCGTCTTTTTTTTTCTCATTTCCCTTCTCCGATCATCGGACATGGCCCCCAAATCTTTCAAGGTCGCTTCTGCTACTGCGAAGGGTAAGAAGGCGACTTTCTCGTCAGCCGTCGTGCCCGAAGTGCACCCTGATGTCCGTCCTACTCTCAATGGTAAGGATTGCATTTAAAAACTTTGAATCCCAAAAACCCGTGTCTCTGTTGCATATTTATGCACAAGCCTTCATCCTTCGTCTGAATCACCCTAGTTTAACCATGATGGAGCCGCATATGCTGTATGGGCTGCATGACCCTCTCATATCTGGGCCGCATAATAGATGCCCGAGATTTGAGCCGCATGAGAAGGATTTGAGTCTCTAGATATGAACTGCATGAAGTCTCCCTTGAACGGAGCCGCATATGTTTCTGACAGACTGAACCGCATAGCATTTTGCGCCGCATAAGCTCTTCTGCTAGAACCGCATATGTTCAACTGATCCGCATAAGCTATCGAACCAATGTCACATGGAACTCCAGTCTGATTTGGGTCGCATGAGGCTGTGTTGACCCGAACCGCATAGGCTCCCTTGAAGCCATGCTACCTGAAGCCCAGTTGAAAAGTGAGCCGCATAAGGCTTCGTTGATCCGAGTCGCATAGGCTCGTAGGGACCTCTTTTTGAGATTTGTTCAGTGATTTTGCTTTAACCATCTTTTAATCCTGTTTCTTTTTGTCCTTTTCCAGTGAACCTCCCAACCAACCCAGCAGGAGAGCTTCTTGTGGGTTCAGCTCAATTTGTCGTGGGCGTACAACTCGACGGCTTTATTCGACACATAATGGATCAGCTTCCCACTAATGAGCCTAGGGAGAGGGTGGCTGTCATCAACAACCAGCCTTTCCACTTCCTTTGTACTATGATGAATTCGGGGAAGTCGGACGGAGAATATCTGAAACTGGCCTTTCTCTTTGGAGATGTCTTTTCTATAAAGAACTCCCGGTTGCTGGACGTTTCTGAGAACTGGAACTTTACGGTAGACGGGGTAGAAATCCACATTCTCGAGATGGAGCGGCATTTTCCTCTCTCGTGGTTTAACATGGTACCGTCGAGCAGGACAATGGTGGGTTCCCTGACTCCCACCCAATCGGGGATGTTCGTGGGCAACATCCACTATAATAGGCGTACGGGGTCGCCATGTACGGGCAAGGAATTAGTCAATCGGAGTGTGATGGGGCTGCTTCCTGGTACTTTTATAAACGTGGCTGGTCCCAACTTCACTTTTACTCGAGCTGATACCTTTCTGAACCAACTCGCTTGCAAGGGGTCTTATCCTGTGGGCGGGTTGTCGCTGCTGAATTGGATAAACCCCATTCCTACATGGACCAATCTTACCTCCTGGATCCTGAGGAACTACGGGGAGTCCCTTCGGGAGATTGATCTTTACTATGCTATCCGGGGCACCTGTTATGGGTTGCCCATCAACAAGCCTTTGTTCATGGCCCTTTTGGAGATGTTTAACCGGCGTACGGGTACTTTCTTCGCGCCTGGAGGAGAGTTGGGACTTGCTTTCCATGAGATGCACACTGTTTCTAAGCTGCCGTAGGGAGGCAAGGCTTTTGAAGTATACACTCCAACGAACGAAGAGTTCGACGATCTAGATCGACGATTCCTGGGCTTCGTCGCTGTGTACCGAAAACTGTTATGCCACCATAGCATCTGTCACTAGACTGCTATCAAGAAGAAGAATAGTTCAGAGTGGAACGCCCCTCATACCACGGCTTGGGTTGCGTATCTTTTCAAATTACGTCCTTCCGGCCGGGTTTCTTCTCGTAGTTCTCAAACCCGGGCGGAGGTAGAGGACCTAAAGTTGAATGCAAAAAGGTCGAGGTCCAAACGCGATAGATTTGGGAGTCGCACTGACTCCTTCAGTTATTTCCACTACGGTACCCGGGAGATGTCTGAAAAGGCACTTTTGGCCGGGTTCTTGATGGTGTGGCTACGGAATTGCGTAGTCTCAGGAGGGGCAGGTTCTACTGAAAAGATCAGCCGCCACTTCATTCTCCTGGCTGTGAAGCTGGTCTTCAAAGTCAGACTGGCACTTCTTCCGGCTATGGTGTGTAGCATACACCACGGCCTCCGTGCCTTTTCGTCCAAAGTCATTGCTCGCGAGACGACGCTGGACTTTGAGCGGATAGAACTACCATACCACTACCTCATGGGGTGGTTGTTAAAGTATTACCGGTCGTTGATGAGGCCAGGAACTGAAGAAGATGTTACTGCTAATGACTCCTTCCTTTTTCGATATCATCATCAGCCTTGGGAGTACGACACCATGCCAGCCTGTCGGAGGGCGTTGGCGAGAGTTGATGGGCCCGAATTCTTTGTCTCTCTTCCTCAATTTACTGCTAGATAAGTGAGGGGAGTACATGTTGATGGTGTTGATCCTCCCCAACTCTTATCTGAGAAGATGCTTCTTTTGCTGCACAACATTTTCCCTGCGCACATGGTATATCGTTACCGAAATAATGTATATCTGGAGCCGAATCTGCCCAGTAGATTTTCTCATCAATTTGGGTACAGTCAGCTGTTCCTTGATTGCCCTAGCGCTTGCCTGGGCTTTGAGGGCAGCGTCCTCGATGGCATACGGGCTTGGCATTATTACAATGCGGTCCATACCCGGGCTAGCTTCTCGGTCCTCGATGCTAAGACGGCAGGGGATATTTTGTACATGGTGGCCCTTTATCATGTTGCAGTGAGCAAGCTCCCTGTCGACTTTGACATGAATACTAGCTTCATTGCTGGCACTGGCTTGGCCGAGAAGCCAGAGGGACCTAAGAAGAGAAAGAGTGGGGCGAACAGGGTTCCTGTGCCGGACTCAGAGTCCACTGCGGTGGACGAAGAGGATGATGAGCCGGACGCCGATGACTCGTCGCAATCTTCAGATGAGGAAGTGAGGAATCAGCCCCCTACTATATCGGAAGAAAGGGTGGCGGGTCAGCCGCCTACTGGTCAAGACGTGGTGGTGGATGGTCAACCACCTGCTGTGCCCGCTCCTTCGTATAAACAGAGCAGGCGTGTGTATACTGATGATGGCAAATCCCACTCCACGAAGCGTGCTACGGTAAGACGTCACAGGCTATTTATTGATGATGCTGATGCTGTTTCTGAGGTGATTTGAATTGCAGCTACCTTCTCCTTCTTTTTCCCAAACTATGGCCTAATCATTTTATTTCGCTTTTCGTAGGCGTCAGATGAGTTTGCTTCTCAGGACCCGAATGCCGAGATCGATCCGGTCTTGTCCTATTTGGTCAGTGATGTGTGCACTGCCATCATTTTTGCTGGGGTTCTTCCGGAGGCGGCCGAGGAGTCTCACCTTACTGGAACCTCAACCCAGGGGGATGGGGGCTCTACTGCGCCCGTCTCTGAGACATCTGAACTTCAACAGGATGACACTCTCCTGGCAGGCTCCCTTTCGGGGATGGCTGTGACAGAGAAATCGGTTGAATTCGACTCGGGAGCTGCGGGTGGGCCGCAGCCTCCAGCTACGAATGGGCCGCAGCCTCCATGCTCTTCCCCTGGTAAGATAAGTCAAACTTTAACTTGTGAGGAAGCCTGTTTACTCCATCATCTTATCTTTTGGGTCGCGTGGATTAACGATTGCTTCGGACGTATAGGTCCTACCCCTTTATTGCCGGTGACGGTCATCGCCGGGGCAGATTCCATCAGAGGGGATCTGACGGAAGCACGTGTGCCTCCTTCTTTCCTAACCGATACTAAGGGGCCTCCAGCCGGGTCGAGTTTAGAAACCCAAGTGGCAATACGGCTGGGGCAAGGGACGATGCCTCCTGCACCCTCTTCTGCAAATATAGTTTCGGGGGTTAACCTTTCCGCCCTGCCCAGCATCCAGGCTCTTCGGGCGGCAGAAAAGGAGCTAGCTGCCATTCATGCATCTTTCCGTACAAAATTTGTTTCCTTGGTGGCGGAGATGGCAAGTTCTGCGGCTACTCCTTCGGTACTACCTGCCACCCTCCCTTTGACGCCGTCCTCTACAGAGGTTTTGGATGAAGTGTCCCAGGATATGGTCGACAGTTTCTGCCGCCACCTGAAGAGGGGGATCGAAGGAGCTGTGGAAAGGGGGACTCCCTTTGCTCTGGCACGTCAATGCGCCGGTGGCCAGATCAATATCCTTAGAACACTCCCTGGTGGCGGGGAACTGGCCGTTCTTCTGGAGCCTAAGCTGTTAGAGGCTGATCGTCTCGTAGCCCAGTTTCGCATGCTGCAACAAGCTGATTTACCTGCGACAATAAATCGAGAGCGCAATTTCCTCGTTACCGCGGTAGAGAAGGTGATGGTTGCCCGAGAATCGCTCAAGCCGGCTATATTGAAGGACCGCCGGGATTTGACTCGGTTGTACGATCAATAGAGCCGTCGAACTGAAGATTGCGCGGCTCGGGAAGCGGCTGCCTCCCGCGGGGTAACTGACACCCGGGAGCAGATCCTCGAGCTCCAGAGAAAGCTGGCCTTCTTAGAGTCTGAGCTCGAAGCTGCTTGTACTGAAAAAGGGATTGCCATTCAGGAGGCTGACAAGTGTGGTAGGGCTTCTGCCAATCTTGAACTTGCCCTGAAGAAGATAGAGAACGACTGGCAGGCATATATGTACTTGAATGACGCAGAGCAGTTGTCCCAAGAGGTCGAGTGCCGAGCTAAACAGAGGCTTGAGCGTGGGACTGCCTTGGTGAAAAACTGCCTCTTGGAGTTGTGTAATGCCGAACTATAGTCGGCCTTTTCTTCTTTTGTTTCTTTTTTCTTTTTTCTTTCTTGAGGGGGACGTGGTCCCAAATGGTGTAATGCTTTTTTCTTCTTTCAAATAAAGAGTACTTTCCATTCTACGCTTCATTTGCATTGCTTGTCGTGCTTGTGGTATTGTAATAGTGTTTGCCCCGCATAGGGGACTTGTTTGTGGACCTGTTACCCATGGCATACCTTGGTTTTAGGTACAGGTAACAAGTTTGTTTGGGGATACCTAGAACGGTTCCACGGTAACGAGGTCACGGACGTTCCGGGTATCGGGAAAAAGAATGCCATGGGGCAGCTGGGCTTCCGTAGCATGATGAGGAATGGAGGACCTGTGCTGATAAGCTTAGCAAAGGGTATTTGTGGGCCTATTATCCTTGGCGTACCCTGGTTTAGGATACGGATAATAGGATGAAAAGGGAACCAACATACTTACTCAGAGGTAATGAGCACATGGCAGGTATGAAGGTTTTGTTCACCGCAGAATCTTTCTACTCAGAGGTAATGAGGACATGGTAGGATTGGACCCGACGGAGGATTTTAGTGGTCAACAGAGGACATTTGTGGACCTACTATCCTTGGCGTACTCCGATTGTGGATACGGATAGTAAGTCGAAGGGGAATTAACATACTTACTCAGAGGTAATGTGGACATGGCAAGCATGAGGGTTTCTTCGACGGAGCCTTCCCACTCAGAGGTAATGAGGACATGGCAGGAGTGGGCTCAATGAAGGAGGGTACATAGAACGACTCAGAGGTAATGAGGACATAGAAGTTCTATGTAAGGGGTGATTTGTTTTTGGCGGAAGTGAAACGACTCAGAGGTAATGAGGACATGGCCATTTTGGAAATTTGTGGATCTGTTACCCTTTTTGTGCACTGGGAGTGCGGGTATTAGATCATGAGGAAGGAGCTCCTTTAAAGCGAAAAGTTCAGAGGTATGATCATACATAACTTTTCCTTAAAAGAGTGACCGGAATGTAAGTTCAGGGGTACCAGTGGGTACATGACTTGACAATCGAGGAAATTTGGAATTAAAATGTAAGTTCAGCGGTACGGGAGGATACATGACTCGATAATCTGGGAATTGGAGGATGTGAGTTCAGAGGTACCAGCGGGTACATGGCTCAAAAATCTGGAAAATTGTGTGGATGAGTTCAGCGGTACCAGCGGGTACATGACTCAATGATCTGGAAAATGTCGTTTAAACATAATATTTCTTCATGAACTTGCCGTTGAAGGGAAACATGAGCAAATCTCCATTTTATTTTGCGAGGCGGTAGGCTCGGTTGGAGAATACGGCCTCAATGATAAATGGGCCTTCCCATTTTGGCTGGAACTTGCCGGCGGTCTTGTGAGTCATAACCATCGGCCTCCGGACTGCCAGAACGAGCTCGCCCACTTGGAATGTTCTGATTTTAACCTTCTTGTTGAAGGCTCCAGAGATGCGTGCTTGGTATAGCTCGATTCGTTACTGAGCCAAGAGGCATTTTTCATCAAAGGCCTCCAACTCTTGTAGCCGATGATGGTAGTTATCATCTGTCGTCAATTAGTAAGTAAGGGCGACGCGGAATGAGGGTATTTGAGTCTCCAATGGGAGAACTGCTTCACTCCCGTATACCAAGGAGAATGGTGTGTTCCCGGTAGCTGTTCGGACTGTAGTACGGTACGCCATAAACATTCACCGAGCTTCTCGTTCCAAATGCATTTGTTGGAAGAGACAAACTTCTTGAGTAACTTAATGATGGTCTTGTTGAATGCCTCTGCCAACCCGTTTGCTGCTGGGTTGTATGGTGTTGAAGCAATATTCTGGATGCGATGCTTGTCGCAGAACTGATAGAAGGCGTGACTTGCAAACTGTGGACCATTATCGTAGATGATCCTTTGGGACAGTCCAAAGCGATAGATGACATGATGCTTGAGGAAGCTGATCACATTTGAAGTCTTTACTTCTGTGAGTGGAACAGCTTTCGCCCATTTGGAGAAGTAATCCGTGATCGCGAGTATGAAGCGATATCTACGGAAGGAAGCTGGAGTAATTGGACCGATGATGTCCATTCCCCATGCTTCAAATGGCCAAGACGCTACCGTCGGATGTAGAAACTCGGATGGTTGGTGGATGAAGTCCGCATGGACTTGACAGGCTTTGCATTTTCTTGCATAGTCTATTGCATCTATTACCATCGTGGGTCAGTAGTAGCCCATTCGGCGGAGACGATCTTGTAATTTAGGGCCAGGCTGATGGGCCCCGCATACACCGTCGTGAGCTTCGCGTATGGCTTCTTTGGCTTCTATATTTGATAGACACCGAAGCAGTAACCCGTTGTTGGATCGCCGATACAGTATTTTTATCTCTGTATCGTAGAAGAATCTGAGAGAGCGCCTTCTGATGGAAGTGGCCTCCTTTGGATTCTCGGACAGGATGTCATAGACTATGAAGTCTATGAATGGTTGTCTCCAGTCCGGTGCTACATCGATCGTTTGGACGAAATAGCTCGCCATGACTTGTATGTTGTTCTTAGGACAGACCAGCTCGTGGCCTATCACGTCAACCGAATGCTGAGTATGGTTTGGAACTGCTAGGGAAGCGGCAAGGCCTGCTAGGACATCGGCTTCGATGTTCTGTAATATGGGGACATGTTCGATAAAGAATCCCTCAAATGACGAGATATGTTGATCGCAATTTGGTGATAGGGGATCATGTCTTCGTGGCGGACTTCGTATGAACCCCGGATCTAATTAAAGATTAACTGCGAATCGCCGTATGCTTCAAGATATTCTACCCCCAGCTCTCTTGCAAGTTGGAGGCCGATGACCAAAGCGTTGTACTCGGCCGCATTGTTAGAGCAGGATTTCGTGAGGGAGTAAGCGCGATTGATCACCAGTCCAGAAGGAGAAATCAACACTACCCCGACTCCAACAACAATGTTGCCCTTGGGTCCCGTTCTCGAAATACCGTCGAAGAACATTCACCATATTTTATCGTAGGAGGCCACATGCGAGTCGGCGACCTCATCTGGGATTCCTTCATATATTGTGGATGACTCCGAGCCTGGGTGGGCTGCTAGAAAGTCGGCCAGAGCTTGACCTTTGACATCCTTTTGCGGGACGAAGACCAAATGATAAGGAGATAGCAGTATTGCCCATATAGCGAGGCGGGAGCTGAGCGCCCCTGGTTTAGTCATGGGGACTCGGAGAGGGTTGACTCATGAGATCACATGTATGGTTTATCCTATGACATAGTGCCACGTCTTTTGAATGGCGAACATGAGGGCGAGGCATTCCTTCTCCACAGTAGTATATCTATGCTCTGGCCCGATGATCATTCGACTGAGGTAATATATAGCTTGTTCATGGCCTGCATCGTTGTTTTGTGCTAGCAGAGCACCGAGGAAATGCTCCATTGCTCGTACATATAGTAAGAACGGTTTCTCGACAACCGGAGCTATTAGGACTGGAGGGTTTGACAAGTATTCTTTGATGTTATCGAAGCCACGTTGGCACTCTTCATCCTATACGAACGAGATGCCTTTCTTCATGAGATGGGTGAATGGCCGACATCGCCTGGAGAGGTTAGAGATGAACCTCCGGATGTAAGCTAGCCTCCCTTGAAGGCCTCTGAGTTCGAGAGATTTCTTGGGGGACCCATCTCCATAATTGCCTTTGTCTTCTCTGGATCGACATGATTTCCCTAGATTGTGATAATAAAACCCAGGAATTTGCCGCTGGATACGCCCAAGAAGGACTTCGTAGGGTTCATTTTCAAATTGTGCTCTCGCATCAGGTCGAATACCATCCTCAGATCCTGCAGATGGTCTCCCTTGCAGCGACTCTTGACGGCAATGTCATCAACATAGCACTCTACCGTCTTGCGTAAGTGGTCTCTGAAGATGATGCTCATGGCTCTTTAATATGTGGCGTCGGCATTCTTCAAACTGAAAGGCATAACTGTGTAGCAGTATTTGCCAATCGGTGTTCGAAATGATGTATGCTTTTCGTCGTTAAGAGACATCTTGATTTGGTTATACCCCGAGAAACCATCCATGAATGACATACGTTCGAAGCCGCAGGTGTTGTCAATCATGATGTCCGTGATAGGGAGGGGGAATTCATCTTTGGGGCATGCCTCGTTCAGATTGTGGAAGTCGATACAGATTTAAATCTTTCCATTCTTCTTGAGGAATGGTACTATGTTAGCGACCCAATCCGGATGCTGTTCCTCACGAATGAAGCTGCTGGCTATCAGTTTGTTGACTTCGACCTCGATTGCGTCTATGATGCCCGGGCGAAAGTATCGCTGTTGTTGTTTGATCGGCTTTGCATCTGGCCAAATGTTGAGTTTGTGAAGAGCAATATCGGGATTTAACCCCGACATGTCTTCATAGCTCCAGACGAACGCATCAATATATTCTTTGACAAGTTCCAGCAGCGATTCTTGCTGTCCGCCTGTTAGGCTTTTACTTACGAAGATCGGTTTTGAAGAAGATTCGCTGCCGAGATCCACTTGTATGAACTCATCTTCAGTAGGAGGTTCCCTTTATTCGAACCGCTTTTCCTATTGTGCATCCAGCTGTTGGGCCCACGGCTCTAGCTCGAGGATTTCAGGGATGTCTTCATCTTCTTTATAAGCGTCGGCGAATGCCATGTTTACTGACAAGATTTGCCTGAATATGTCTACGATGCTGGTATCCGAATCAGAAGTTTGTGACCCGGTTGAATGTGACTGCCAGTCATATTCTTCATCTGAACTCTCAGGGGTCGTCGTGGGTGTTACATACCCTAGTCCGTATCGAGTTTTGCTATAGTAGTCCCGTGGTTTGCCAGCCGGAACCGGTGGCTTCAAAGGTAATCATCGTCCAGTGCCGTAGTTCAAGCCTGGCGTTGTCTCCTGATCATACCCCTGTTTCTGCATGAGATATTTGGATTGGGGGCTATAAAGATACAGAGGCAGTCTCCCGGTATCTGACCCAAGGTCAACTTCCTCTATGGTGAAGGGATGCAGATCGTTCTTCCGGCCGAAGATGATTGGACGGTCCCCTCCCTCGATTATGCGGTAAGCGTCTTCCACTGGAGTAATCTGGATTGCGGTGTACACATTTGTCACCTGTGTGTGTAGGTGAGTGCCTATACCGTGTTCCATAGCATATATTGTATAAAGCTTATTAAGCTCGAGGTAGTTCAAAGATAGCCCTTTATTGATGAAGTAAGGTATCTTTTCTAGGGGAATTACATCATCTACGGAGGAAACATCAGTGTGGGCAGCCACGTATTTGGCTAGTTCCGGTTCCTCTTCGGCTACCCCCTGTATAAGCGAAGACTGAGAGGACGGCCTGGGCAGCTTGATCGTCAGAGGTTCGACTGGTAGAGCGAAGCATGGAGTTGTTGGCAGACTAGCGACCCCCGGTCTGGTACTCGATGCCAGGCGGGGAGTGGTTGGTTCGCTAGAAACTCCAGTCATCATTAGCTTGTCGGAAGGATTGGGCTTCTCTATTTGCGGCCGACCGACTCTCGGCAGCCTAATTGTCAATGGCTCCGTTGAGGGTTTTGGCATTTGGCCAGACCTTGGCAGCCGGATTATCATCTGCTCTTCCTGTGCCGAGAGGCTGATTGCGTCCTTACGCAGAGTGGCGGTAAGGGGTGCAGACTTGCCAGGTTTACGAGCTTGGAGGTGGATCATTACAGGTTCTTCTGATCCTGTGGCTATCTCGGTACGAGCTTGTACATCTCCTTCATCAAGGTGCCTCTTCGACTTTTCGTATAGGCAGGAGTCTGAGTAGTAGGATTCGACCTCTTTGAAGGGATCGATATCAGCAAATTCTGTCCTCACGAAGCTGTGTTTGTCGACATATTTGAAGCATTGGTACAGCGTGGAAGGCACGATCATATAGTCGTGTATCCACGGGTGCCCCAAGAGGATGTTGTAAGAAGTGTCTGCATCTATGACGTAGCAGGTGATTTCTGATTGGAGATCGCCAATTTGACACTTCAGACGAATCTTTCCAATAGGGTAGCTCCTGCCCGAATTGAAACCGCTGATGGCGGTGCTTGTAGGCGTCAGGCGATGCATTGGGATACAGAGATGATGTAGCAGACCCTTCGGGATAATGCTTATGGAAGATCCAGGATCAATGTGCATCCGATCCACTTTTACGTCGCCGACGTACCCAGTGTAGTATAATGGGCGATCGTGTAGGTTGGTTTTGATGAGCATGTCCTGCAGAGTGAAGACAATGTTGGGCATCGCTCCCGTACAGGCGCTGTCTTGGAGATCTGCAGGCAGGTTCTCTCCCGTGAGGTTGACCTGAGCCAGGTATGCGTCGACATTTTGAAGTGCATCGCTCAAAGCCGCACGAACATCCTTGGAGAGTCTCAAGAGCTCGTATAATGACAACTTGGATGGTGTATTGGCCAATTGTGCTAAGATGTCGAAGTTGTAAGGCTTCTCCAGCCCTTGTGGTGCCTCCTTTCGGAGGGATTTATCAAAGCGAGTTTCCTTCGGCCTAGGCTTGTCGGTCGTTGGAGGCTGGGCCGGTCCCGGAGCGTCAGTTGTAGCGGGCTGATGATCTTCAACCGGGTTGTCAGCCACGGGTTGGGATTGTGCCCCAGATCGCGTGACGACGGCTGTAGCTTCTTCGATATCTGCCGAGATCGTACGGTAGGACCTGACTTTTTCACTCTTCTTCTTGCCGCATGAAGATGATGTGGGCCGAGTCACTTCTGATACTAAGTCTGGATGGACCCACAAGACCTCCCCTCGTGATGTGGTGAGGGGCACCAGACCAGCAGCCTGATCTCGGGGAAGTGGAAGATTAGTAATCTCCATTATCGCCAAAGGGATGGAAACCATGCCGTCTTGAGTTTTCGTTGGTGGGAAGCTGCCGAATTGTACTGACACTATATTAGCTACGACTGTTACCTCTTCGAAATCGATGGCCAGAGCGTTCGAATCGATGAGATTTTGGATGTACCATTTTAGTTGGTAGCAGTCGTGTGTGGCATGGTGGACGTAGCGATGGTAATGGCAGTACTTTAGGTTCTCCATGTCCTCCTGCCGCAGTTTCTGTCATGGTGGAGGAAGCTGAATTCTGTCTCCTTGTATGAGCATGTCCAAGATGGGCTTGACGTGACCGTCTTCGAAGGAGTAAGTAATTTACGGCCATTGTTTGTCTACCGGCTTTGGCTCAGGTTTCTGTGCTGTATCGGCCACCATAGCCTGCTTACCCCTGCTGTCCCGATTGTTGGAGGGGCTACCCCCATTGTCATTGTTAGGACGCTTGCCATTGTTCTCTCCGTCCGAGATGTGCAGTCCCAATTGGCGAGCCTTCTTCAATCGTTCTTCGGCGCTTGTGGCACTGATGATGAACGTCTTCCAGTCCTTGAATTGACTTTCGCCCATCCAGAGACTGATTATTGGGAGCAATCTCTTTTGGCAAATTTCAATCAAGGAGGAATCCGGATTTCCAGAAGGCAGCTTCATTGCGGTTTGGCGAAACCGTTCGATGTAGTTTTTTGTCAGCTCTTTCTCTCCTTGGACGATGTCCATGAGGATGGACATTGTGATGTCTTGCCATACTTCATATATTCTCTCCAAGAACATGCGCGTGAAGCCAGCGAAGGAGTGGATGGAGTTGTCTGGTAGGTTGCGGTACTAGTCGAAGGCGACCCCTTTCAATGCACCGATGAATAATCGGGTGAGGATGGCATCGTCATGGGGCAGATGGTCGGTAGTGACCTCGAAGTAAGTGATGTACCGACTTGCTGAGGTCTTGCCATCATAGGGATTGATATTGAACGGCTTATATCTTGGTGGGAATGGAACGTCCCTCCAGGCGGCGGGGTACGGTTGCCGTATTCTGAGGTCTTGAAGTTTTTTCGAGCGTGAAACATGGCTCGGAGCTCCTAGACCTCTCTTCTCGCTTCGCGGGCCTCATCCACGGCGGTGGTGGCCGTTATTTCAGGAGGATTGTTGCCCGAATTTGGTGCTACTGAATTCGAGTCCACATTGACCGCGGGACCCATGCTTATTTGGCCGGGCGTCCCTCCTTGCAGAGCTGGAAGGGCCGCTTTAATCTCGTCCACAGATTTAACCAAGACAAGCAATATGGCCTCCAGAGTGTCGATGCGTTGCCGTTCACTGGAACCACCTTGGCTGCTATCTGTCATGAATACCGTTTTTACATGAGGGGAGATGGACGGAGCGGTAGAAGAAGCACCCTCTGAATCATACCCATGTACCGGGAAATCATCGGGATATGTGGGAATGTTCTCCTCGGGTTAGAACTCAGAAGGAGCAGTACCCCCAACTTCAGAGGTTGCTTCATCTTGAGAGTCGTGGACGTCCTCGTGGACGTTAGTATTTGTTGTATCTGACGGAAGAGTTGCTTCCCTCGACTCGTCTCCTTGGAACATCGGATTATCGTGGATGTTCGGAGGAGTGCTACCCCAGTCTCAGTGACCCCCTGTGTTGTGGACAACGAATCTCCCATTATAGCAGATTTCGTCTTAGAACGAGTACCTTGAAAAACTTCGGTGATGGGCACCCGCTTAGACGATAGTCTTTTAGTCGCAGTGGTTGAAATCTTCGGGCTGGGATTATTTGTATTCTTCCCTCTTCCATCAGCAGAAACTTTCTAAGCAGAGTTGCAGGGGACGACGGGAAGTGCTTCGTCCTCGGAAGACGGTTGTTGCAGTCTTTGAAAGACGGACTGCCGGTCTTCTCGCACTGTCGTATTATTGCAGCAGCAGTTGACGATGACTTGGGTGCAGTGACTTCCGTGGGAGGACTGTTTACACCCCAATGCGTCTTCTCTTTCCTTGCATTTGTGGAGGATGGCCTCACGTAAGTCAGATGGGTCTGGATCGACCATGTTTGCTCCCTGGATTTTGGGAGACTTTTGGGAACCTCTCCGTCCTTTTGTCGCCGGGGGCTGGACTCGAGTGGTTCTGTACAACCTCCCATCTGAGGCCCGTATAACAGTATATGGGACACTCGGATGGTCAGAGATCGGATCAGCAGACCGAACTTGCCAAGTTTGTGCTGTCTTAGACTTCTTCACTCTAGTGCGTAAGGGCACATAGTAGGAAGAGTCTAAGTGATGCTGGAGAGAGTCAGACATGTCTTCTTGGGAGCACAAGAGATCAGGACCATAGGAGAGGCGATCGAAGATAGAGCCATGTGAAGTGGGTGTCATACGGCTGTCATCAGTAATCTTCATGTGGCTGGGAGTCTCAGCCGCATGAGTTTTCTTCATGCGGCTGGATGATCTGTCCGCATAGACTTTCTTCATGCGGCTGGATGATCTGTCCGTATAGATTTTCTTTATACGACTGGATGATCTGTCCGCATAGATTTTCTTCATACGGTCGGCAGATTCATCCGCATGAGCCTCATGCATGTGGTTGGCAGATTTGGCCACAGGAGTGTTCGGCTTCTTCTTGGGGTGCATAGAGTCGCTCTTTGCCCCTGCAAGTCCAGCATCGTAGTGCTTTCCTCTGCCGGACTTGGGGACAGCAGAGTGCTCTATGGCTCGAAGTGGGGCCGTATGAGAGTTGCCTTCGCCGTCTTGGGTAGCAGGGAGTACTCCGTCGAGGGCCTGGGGAGGAGTAAAAGATTTTGGCCTCCATTCTTTACAAGCCTTCGTTGTGCGGGTGCGCTTTTGGACCGGGCCAGCGCTTCCTTCGGAGAGCATTTCTTCGAACGCCTGTTGGTCGAAACGGACGACCATCTCCTGTTGTGTGGAGCCAAGTTTGGCTGCATCCGATTGCGTCACCAACTCCTCAGCCGTGGAGAAGTTTGTCCCAGCAGAGTCGCCATCGTGTTTGCCATGAAATATAAAAGAGCAGAACAATTATCGGAGGACTGGACTTTTACTTCACGTTACAAACTCGCTTGTACAAAGAAAGCCTAGGAACAAAAACCTAGGTACAGCAATCTAAGTACAATTGTTTATTTTAGATTCTGGAGGGTGACGATAGAGGCTCGGGAAAGCGACGGCAGCTCTGCCTTACACCTTGGACGATCGGTATGCAGCATTGGCTCCAGAAGATTGCTAGGCGTTGAAAAAATGCTCTCTTTGCTCTCTTTCTACTTTTTTCTCCAAGTATTCTGGTGCTCTCTCTGATCTCGAAAAAAGGGTCCTCTTGCAAGGGAATAGCACCTTGCTATTTATAAGAAGGGAATAACATCATTAGGGTTTACAATGATTGTCCCTTAAAGTGGCGGCGGCCTGTTGATTGTTCAATTTGGGCCATTATTTTTGAGTGTGATGAATCTGGGCCATTTAATGTAGATTGGGCCAAATCCTCTCGGTAATTAATGTTGATTGGAATAAATCTCCCTTATGATGATCTGCTGATGTCTGCGAATCTGAATGAATAAGTTTAATTCATTCTCCTGCCACGTGTCCCAGATTATTAGGATTTGACCCAATCTTTGATTGTAGAGAATCTGGGAAATTGATTGGCTTTTTGACACGTGTCCTGGGAGCCACTGAAGGGATTAGAGCCGCATAAGGATTGAGCCGCATAAGGATTGAGCCGCATGGAGATGATCCTTGCGAGCCGTATGGGGAGGACTCTGCTTGAGCCGCATAGGGATATTTCGATCTGGGCCGCATAGGGCAACTTTGGCCTGAGCCGCATGAGGAGTCTTCGCTCGAGCCGCATACGAATGTCCACGTGTCAAGGCTATGTGACATTTTCTGGATCTCGGGGGATTGTGTCAGAGCTCTCCTTCGTTTCCCTAGGAGTCTGTCATTATGACAGAGTCATAATTGCCTCTTTGTATCAGGCCTGTCGCTTCGTCGGAGCTGTCATCCGTCAAGCCAATTAATACAGTAAGGGAAGGGTTATTTGTATGCTACGTGGCACCTCTCTGCTGAGCCGCATGGAACGTATCGAGTCGCATAGTCCCTTGTGTCGCATGAATCTCTGAGCCGCATGGGCTTTCTGAGCCGCATGGTATTTCCTGGCCGCATGGATCTTTCTTTATTATTTTCCATGCTTCTACACTAGGATTTAATGATATTGAAAAAACCTTTTTAGAGAAAAACAGGAAAAGATTTCATACGAAGTCAGTAAATAATCTCCCTCTAATACTATCAGTTTATCATTGCCCAATCATATTTTTATCTCACAAGTCCTAATATAAAAAAAATCAACCCTTATATGACTATCATCAAAAAAAAAATATTTTTATAACCTTCAGTCATCTAAACCTTTACAATGATCACCATAGATAAAATTCCAAACTTTTAAAACATTTCCCACGAGGCATACCCCTCTTAGTTAGGTATCAACACTTATTCATTTAATCAAATTTTAAAATTCCTTCACCTCGTTCTAAATTAGATCTGAAACCTCTAAATCCAGTTTATAAAATCCTTGTACTTGTTAAAGTCAAGTCTCGTACTCTCTCAATTCTAATACCACTATGTCATACAATTTATTCTTGTTTATAAATCAACCTTCATATTTTCTTCAACGTTCACCTTCAATTATTATCCTTTTGAATTCTACAATTTTCTCCAATCATCTAAAAATAATTCCTATAACTTAAAATCCTTGTGTTCTCTCTGTCTCTAGCCACCCTCTTACAATATCTAGTTCAATTTCGCAAGATCATCGAATACAATTAAATTCTCCTTTCCATCTCTAAATTTCTACATAGCCTTGTAATAGTTCCTAAGAATCAATAACCAAGATTTTCTAAGTTCTCAAAACTAGGTTGACCTCTGATATCCTTATTAGTTTTTTTTTGAAATACATCCATGAATTACTCATAACAAAAATTTTCTGTGATTGTTTCTAAATTGATAACATTTATCACTCGATTCCATTCTAAACCTTTACCACATCTCCCTCTCAATTTTTTTTCATAATTGACATCCAACATTCTGATTCCTACAAAATCATCCTATGATTACCATTTACGTCATTTTCG
Source organism: Iris pallida (assembly GCA_029216955.1). Taxonomy (NCBI): domain Eukaryota; kingdom Viridiplantae; phylum Streptophyta; class Magnoliopsida; order Asparagales; family Iridaceae; genus Iris; species Iris pallida. The sequence continues at coordinate 8,394,914 of JANAVB010037819.1, forward strand.
AACTAGATGATTTATGCCACTTCCTCAACATTTCTCAGGTAAAATGATATGAAGATTCAAGGGTTTAAAGTCTACCTGACAGAATTAGATATGAGACAGGGAATTGATGTAATCATGACAGTTGTATAAGACAAAGAATGATGGAAATAAAATATTGGCAGGAAGAGAATGATAAAAGAATCTGTTCTGCTTATCTGTTTAAAAGAAGGAACCATTTTGAAACCCAGAGCTAAAATATCAAATCCAAGGTAAGGTCTAGCAAAATCATCGATTCATTGTATTAAGAAGAAATTCATAGTAAGAAGTTGCACAAGGTTCATAAAACAGCTAAACCTATTCCTAAGTTAAATAATAAGAAACAAAACAAAACAAACAAATAATAATTTTTTTTGAAGGACTGGAACAAAAATAAAGAAAACATGTTCGAAAACATTTAAGGTACAATCTGATAATCATATGCGTCTATCCAAAATCATGGTACTCTAAATCCTCGTCATACTAGTAAGCAAGGCTACGATAATCACAGAGTCCTCGACTTAGGCACATACCTCTAGAATCATGGTATTTAACATTTTTGCGATGCCACTAGCTTGGCTGCAAAAATCTTAAATTCCTACACCCGAGAAATATATCCAAGTCAGACTATATGTCCTCACCATGCTGGCTAATGTGACAGTAGAAGACTAGATTTCCATAACTTAGATGACCTAGCCCATATAATTTCATCTTGACAAAAATTAAATTAAATCAACAATGAATACCCAAAAATTAAATTTATCAACGAACATCAAGATTCAAAAATGAACAAAAATCTATCAAATCATATACTCGGATGCTACAGCTAACATCAATATTCAAAATTCAACAATCTTCCATCAAACTCAATAAATACAAACTCAAATTCAACAATAATCCATCAAACTCAAATCCAACAACAGAAAGTAAAGATAAATCAAATCAAGGAGAGAAGAGTATTCAAATCGGTGTTAAACAAGATTCTCAAGGGTCGTCCCAGGAATCTCTCAAGGGATCCTAATTGTGATTGAGTACCTTCAAAATATATCCTAATCCTACTGTAGGCTGTAGTGGTACTCTAGTTCGAATACCACTACATAAACTCGACCTGCATGGGCCACCACTAAAAACGTGTCACGACCCGCACCCTAGAGTAAGGGTACGAGAACGTAACAACGTCCAGCCTACGCCGCAATGTCGGTGGTAGAACGCTGTCCTAGGTCTCATGCATCTAACAGTATAAGGCTAAGCAGTTTATACTCCCCGAATGGGGGTGACATAGCAGAATGTAAACTCAATCACATCTAAGGTAGAGCATAATGGAAGATAGATAAAACATGAAATCCAAAAGAGATACAGCAGATAGAAGTCTAAGTGTCTAAGATACACAAATCCAGAAATACGTCTCAAAGCTCAAATACAGTAATCCATAAATACAACTCAAGACAACTGAAAATAAACAATGAGCAAAAACCCTAGCTATCTATACAACCTCTACTGTGTCTCCTCTAGGCTAGCAGGAAACCTCCAAGCTATCTGTAAAATTTATCAACAGGTCCAGTCAGGACAGGAGCGAGCACAGTACATTTCAACAGTTCATAGCAGGTTAGAAAATATAATCATGCAGTAAAGTAAGATACAGGTACTGAAGGAAATGTTGTATGTAAACACAGAGAGAGAGCTGTAATAGAAATATCTACTATAAATAGAGACTAACAGTGGCTAGTGAGCCAGAGTACAATATAGACATGTAAATGGCATAGAAGATTCTGATGCTACACTATGGAAAGATTCTGATGCTACACTACTTGGATAGTATTCACATGTCTATTTCTACTCCCCCGTACCCCCAATCAACACACAAGGATCCAACATGGTTATGTTATGATTCCATGCAAAGGCCCCTGAAGGATGATACATGGATATCCCATAAATGGGGATTCTAGGAGATTCTAGGATACCCAGTAAATGGGATAAGGATTCAAGGAGACTCTGTGATCATAAGAGTATATGTCACAAGTGATCAATGAACCAATGAAGCATAGTGATACGCCATGTAAGTGAAACGCACAGAACATGTAGTACCCGATGCTCCCTAAGAATAACATCTCAAGAAGGGATCCATATAGTACCAATTCGTGTGACCAACGTAACAATAACAAGTAAAGTAATTTAAAGCAGAAAAATAATTCTAAGCAGGATATGAAATGATCAGAGAATGTACTCGCATGATAACCTGAACAGCTGATAAGTATAGGGGGTCCAACTAAAGCCACAGAGTCCTATTTAAAGCAACACAGGTTACAAGGTGTTCAAATTTTAATAAATGAATCTCTACAAGCAATCTATATTATCCTAGGTTCTTCTAAGTCAAAATAACTCTAGGTCAACTCCGGTCAATAATCTAGTCAAACTAGGTCAAGTATTGACTTACAGTTGACTTGGGTCAACTAGTCAACTCTGGTCAAACAGGGTCAATTCTAGTCTAATTATTAAAGAAATAAAGTGTACTTCGTTATTCGTACATCGAAACTTACGACACGCAAATCAAGATGAGATGATCAACGGTAAAGTTGATAATCTTATTATAGTGATCCATGTGTCCATCTTGTCAATTTTAGCGATGTGTGATCACTGAATTGACTGAGCTCAGTTTCGTTGTACTAATCCCGAAATACGAACATTATAAGAATTAATTATTAATAAATTATGAAAAGGTTAAACTCAGAGAATTTATCAACAAACATTATCGGACGATGAAATAAACATCTCCAACGTGTCCAGAATAGTTAAATTAGCTAGGATAGCCTACCCATCGGTCCAATTTGGACACAAGGGCAAAAAGGTAATTTTGGGTCAAAAACGGTATCCGTGTCGGAGCCGTTCTGTACCGAAAAACGTGCAAAAAAACAAGTCTATAAAATATAGCAAATTATATGTCCATAAAACCAGAATGACTATATGAACCCAACGGTATCTCCAGAATTTGATTCCGTTGACCCGATCTCAATTTGGTCCGTTGACCAGAACTTGGAATTCCGGTTTACACAAAAATGCGTGTCGGAGCCATCGTTCTCAAAACTCAGCACACTACATGTCAACGAGTCAAGAAAGACGATACGAACTCAACGATATATCCGGAATTGGATTCTGATGAGCCGGCATCAAAAAGTTCCGTTGACCCGGACTGTGGGACCTACTTTGTACCGAAAAACGTGTCAGGGCCCACGTCCTCCAAATCTAACAAATTTTATATAAAAACATGCCAGAACGATGCCACGAGTCTACTTGTGGTGTCAGAAATGAAATCTGGAGTCCCGTATTCAAAAATAGAATTTTACAAGTTAGAAATTACGAATTCGGACGGCCAACTTTGACGTCGAATTCAACCAATCAAACAAGCTCACAATGAAACGAAACTGGAGGGGTAGCAAGAGGATTATACCAGCTTCGCACAGAAACTGGTAGCATGCCAAACGGAGCTACGGTGGAGGAGATACAAGCTGACGAAGTTGACTCCGCAAAACTGTCCAAAATTAATACAATTTAAATGGTCAACTTGGTGGCCGGTTTTGATGTATCAAACGATAAAATCAACGGACGAAAATTGACAGGAGTGAAGGTGGATATACCGAGATTGTGATGGAGCAAAGAAATTGCCGATCCAACGGTCAGATTTTTTGAAAATTATGCACGAAGTTGCTGCGACGGGGCACCAAAATGGACTTGATTTTGCGCGCGTCACGGCGGAAATTCGTGCGAAATGCACGAATCGCCTATATGTCGCATCGGAGAGCGAGGTGGCAGACCCAGGGGGGTCGCCGGTGTTCGCCTACGGTAGGGGAGGCCAACCATAGTGGTGGCGGCCGGCCACGACGGCGCTGCACCGCCCGTACGTGCGCCCAAGGGGCTGCCCGGCCTACTGACGTGCTGCAAATGCAGCTGTACGCACAGCTGCACGGCTGTGCTAGCCCAACCTGGCCCGGTGGAGGTGCGACGGGGCTGCGACCAGGTGCGACCAAGGCGGACGTGGAGGTGGTGGCGGCTAAGGTGGTGCGGGTGGTGTTGATAGTGGTGGTGGAAATGAAGTGATGGTGGTGATGATGGTTATGTTGATAGAGAGGAGGAGGATAGTAGGAGGAGGCTGCGGCCATGGTGGTCGTCGAGGGGCTGGGCTTGGCCAAGTTCGCTCGACCAAGGGAGGAGCTTGGGGTGAGCTGCTGGTGGTTAGTGTTTTTGTATGGAAAAAAATATAGTGAGAGAGAGAAAGAGATATAATAATTGTGAGAGAGGAAGGAGAGAGAAAAACTAATCCTAAGTTTTAGGGCCGGCCAGTAAGTGAAAGGGTGGGGGGAAATTTTCATGTAGGAATTAATGGATAGGATTAATTAGGAGGATCACATGGCTAGGATTAAATATTGGAAAATTGGTCATTCCAAGGGAATCAAAATCAATGGAAATTTTCCATTAAATATTAAAAATAGGTAAAATGGGTACTTGATATTTTTCAATGATAATGAGGCTGAGGGTGTCATGATGGAGGATAGCACGAAGTTGTGCTGGACTTGGTGGAGCCGAATTGGATCAAAACCGGATATTGTGCAAAAATCGAATAAAAATAGGTGTTGATGATCATGGGTAAATAAGTAGCACATGGGGATTCCAATAAATGGGACACAAGTGGCATATAGATAGTAGGCTCAATGTGGGCCATGTCCATATTTGGGGTTGACAGGTTTTGGTCGACAGGGTACCCACAAATCAAGTTGGAAAATAAATGTGACACCGTGGGGTGAAATAAAATCGAATCACGTGTCAGGAAAGTTGTGCGAAGCAAATAGAGCACAAAATGGTATGTCTAAGTGGGACACGAAGGTCATAGGTGACGACCGTCTCGAGTAGATCGTACATGAGAAGTTGGTTTCAAGAAATTGACTGGTCTTGTGCTCCCAAATGAAAAGTCACGGTAACATGTTAATAATGATCAAGGAAAAGAGTGGAAAAATTAATTAATGATCAATTGGTCTAAATCGACCCAAAGTTGTGTGAAGCAGAAAGAGTACAAGAGAACAAGTTTGAGTGGGACATTATATACCGTCATGAAGGTAATCATGTCCACTACAAAACTCGTGAAGAAGATTTCTAGAGTTGAACATCCATGACACTCCAAATATCAAAGGCACGGGAAAGTACACTTAAAATAATAAATAGAATAATTTATTTATTGAAATTAAAATCAAGCAGAAAATAAAATAAAAAAATCAACCCGAAATTTAGGGTGCTCACATTGAGTTGGTTGGAAAGATGTATGGTATCAAAGATGTGGGAAAGGGATTAGGTGACAACATTCTATTATCCCGTCACCGATGTAGAATGTTGATTATGTCTAAGATGGCAATACGAATGAGAATGGTGGCTGAATTACTTAGTTTTCCTTATCATGTATTATATGTTTCTTCATAGATAAGTTGCATATAGTTGCATGGTCATGGACAACTTGTCGATAAGGTCGTTCCGCAAACGATATTCCAAGGACTTGGAATCCGGTTCGTCCTGGGGAGAACCTTGTGCTGAAGTAGTAGCACAATACTAAAGTAGTAGCACGGTATATGGGACCTTCAGTGGAGCTAGCTACCCATACTGTAAGGTACACCGTTATACCTGGAAGATGGTCCAAGATGGTGTTTCGCCAGTGACCTTCATATAGATAGGTCCAGTGCTAATGATGTCTTATGCAGGCAGAGTAAGTTATTACTGATCAATTACAGGAAAGGATGTCAGCTTTTAGTAAGAAATCACCTGAACGGTGACAATTATGTTGAATTATGATATTGTTTCTAATAATATCTTGTGCAGGCTGAGTAAGTATTATAAATGTACAGGGATGGCTACACGACCGTGGGTAAGAATCACCAAAGGGTGATACCATATTACTTTGCAGTATGTTGACTATGAGATTTGTATGCTTTTTTCTGTCGGATATAAAATGTTAGTTGACCCTAAGGCAACGAGAAAGACCACTTTTAACAATATTCTATAACATCATTATTTAGTGTTATCTTTATTAGTGAGTTAGGCCAGCACCCCTCGCCATTACATAGATGATGTACTGACCCACATTTGTGGGCATTTTATAGGTGTTCATGCATGGGGGATATCATTGATCAATGCATGGCATCGATGAATCGGATGGGTGCACAGATGCTCTTCTTACAAGATGACATCTTCTACTATTACGGGACATAATGTATGAAATAGTGTAACTCAGATGAACCAGTAAGATTGTAAGCAAAGTCAACATATTTTGTTGTAAAGCCTAAATGTCAAGTGTATATATTCAGTTGGCTATTCAAGGATCTTATAATCAGTTGTAAACTCTGTATTCTGCTGTAAGTCTTGTAATCGATTGCAATTATCAATAAAGAGATACATTTTCTTTATATCTTGTGTGACTTCAATTTATCTGCTTGGTTTTGCTGCGCTGTCGTTATTTTTTGAGAAATACCAGGAACTGTAATGGTTCTGCCTTGTAATAGTGCAATCTAGACTTGTTTGGCATCACGCCCAGAGGCTAGTTTTCGATCCTCCGGGATCAGAGGCATGACAGAACTTGTGCTGAATTCATCATACCAAGTTAGTTAACTTGTAGAATTGGTTTCATCTACTTTTTCTCGTCTAATTCTCCTCAAACAAAAACTAAAAGCTACCACTATGTGTTTACTTCAATCTTTGATCGCTGGATCATAAAGTTCTAAGCAAGTTGTCTATGGGGTCGATTCTACGACAAGGTGTCTAGAACCGATAAGATCTGTCGCGAGCAGTTTTTTGCCTACCTAAGGTCAGATTTCATCCTTCTAATATTTTGATTGAGAAACTATACATTGAGATATTTCCAACGCATATCTATTTGTTAGGTTATGAGTTCGTTTTCTATTTTTAAAAATTTCTGACATTTTCTTTAACACTGAACTCCGAAAAATCCTATGTTCTTTAGATCCAAATGTGCCAATACTTCATAAAAACTACTAAACTAATTTTTGTGCAAGGTTTAATGTTAAAAACACCAAGTTAGCTAATTTTTTGAATTTTTATAGAATTTAATATTTTTAATTATTTGTTGTTTCGGGACTCAACTAATTGGCCAATTGTGATATTGATGTTGTAGTATTGACACACGACTATTATGCTTGAGTTTCCACCATTAAAATAATACTACTACTAATATTAATATTTTTATAAGTATTTTCTAGAAATTAAATTATAATTCTATATTCGTTATAAACTATTTTGAAGATAAAGTTTGGTTAAAAATCAGTTTAAAAACCAAAAAAAAATAGTTTTCTAAAACCCGAAAAACACCGATATGGGGTCCGTCCTGAAAAATCGGGTGACTTCGTCGCGACCCGAAGGCATCGAAAGGTGCATGCATATGTTGCGGACGTGTGGGCATTGATGGAAATTGAATTGGTTGCATGTTCGCGACGAATTCGAGGTGTATCGGTCAAGATGCACCGTATCGATCCCTTTGCAAAAACTATAATTACTTTGTGCACATTTGTCACTAGTGACAAAACTTACGTTACTGGACTTGTATCATTTTTCTGGTCCTATGTGCCAAATTTTGTCCAATTCTTAGAAGGTCGACCGAACGCTATTTTGGCGGGCCCGTGATCCGACTTAACGGGAAATTTTGTGCATGGCTCATCAGAATCCAAATTTGGACATGCCGTTGGGTTTGTATCAAAATACTGAACTTGTAGGTATATAATTTGTCAACTTTAGAGACCAAAGGTTCTTGTACGCTTTTCAGTGCAAAGTGGATCCAATGGAGGACACTATTTGGTCTGAAATTACAGTTTTGCTCCTATGTCCAGAATTGGACTTATGGTTAGTCAAACCTAGATATTTTTATTGTGATAAAAATGTGGGTGATGTCTGTTTCAGCATCCAAAGACGTTTGTGGGAGTTCGGGTTTCTTGGATTTTAAATTTGACGAATTGCTTGTGGGACATCCAAAGACATTTTGTTACCTTGCCAGCTTATATAATATACTTTATATGTATATTTATTACTTCTTTGTTGTTTTTTTCCTCATACTCATGTTTACTTTATCCCATGTCTAGTTTCACTTATCTTGTTTAATGTTTTACTTTAACATATTTCTAGCCTACATACTCGTTCTTGATTCCTATTATATGTTCATTATCTATTATATTGCTTCCGTGTTCATAGGAGTCTCGTGATAGAGTTGTCTAGTCCTACACCACCGTTTTCCCTCACTTAACTTGAGTATGGACTTGACATGACTTGACTCACGTAGGACTTGACTTGTGACATTCTATAGATTGTGAGTGCTTACGTTGACTACGGTCTATAGGATCATATAACCATGATACTAGGAATGGCTACAATCTCGATTGGGAGTGCTTGCCTTGACTATAATTGTGATACTATAGATTGAGAGTACTTGCCTTGACTACGGTCGATAGGTTTGACCTGTTAGCCACTTCTAGTATGGCATGCCAGTGTCATGCGTTCCTTATGTCAAGATTCCTTATGTCTTAGTCTTCTTGTGTCTTAGTTGATTCTTTTACGACTATTTTCTTATTTCCTTACATATTTTATACTGTTATATTTTGGCATGTTTATATGTATCTTGCTAGTCCCCTGAGGACTTGGTGATCTCTCGAAGTATTAGCTGAAGTTATCATGGCAGAATACATTGGAGGATTGATGATTGTTTCTCCAGGATTTTAGGTATATATTTAGTTAATATATTTTCATATTCGTCCAATTTTATATTTTATTTTACTTTGACCATGTTGTTGTACAGCCGAGTTTTGTAAGTAATTTCTTTTTCAGTAGCTTGTTCAAGATAATTGTAATAAAGTCTGGTACACTTTATTGTATATTATATTTTTTCTATCACTTTTGGAACAGGTACGTTAATGCCTGACCAGCATTAGTATACTTGGTTTATACAAGAGTTTATCTTCAGTAAATTAAGATTGATTTTAGTTGATTTGATAGATTGATTTAGAAACCAATACAGCTTATACGTATTCGAGCTGGGCTGGAGTCCACTTGATACATAGCTGGCATGTATACTATCTCCTAGTCCTACGTATTTTGGGATTGGGGTATTACATATTTTTTTGGTGGCCCATGCAGATCGAGTTAGCGTTTCAGTTACGTTATTGTACCGAGTGGGCCTGCAAATATGATTAAAACCCTTAGGAATCTCAATCCACAACTGCCTTGACAATTCTTTTTTCAATTTCTCTATCGTCCTTGAACTTCATATTTGCTCTCGACTATTCTTCCTTTATTTTCTCGTGCCATTGCTTCTCGTCCCTTCCTATTTCGGAGTGACGAAAGATCGTGCTTTATAGAATTTATCAAAAATTCTTAAGTTATAGTATAAATGAGTTTGCTTATTGAATTTTGTTTGCTAGATAGATATGAGGGGATTAAATATGCCAAATGCCATAGCTATCTAGTGGTAGTAATTTTTGCAACTAGCATGCAAAGGTTATAAAAATTTTGGGCAGCATGTGTTTGATAGAGTAGTGTGACCAAAGGTGGGTAGACGTCCTCAGTATAGAAATAAATATATGATCGTACTAGGTTACGCTCCTATGGTAGTCACTTGATCAAGAATAGAGTGATAGTTTTAGTTTAAAGATTGACCCTCTACATGAAGAACATAAACATAGCCTAACCCAATCCATTTACTATTATGCCCTATCAGTTGTATAGTTAGAATTAGACAGAATGGTAGGTATCGCTTAGCTTGGGGAGGTAAAAAAAGACTTATATAATTTGGTAATAATAAGGTTGTGAGGATACAGTTAGACGTTTAGAATAGATGCACAATCTATAAGTTTCAGAAGCTCTACTTAGATAATCATAATAACCTATGAGGATCCCTAGTAGGTAAATAAGTTGGCAACCTTTCAAAATTTAGGAAGGAGGGAGTGGCCATAGATGATAGGAAAATAATTATAGATAATTGAATTAGTATTACTTTGCTAGTTGTTTCTACTAGGCTAGGATAGCAGTCTTTTAGAGTAAGTCCCTTAAATACTTGAAGACCAGACGGATCATTTATTCGATGGTTGAAAAGCGTCTTCTCCCTTATCTTTTTGAGTTGTTAGATAAACTGAATTTCGAGGACAAAATTCATTTAAGGTGGGTAGATTGTAAGCACCCTATTTTTTGGAAAAAAAAATTTTGATTTTATATATTAAACCATATTTTATTTTTAGTTACGCTATATAGACATTTTGTTATAGATTTGATTTTTGAAGCACAAGATTGACCAATTCCTCGAAACAAGTTTCATATTCTTGTTCTAGACGAGTCCTCCTTCATTTTGAAATATCATGTCCCACTCAAATACGCTCCCTTGCACTATATTTTTCTTGTACAACTTTCGGGTCAAAATGACCATTTTACCCATCATCGTGATTTCGATGTATTTTCTAATTCCGATTTGAGGCCCAAAACTGAACCAAATTTTTTGACCCAATATATGGTATTGACCTTTTTTGAGCCTACTACACACATGCCAATTGTGTGCCACTCAATTGGGTTCGCATGTGCTATTTAACCTTAAGTGGCACACAAGTCGAAACTATAAACATATTGGACTCAATTCGATCACAAAAATTCCACCGACCCAAAACTAGTCCAAGCAGGGTTCGTAGAGCCTATTCTAGAGTGCCATAACCTACTAGACCTATTTTAGATTGATTTTTATGAATTAATGGCAGTCATATTGATTCAAATCTATTTTAAATTAACTTTATAACTACTTTTCTAATTTGGACCCAATTAAATCTCTTTGAGATACACCTTTGATTTAAATCATCAAATCTCAACCAAATCGCCTAAAACCAAATCCAAATCAATCCCTACTTCCTCTTTCTCACGTAGACCCCTTCATTCTATGATGACCCAAAATACTTTATATATTTATGCTCTAAAAACTTAGCCCCTCCTATTTATTTTCTATTTTCACACTTTTCTTTCCACCCAACAGAAACTCATCACCCCGAACTCTTCCAACCCTCCTACCACCTTCGTTTGGACCCTAGGACACCCCTTAACACCTCGGCACCTTTTTGGGGAGCCTGAGCCCCTAATTTGGTCAATATAAGGCGCGAAAGACACCCGAAGTAGACCAAACTTGTGCTGAATTCATCACATCAGGTTAGTTGACTTGTAGACTATATTTTATCTACTTTTTCTCAACCGATTATCCTCAAAGAAAAACTAAAAGTTACTTTTATATGTCTACTTCAATATTTGATCGTTGGATCATACAGTTCCAAGCGGTTTGTCCATGGCGTCGATTCTACGACAAGGTATCCAGAACTCATGAGATTTATTGCGACCAATTTTTTGCCTATCTAAGGTCAGACTTCATCCTTCTAATATTATGATTCAGAAACTAGACATTGAGAGCTTTCCAACGCATATCTATTTGTTAGATTATGAGTTTTTTTTCTAATTTTAAAATTTGTGACATTTTTCGTAACACCGAACTCTAAAAAATCCTTTGTTCTTTGTGTCCAAAAGTGCCAATACTTCATAAAAACTACTAAACTAGTTGTTGTGCAAGGTTTAATGTTAAAACGACTAGTTTATCCAATTTCTAGAATTTTTATAGAATTTAATATTTTTAATTATTTATTGTTTTGGGACTCAACTAGTAGGCCAATTGTGATATTAATGTTGTAATATTGACATGGGACTATTATGCTTGAGTTTCCACCGTTAAAATAATACTACTAGTAATATTAATATTTATGTAAGTATTTTCTAGAAATTAAATTATTATTTTATATTCGTTATAAACTATTTTGATAATAAAGTTTGGTTAAAAATCAGTTTAAAAACCAAAGTAAAATAGTTTTCTAAAACGCGAAAAACATCGATACGGGGTCCGTCCTAAAAAAACTAGGTGACTTCATCGCAATCCTAAGGCATCAAAAAGTGCGTACGTATGTTGCGGATGTGTGGGCTTTGACGGAACTCGAATTGGTTGCATGTTCGCGACGAATTCGAGGTGTATCGGTCAAGGTACACCATATCAGTCCCTTTGCAAAAACCATAATTACGTTGTACACATTCGTCACTCACGACAAAACTTGCGTCACTTGACATCTATTATTTTTCTGGTCATGTGAGCCAAGTTTGGTCTAATTCTGAAAAGGTCGACCGAGCGCTATTTTGACGGGCCCGTGATACGGCTTAACTTGCAATTTTGTGCACGGCTCATCGGACATACCGTTCGGTTCGTATCAAAAAACTGAACTCATAGGTATATAATTTGTCGACTTTAGAGACCATAGGTTCTGGTACGCTTTTTGGTACAAAGTGGATCCAATGGCGGACACTATTTTGCTTGAAATTACAGTTTTGTTTCTGTGTTCAGAATTGGACTTATGGGTAGTCAAACATAGATATTTTTATTATGACAAAAATGTTGGTGATGTCTTTTTTAGCATCCAAATACGTTTGCAGGAGTTTGGGTTTCCATTCCATAGAATTGCATGTTGTATAACCTTGGATATAATTTTCTAGACTTTGATTGTTGGGGGCTTGACCTAGAGAAGTGTACAACCATTTCAAATTTTGAGGACAAAATTTTTCTAAGGGGGGTAGGATTGTAACTGTCTGTTTTCAAAATTGAGGGTAAATTTGTCATTTTCTATATTCTAATATTTTGTGAATATTTATTTACTAGTATTATATTTTTGGGGGATTATTTAGTCGGGTTAGAGACTAGTATAGTTTTGACTTATGTTAGTGGTCCGGTTAGCTTAGACTCTAGTTGGAGCCCAAGGATTAGCTAGGCATGGCCCACAAACTCAACTCATTAGGCTAGTGCATTTAGACTAATCCCACATGACAAGTTAGTTCATTTAGAGATTAGAACTTTGACCAATTTGACCCAAATTCTTTGCATGACTTAAACTAACTAAAGGGGACCTATTAGGGGCTAGCTAGACATTTCCTATTAGCCCTAACCCAACCTTTATGGCCGGTCAAGAAGGGGAGGATTCTTTCCATCTCATTTTATAAAGTAGCCTCTATTTTCTATTTTGGTATTCTTCTCCAACTTGAGAGCAAACCCCATTGATTTCTCTCCAAAATCCACTCTTTCCCCCACCAAATTCTCTCAATCATTCAAGGAGAAGGAGGCTACAAGGATTTTGGAGCCAAGAGCAAGGAGGAGAGTTCATTTGCTAGAGGAGTTCGTATCGGGTTCATGTCCATTGGTTGTTCATTGGGAAACCACTCCCAATAGGTATCTCTCTATCTCTAAACTCTCCATTTCTATGCATATAAGTGGTTTTGAACCCATAGGAACCCACCCCTTGTAGGGATGACCCTTAGGAATAATTTAGAGGCTCATTTGAGTCCCCATTTGGAAGTTGGGATAGGTTTTGTGTCACCCATGGAAGAATTCCGAGGGTGACACACCAAGTGTTTATAGAAATGTCCAATAAGTCATTTAGAATCCTCATTTCAGTTTTGTGCATGAATGAGCGTAGGTTAGTCATGGTTAAGGTGTCCCAATTGGTTTTTATATGGATTCTTATATATATATGTATTTTTGACCCACAAGTCATGTATATATGTTAATATATGTAAATTGGTCTATATTTTTTGTATGTGGACTGTTTTAGATAAAATTTCTATATATATAGTGTGTGTGGTTGTTTCTTGTGTGAGAGTGAGAGAGGGGGAAGCATGGCAAGCTATTGGCTATCCATTTGGCCTTTGGTTTGTTTGTTTGAGGCTTGGATTGATGGTTGGTTGTTTGTGGTTATGTGTGTTTGTTTGAAGAGAGGGATTAGATGTTTTGATTGTGAGTTTGTGCTTGTGATGAGATGTGAGAGTGTATTAGTATATGGTTGTGTGGTGTGAGTGTGTGTTTGAGGCAGGAGAGATTAGAGTGTGGTAGTGTATTAGTGCTTGTGTGTGTGAGTGAGGGATTAGGTATAGTGGTGTCTTGTGTGTGTGTTGAGAAATGAAGAGAGGAGAGGGAGCTGTTGTCATATGCACAATTGTGTGCACACACAGCAGCAGGGGGCTTCTGTACACAACAGCAGCAGTAGTAGCAGTAGCTGCCAAGAACAGCAGCTAGCAGCAGCCCTTTGCCTTGTGTGTCATTGTGTGTGTGTGAGAAGAGGGGGTGGCTTCCTATTGTGTGTGTGTGGTCTTGTTTATGATGGATAAGCTAGTATCTAGTTAGTGTCTAGAGATGTAAGTTAGTATGTTAGAGAGAGAATAAAAATAAGTTAGATATCTAAGTTAGTTTATAGTTAGAAGTTAGTGTATCTAGTTAGTTTAGATAGTATCCTAAGTTAGATATCTTAGGATGAGTAAGTTAGTGTCTATGTTAGAGAGGTATCCTAAGTTAGTGTCTATGTTAGAGTTAGAAGTTAGATATCTTATATATGTTAGTATATGTTAGAGTTAGAAGTTAGATATCTTAGATATGTTAGTATGTTAGAGGTAAGGTGAATTAGTATCTTAGAAGTTGGGATATGTTAGTATCCTAGGATATCTAGATTAGTATCTTAGATAAGTTGTTAAATATCTAGTGAGTATCTTAGGATACTAGGAGTAGTATCTTAGGATATATATAAGTTAGTATCTTGAGAGTTACTTAAGATAGCTAAGGTAATGGTATTTGCCTACTAGCTAAGGTAAGTGGATTACCTAGGTATCTAAGGTATTAGATGTTAGGGTATTAGTTACCTATACTAAAAAAAAGTTATATGTTATCTAAGGTTTTAGATGCTGGAATTTAAAAAAAGTTGCCTAGACTAAAGTAATGGGTTCCAACTTAAGGTATTGGTATTGGGATACCAATAGGGATAAGGTATATGGTATCTTGGTAGGTAAAGACTAGGAATAGGATGCTTAGCCTAGATTTGATCTTGTTTGACCGAGGTCGACTATTTTGACTGAAAGTCAAAGTAGAGTCAACATCTAACCTAGATTGGATTAGAAGTTGACCAGAGTTGTCCAGTTGACCAAAAGTCAACTGTACATCAACCATTGACCTAGTTTGACTCTGTTTGACTTAGCTTGACCTAGTTTAACACAGTTTAACCTAGATTGCATAGCATGCACTAGAAAATTATGCCTAACACTATTAAAACCCTATTTAACTCATGTATATCTCATCTTTAGGTTTGTGACTTCACTCTGAGCCTCGATTTACTGTTGACATTTTCTACCGGATCTCAGGCGAGTACATTCTCTAGTAATATTTCTGTTTTTTAATATCGTCTATGTTTTTTGTATTTAGTGTAGATATTCTTATTCTCTTAATATATTATTCACATGGATTGATATTTGTCTGGATCCCATCATGAGATGTTATTCTTTGTATTCCTTGGTATATCTTATGCAAGCCTTATCCTTGTTCCTTGTGCATTGTACACACATGATTCCTGTGAAGGCTCGTGACCTTCTCAGATAATTTGTGTCATAACATATCATGGTTGGATCCACTGTATCAGTAGGGGCGGGGAGTATTAATGTATATATGTGGTCATATCCCTATTGTGCAAGTATTGATTGTGAGTGTTAATCATACACCCCACGTATGATTCACCAGGCCATAAATATTATGCAAGTTCCAAGCCGGCCACATGTCAAAGCTTGTATTCACTCACATAGATAGCATGATTCCTGACTCTTGTACATGATATGATCAGTTTGATCGCTATTGCTCTAGCTATAGTTTACAGCTTTTTCCTTGCCATGTTACTTTTATATACTTTTTATTTCACATGTATATTCTCTCTATTTACTGCTACATATTCTTTATTGTCTAACTAGAACTGTTATTGGAGATTGTGCTCGTTCTATCCTGACTGGATATGTTGACAAAATTTTATAGAGGACGACGAGGACGAGAGTCTTACCTACTATGGTCCTCATGACGTAGTAGGCGTAGACCGAGAGACCCTAGTCTAGCTTCCAGCCGATGAGACACTAGTGGTAGCTCAGCTAGATTAGACTTGTACTGGACTTTGTCTCCAGATAACACTTTGGCATGTTATTATTTTAGAATTTGTGTTAGAGATTGTTGACTCTGAGACTCTGGACTTGTATTATTTATGTGTTGGATTTTCTGAATATTTTCATAACTTGTTGTCTTTATCTTTCTGTATCATTTATCCTTCTTAGAATATTATGATTGAGTATATTATATTGTCATTGCTTGTCCTCCGTTTGGAGTTGACAATCTCGTCAGTTTTTAATGTTATAATTGTTGCTAGATAGTAGAGATAGACAGCGTTCTATGTCATTCTGTGGCGTAGGCTGGGACGCTGTCACGCACTCGTGTCCCTACTCCCGGTGCGGGTCGTGACACATTTTTGGTGGTTGCCCATGAAGGTCAGAAGTCACAATTAGTGCAATGTTGTAGTGGTGTTAGATTTAGAGTGCTGCTACGAGCCTGCTGTAGGTTTAGAAAATATAGGCTATAGGCTAAGGATACTCAATCACAATTAGGATTACTTGAGAGATTCTAGGGATGACCCCTAAAAATTTCACTATAAACCTTATCTCGGAGTCAGTTTTTACTTGTCTTAGTCCATTATTCATTGTCCGTTGTTGAATTTCATTCTTGGAGTTCGTTGTTGACTTTGACTGGTATCGGATGAGTTTTACGGACTAGGTTAAGGTATATTCTAATGACATATTTGATAAGGACAGTATGAAGGTAGATGTCTACTTTGATTATGGAGTCTAGAGTTTATCGCAGCCATACCAAGCTGGCGTGGCGAAGACATAGAGCCCGGCTTTGGATGTACTTACGTTAGTTATAAAATTTAGAGTTCTCACAGCCATACTAGTTGGCATGGTGAGAATTCCAGATAACATAATTACAGAAGTATATACCTCAGTCATGGACTTTATCATTTATCGTAGCTATGTTTACTGGCATAGCGAGGGTTCTGGGTAACATGACTACGGATAGACATGAATGATTATCAGATTGTATCTTAAATTGGTTCTTAACATATCATCTCTGTTATTCTATTTCGGTGATAATATAATTTATTTCCATCACCTATTTAGCTCAGGATGTATATGCCATTAGTCTCTCTAGCCCAGTTCCTTATAGGGTTTCATTATATTAGTCCTGAAGTTCCTTCGATGGTGTAGTGGCTTGGTAGCTTGCAGATAGGTTTGTGTCTTGAATATTAGTGTTGGTTGTTAGAAGTATAGCTTGTGGGTTTATGAGTGGTTCATGGTTGAGCATGTGAGATATAGGCCAGATCCTTGAAGTACCTTAGTAAGACTGTATCCCTTGAGTGTCAAGCATAGGAGCTAGTGCCATGTGATAGATAGTGTCAGAAATTCAGGAAGGTATCCTACAAATAGTAACTTAGAAGTCTTAATATAGCATACTTAGTGGTACATCCCAGTGAGTTAAGAATGAGTCAAGGATAACCCTAGGTCTTAAGTATTTTAGTTAGATTGATGTGAGAGAATAACTGGAGTGAGTATGAGGGGTAGGTAAGGAGTCTAGCTAGGCCACCTATGGCACCGCATCACGCCCCGAACCAGCAGCGGGATATACCCCACCAGGGTATAGCTTTTTCGATGGCGGTCGAGGAGGCCAATGCTGTAGGTGATAGACTAGGAGGTTAGGTCTTATTCTTTCCTTCTTCCTGTTTTATTCCATCCATTGATTGCTTGATTGATTTCTTAGTACCTTTAGCTTGCATATGTGATGTTCATGCTAGATTAATAGAAAACACCAATGGAGATTGCAATAACATGACACTATAGAGGATAAAACCATGCATGTTTATTTTCATTCCATAGAATTGTATGTTGTATAACCTTGGATAGAATTTTGTAGAATTAGATTGTTGGGGGCTTGACCTAGAGAAGAGTACAACCATTTCAAATTTCAAGGACAAAATTTTTCCAAGGGGGGTAGGATTGTAACTGCATGTTTTCAAAAATGAGGGTAAATTTGAAATTTTCTATATTCTAATATTTTGTGAATATTTATTTATTAGTTTTGTATTTTTGGGGGATTATTTAGTCGGGTTAGACACTAGTCTAGTTTTGACTTGTGTTAGTGGCCCGGTTAGCTTAGACTCTAGTCGGAGCCCAAGGATTAGCTAGGCATGGTCCACAAAATCAACTCATTAGGCTAGTGCATTTAGACTAATCCCACATGACAAGTTAGTTCATTTAGAGATTAGAACTTTCACCAATTTGACCCCAATTCCTGGCATGACTTAAATTAACCAAAGGGGACCTATTAGGGGCTAGCTAGACATTTTCCATTAGCCCTAACCCAACCTTTATCGCCGGCCAAGGAGGGGAGGATTGTTTCCATCTTATTTTACAAAGTAGCCTCTATTTTCCATTTTGGTGTTCTTCCCCAACTTGAGAGCAAACCCCATTGATTTCTCACCCAAATCTACTATTTCCTCTACCAAATTCTCTTATTCATTCAAGGAGAAGGATCCTACAAGGATTGTGGAGCCAAGAGCAAGGAGGAGAATCCATTTGCGAGAGGATTTTGTATCGGGTTCATGTCCATTGGTTGTTCATTGGGAAACCACTCCCAATAGGTATCTTTCTCTCTAAACTCTCGATTTCTATGCATATAAGTGGTTTTTAATCCATAGGAACCCACCCCCTTGTAGGGATGACCCTTAGGAATTATTTAGAGGCTTATTTGAGTCCTTATTTGGAAGTTGGGATAGATTTTGTGTCACCTATGGAAGAATTCTGAGGGTGACACACCAAGTGTTTGTGGAAATGCCCAATAGGTCATTTAGAATCCTTATTTCAGTTTTATGCCTGAATGAGGGTAGGTTATGTTGGCCCATTGGTCATGGTCAAACCTAATTTTAATAATTGATCAAACTTTGTCTCGATATACGGAGTTACTCAGATGTTTACTCAAGACGTTTTCGACACTTGGACACTGATCAAGATCGGATATCTACTCAATTTTAAGACCGAAGCTATGTTTGCCACTCGAGATTGTATTTTTTATGCAATATAACTTTTACTTTTATTGAGTCTAGGAATACATTGTACACCAAGTCATACTGGCAAATAGGTTATCGAAAATCATTTTCAAAAATTACCTATGTTTTTGAAAAACATCTCTTATTTACAAAAGCTTCTGAAGGATTTTTAAAAATGCCCAAAAATCATTTTTAAAATAATTTGACCAACCCTGATAGAATTCGGCCTGAGTTCGGCCAGAGTTCGGTTAGTGTCTGTTTGATTTTTGAACGTTTAAAAAACTTGGTCTCCCTTCTGTTGCAGATTGTTACATAGAGTTCTGCCCGAATTCCGTCAGAGTTCTGCCTTTGGAAAAACTATAAATAGAAAAGAATTCTGATCATTTCAAATCATTCATTCACTTTCATCTCTTCTCTTCTAAATCTTACGTTTCTTCCAAAGAGTTCTAAAAAGCTTTTATTTTCAAATCCCAAGCCAGTTACAATTCTCTAGTCAATTTGCCGGTACGGTGCGGTCTAGAAGATTTCAGAAAAATTGTCAGAGGCTTGATTGAAGAAAGACTCTTCAAAATTAAAGTTGGTCGAGTTCTTCGTATCAAAGCTCGCGTCTGTAGAAGTTGCAAGGACTTAGTATGAAAACTTGCGAGATTTTTCAATAGTGGATTCAACTGGAAGCTAGAGTTCTTCCGACTGGACTAGTTCTCACAAGAGGAAAACCAGTATACATCGCTGTATTTGCGTTTGCCTTCTGATTCCTTTTCTTTACAGTTATTGTTTTGTGACTATTGATATTATTTCTGTGATCTAATTGCTAACAAGTTTTTAATGAGCAATATTTCGCTGCCTACTCTATTCACCCCCTCTAAAGTATTCTGCTTTACGACTTCGTTCCTACAATTGGTATCAGAGCAGGTTATCAGGTAAAGCAAGGTAAAATTGTAGTTATATTTAATTGTTTTCTCGATCACAGCATTACACATGGCAACTGTGAAATTCACAAGTGAAGGCCAAGCCACAAATAGACCTCCACTATTTGACAGCACAAACTTTACTTATTGGAAAACACGGATGAGTTTCTTCTTAAAATCTCTTGATTTTGACTTACGGTCTATAGTTATTGATAGCTACAAAAAGCCTCCTCGTATTACTATTGAGGGAGTTTTAGTTGATAAACCCCATGATAAATATACTGAGGATGAAAAAAAGGCCAGTCTTAACGTACGTGCTATTAACGCTTTATTTTGTGCTTTTGACAAAACTGAGTTTAACAGGGTGTCGAATTACACAACATCGAATAAAGTGTGGAAACTTTTCAAAGTAACCCACGAAGGAACAACCCAAGTCAAGGAGTCAAAGATCAGCAGACTTACTCAAGAGTACGAGGAATTCAAGATGAAGCCAAATGAATCCGTCACTCGGATGTTTACGAGATTCCTGGATATTGTAAATCCTTTGTCTTCATTAGGCAAGGAATACAGTAACCATGAGAAGATTCACAAACTTCTACGAGCTCTCAAGAATAACTAGATTCCAAAGGCTACAACAATCACTGAAGGAAACGACCTCTCAACAATGTCCCTGAAAACACTCATGGGTAAGCTACTCGCTCACGAGTTGGAACTTCAAGACTTTGAAGATGCTACACCAAAGGAGAAGTCAGAGAAGTCGATCGCTTTCAAGGCTCAACATAGAAGAACTGTCGAAGATGATTCTGATGACAGCGACTCTGACTCTGAATATCAAGCTCTTTTGGTAAGAAAATTCAAGAAGTTCATGAGATTCAACAAAAGAACAAAAGACAGCAACATCAACAACAACGAGGAAGATCATATTTGCTATGGATGTAAGAAAAAAGGACATATGAAGAAAGATTGTCCAACAGCATCATCATCAACAAAAAAAGCAGCAAATATGACAAAGGCTACTTGAAGAAATCTACATCAAGAAAGTACGCCAATACAAGCTTATGGTGTGAGAGCGAAGCCAGCGACTCAGAAGGCGAACAATCGGATGATGCTGCAAATGTATGCTTGATGGCTTGCGATCAGGTAACCACAAATCCTTTGTTTGATCCTTATGATGATTTCACCTTTGTGTAACTAGGAGAGGCTTTCAGTGACCTATTAAATGACTACAGGAAACTGCATAGTAAATATGAAACCTCTAATAAGGTACTTAAAGAGTACAAAGGTGAGATAGGAAGACTTACTGACCAACTAACTGATGTTAGAAATAATGTTTCTTTTATTGAGTCTAGTGAGCTTTCTTCTATTAAGTTGTTGTTACACGAGACTACCAAGTTATCCAAAGAAAAAGACTAAACTATCATCATGCTAAAGGAAGACCTATCTAAGGAGAGAAAGAATCTCCAATGTGCACAAGTCAGAATGGAAACACTTACATCAGACTATACTAGATTATATGACACCTCCAAAAAGTTGGAAAATAGTTTAGGAAAACGGCCTAAGTTGTTGCTTCCTATTCTAACAAGTGTCACTTATCGAATCATCGGAACACACATAAATCAAACACTGTCAGACCAAACTATACCAAACCAATGCCTAAGAAGACTAATAGGCATACATTTTTCTATACTAGAAAACCAAAACCTATCAATCATGCACCTCACACAACTTTCAACACTCAATATACAAAATGTCATTATTGTGGCCTTATTGGTCATATATCATTTGCATGAAGAATTAGAAAGTTAGTACATTTAAATGTTATGCATGGATACCAAAGACTAACATGTCAGGACCCTACAAGAAATGGGTACCAAGAGTTTCATCTGTAAACTGTTTTGTAGGTGGGACGCCCCTCACATGCTAGAAGCAAAGGACCCTCGATAGCGGTTGCTCACGGCACATGACCGGTGATGCATCATTATTCGCAACACTGTCGAAGAAGAATAAAGAAGGATACGCCTCCTTCGGTAATAATTTGAGAGGGTACATAATCGGTATCGGTGTCATTGGTAAGGCTCCCAATCCTATGATTAAAGATATTTGTCTAGTTTTCGAGCTAAAACATAATCTGCTCAGTATAAGCCATTTAGCTGATCACGGTTGTGGCATTAACTTCGTCAAAGGCAAATGTACTATTGATGGCTCAACTGGCAGTACTATCTTTGAAGGTATCAGGGAAGACAACATATATGTTTTCTATTTGTTAGAAGATGCTAACAAAGTAGGTAGATGCTTGATGGCTGAGAGCACTGAGAGTCAACTATGGCATATGAGACTCGGTCATGCATACATGGACACAATTTTAAAACTATCCAAAAAGAAGTTGGTACGCGGCTTACCGGACATATCTTTCAAGAAGGATGCGATATGTAGCGAATGTAAAAAGAACAAAGCTATCCGGTCCGTCTTTAAATCCAAGAACGTTGTAAGTACCACTAGACCTCTACAATTATTTCATATGGATTTATTTGGACCTATTAGAATTGCTAGTCTAGGTGGTAAGTTATATGCATTTGTCATTGTAGATGATTTCTCTAGATACACATGGGTATATTTTCTTGCACGCAAGAACGATGCTTAGTCAAAATTCGTCACCTTTTGCAAGAAAGTACAGAATGAAAAGGTTTCATGATTACTCGCATTTGTAGTGATCATTGCGGCGAATTTGAGAATGCAAAGTTTAAGCAATTCTGTGACACACACGATTATCTGTATGAGTTTTCCTGCCCTAGGACTCTACAACAAAATGGAGTTGTGGAACGTAAGAATAGAACTCTATCTAAAATGGTTAGAGTAATGTTGAACCAGTTTAGTCTTCCTAGATACTTTTGGGCTGAAGCTGTCAATATAGCGTGCTATATTCTCAGTAGGGTTCTGATTCGACCTATATCGATGAAAACTCCCTATGAATTATGGTTTGATAGAACACCCACTGTTTCATATTTCAAGATATTTGGTTGTAAATGCTTTATTCTTAATACTAAAGACAACCTGAGTAAATTTGATGAAAAGGCCGATGAAGGTATCTTTTTAGGTTATACGGTAAAGAGCAAAGGGTACAGAGTCTTCAATAAGAGAACCATGATCATCAAATAATCAATTAATGTCAAGTTTGATAAACTAAATTAACATTCAGTCAATGACGATAATGAAGACATAAGTACACCAAGTACATCTACTGCAAAACCTTCACACAAAGATGCAGAACCTTCACACCAAGCACCAGCTGAGTCTTCAAGCAGATCAAATACAGAACTAGAAGCCAGAACCAGCAATCCTGAGGATATGCCAAAAGAGATAAGATTCTTGGCAGATCATCCAAATGACTTGGTAATTGGTGAGATTAACAAGGGTGTAAGTACTCGTTCCTCTAATAAAGATATAGCTTCCTATATTGCTTTTATCTCACAGCTTGAACACAAAATTATTAAAGAAGCATGTAGTGATACTTTTTGGTTATATGATATGCAAGAGGAATTAAACCAATTCGAACGGAATCAAGTTTGGGAAATTGTTCCCAAGCCCATTGATCATCCGGTCATTGGCACCCATTGGGTATTCTGAAACAAACTGAACAATAATGGTTTAGTGACTCGTAATAAGGCTCGACTCATAGCTCAAGGATATAATCAAGAAGAAGGTATCGACTACGATGAGACTTATGTCCAAGTTACGAGATTAGAATCTTATGTGCATTTGCATGTTCTTATAATTTTAAATTATTTCAAATGGATGTTAAAAGCGCATTTTTAAATGGTTTTATAAAAGAAGAAGTTTATGTAGATCAACCTCCAGGTTTTACCGATTTCAAAAATCATGATTATGTTTTCAAGTTGAAGAAAGCCTTATATGGTTTGGAACAATCACCTCGTGCTTGGTACGATCGTCTAAGCTCTTTTCTACTTGACAACAATTTTTCAAAGAGAAAGGTTGACACTATATTGTTTATAAAATCTTTGAATAGCAATCTTCTTTTGATTCAAATCTATGTAGATGATATTATTTTTGGATCCACTGATGAATCTCTTTGTCAAGAATTTTTAAAGTGTATGCAGAATGAGTTTGAGATGAGCATGATGGGAGAGATGAAATTCTTTCTCGGACTCCAAATCAAACAAACCAACAATGGGACGTTCATAAATAAAGCAAAGTAAGTTCGACATAGAAGCAGTCAAACCACGTAGCACTCCAATGATGACTCCAACCAAGTTTGATATTGATGAACAAGGCAAACCTGTCGACATACGTAAGTATCGAGGTATGATCGGTAGCTTACTGTACTTAACTGCTAGTCGACCAGATATTAGGTTTAGTGTTTGCTTGTGTGCACGTTTTCAAGCCAATCCTAAGGAATCACATTTGTGCGCAGTTAAGCGTATCTTCCGATACCTTAAAGCACTTCTTCTATCGGCTTATGGTATCCTAAAACCACATTGTTTGACCTAACCGATTTTTTTGATGCTGATTTTGCCGGATGCAAAGTAGATAAATAAAGTACCAACAGCACATGTCATTTCCTAAGAAAAGTCCTAGTCTCTTAGTTTAGCAAGAAGCAAAATTCTGTCACATTATCAACAATTAAGGCTGAGTATATCGCCACAGGACGTTGTTGTGCACCAATTTTGTAGATGAAGCAAACTTTAGAAGACTTTGGATTACATTTCACACACATACCGATTTCCTGTGATAACACTAGTTCTATTAATTTGACTAAGAATCCAGTATGTCATTCTCGTACTAAGCATATCGAGATTCGACATTATTTTTTTAGAGGCCATCAATAAAATGGAGATATAGACCTTGTATACATAGACACACAGAATCAATTGGCTGACATTTTCACAAAACCTCTAGCGAAAGATCGTTTCAATTATTTACGTCGAGAATTAGAAATTTTAGATGTCAATAATATTAATTAATTTTGTTTTATTAATTAATCTTTTCAATACTCAATAACTGTTTTTGAGACAAGCCTATAAAGAGTCTGTCTATCACCATAAATGCGGTCGAAGCGAAGTGGTACTTAATTGTTCCCCGGTGAACTCCCGTTAGCTGGAATAGTACTCCTATAGCTAATCTGAAATAGATGCTGAGTAACAAAAGTTAATTTATAAAATAATATTAATTATATTATTTGAAGTTTAAAATTACTAAACTTTGAATTAAATATTTGAAATGAGTTGATGAAAAGGATGTGGCCCACAAATTTTATTTTAAAAAAATAGGAGAACCCTAGGCGAATTCGGCCCGAGTTCGGTCCGAATTCGGCTAGAGTTTTGTTGGTGCTGTAAGTTTTTAAGTCAGAACCCGATGCCTCCTCCTCTTCATCTCTTCCAAATTACATCATCACAGCAGCAGCAGCAGCAGCCGAAAGACCCCCCAAATCCTAGCTCTTCTCCACTCTATTTCTTTCAATCTATGTGGAGAAATCAATCCAAAATTTGGATTCGTGCGGAGAATCGCGTCCTCTACAACATACTTGATTCTCGGAAGGTATAACTCCTTCTTTCCTCCACTTTCAAATTCTTAAGGTTATCTAGTTTTGGAAAAGAATGCCTAAGGGATTTAATCCTTTCAAGAGAAAGATGACTAAAGCCAGAGAAGAGGCATCGTCTTCCGATCCGAACATGGATTCACTCTTTTCCTCGGTCCAATCGGGTGACGGCATGTCGGATGAGTTTTACTTCAAAACTTATGACCAAGCTATGCTTTGTTATGCCGAGTTTGCTATACGTACAATATGTAGAGGCGCTCCGATCAAATGGACTATATTTCTAGATCATCATCCTTTGTTTGAGGCATTAGGGTTACATCGTCTCGTTACCTAACAATTCCCTGTAGCTACTAATGCCCTTAGACTATTTTACTGTAACTTCGTGTTAGACACTTTTACTGTAAGAACTCATATTGGCGAGATCGATATCGAGTTCGATGATTGTTTGCCATTAACTACCAAGAACAAAAAATTACAGAGGATTTGTACTTGATTGCAAACTCGCTTGTACAAGAGAAAGCCTGGAAAGAAATCCTAGGAAACAATCTAAGTACAATTGTTTAGTTTGATTCTGGGGGGTGACGATAGAGGCTCGGAAAAGTATAGCAACTCTGCCTTACTCCTTGGACTATCTGACACGGTCCTTGCTCTTGAAGAAATTGCCCTTCGTAGGTTGCCAGCCTTTTGCATGGGTGTGGTACCCTGCTATTTATATTGATATATGTTTTGAGCCGCATAGATGGCCACATGGTAATGTGGCTACAACAGCACTTAAAGACCTACTCTTTGGCCGCCAGTTGGTGACTTGTTGAGATATTGTTGCAACAAATCTGGGTGGTTGAGACTTGATCAGCCTGCCACGTGTCCCCATCGCAAGATAGGATCAGTCTGCTTGAGTCATTTTGAGCCGTATAGGCCTTTCAGTGTTCGCCATGATGGGCCGCATAAGACTCATGCGGCTTAAGTCATAGTCTCCCTTAATCCGGATGTAGCTTGGGGACTTTCGAGCCGTGTAGGTTCTATATTTTGGGCAGCATAAAGCTCATGCGGCTCAAATTGCAGTTACCCTTGGCCGCATGAAGCACATAGATTGAGCCGTATAAGATTCATGCGGCTCGGTTCGTAATCCTTTTGGCCGCATGGCCATGTCCAGTCTGGTGACATGATATTTTGTCTGATCACGTCTTATCTTCTTTTTGTCAGTGTTGTCAGAGCTGTCAGAGCTGTCAGTTTTGCCAATTTTTACAGAGTTTGTCAGCTTTATCAGAAAGGTTGATCAGCTTGGCCACATAAGTAGATATTCTTTCTACGGATCAAATCAGTCTGGTAAAGATGGGCCACAGGGGGCATGCTGAGTCTGTCATACGGCTCTTCTTTATGCGGATACATTTGTTCCAAAGTACTCATGCGGTCAGTTGTGATTCGTATGAACCCCATATTTTCTATGCTTCTACAAGTCCCCCTTCAAAGTTTTCAAATTGTAAATTTAGAATACTTTGAATAAGAAGCATGGACATCAAGCCGCAGGAATATTTTCGAGTCAGGAAAGACATTATGCCGCAGGGACATTTTGAGCTGCAGGGACATTTTTGGGCCGCAGCTACATCTTGTGTTGCAGGGAGATCATATGCCGCAGGGAGATCTTGTCTGCCAGCTGTCACTGCTGCATTTAATACCTTGATTTGGTTTTGGATTTGGACTAACTCTTTTTTTGAGATAAAGTTGACGGTTACTAAGGATAAAATCTCCAAACGTCATCATTATCTTTTAATGGGTACGAGAATTGAAGCGGTGATGATGGTTATTAAGGATGAAAAATCTCCGAGTGTCATCATTATCTTTAATCATGATAACCGACGCGACGTTCATTTGTTTCCACTTTAAAGAGCTATAAATATGGGCCATACGGAGAGAGAATTTTTAACTTTTTCTCCTTCATATTAGTTGTTCCTGTCATTCTTTCTATCCCAGTTAGCCATGGCTCCAAAAGCTTATAAGTCGACTGATGCTGGAGCTAAAGGGAAGGGACTTGCCTCTCTGTCGGGAGCTACGGACTCTCCTTCCATTCATCCTGACGTGCAACCCCCTGTCAAGGGTAAAGACGGCAGGAAGATGACGACTTTAATTTTTTTTTTGAATGGCCATATCGCATATTTTATGCGCCGGCCTGCCATGCGTTGCCTCTGTGCTTTAGGCGTGATTGATGCATGCCCTATCTGCATATATTTTGTATGATGGGGCCACATGGCTGATGCATAGACTTTGTCTTCTTCTGATTGTTAACCCCCTGCACACTTTTTCTTTTTTATATTTTGTAGGGGTTTGGCTAGCAGATTTCTCCAGGACCGATATCGACAATTTTGGGCATGGTGAAGATGCAACACTTGACACACATCAGAGAGCTCAGAACTTTCATGCTTTAGAAGAGTTTTCCTCAGATGGTAGGAAGAACCTTTATACGTTGGAGAGTCGGACGGTGGTAGGACGTCATCATGAACGTTCTATTTTAACGGCTGTAAAACTCCTAAATTTCTACTATATTTTTTATTATATTTGGTACTGATTTAAAATTTTGTATTGTACGTCGCGTAGTCGTATTGTACGTCGCGCACGAAATTTTATTTTTCGTAATTGCTCGACGAGTGCGAATATGTGCGAGCGTACATATTTTTAGAAAAATATTTTTTCTATTTTTATAGTATCAAGATAATATATATAATAATTATTTTTAGCTATCAAAATTTCTAACCTTATGATTTACTTATGAAAAGTCTTTTATTTAGACAGTTATAATAATAAATAATTTTCCTATAAAATGGTATACTAGAAAAGTATATATTTGTAAATATTATTTGTGCATACATATATTTCACAATTATTTATTAGTTTATTTTTAAATAATAAGGTAATTTTTAAATTTATTATTATTAGTATTTTTGGAAAACATATTTTGAATTTATTGTGGCAATTTAAATCTTGATTAGATTCTTTTGGATTTATTTAAATAGATTAAATTAATATCCATATTTGGAATTTGAATTATCTTATTTGATTTTAAACTAAAGGATGTAATTTAATAAGATTTAAAATTAATTTAGATTTAGATTTGAATTTATTGAATTGATTTAAATTAAGTAGAGAATTATCTAATTGGGTTTTAAATATTCCTAATCCTATCCAAACGGAAATTCCCACATCCTATAAATAAGCAGGTACTCCTCCATAAATTTATTGCATCCACAAATTTCCACAACCCAAATCGTACATCGTGTCCGTGCCCCTATTTTTCCCTTTTCACTATTTTGTTTACATATACATTTTACCTTCTTCGTGTCCACATGACGGACACGATTTCGACACAGCAAACCCAATCCTCTAATCCAAAATCCTAATCATATTCTAAACCCTAATCTTTTTCTTTGGCCGACTGTCCCTGCCCGTCCTCTCCTCGTCTCCACCTCGACACACTGCTGCCCCGACCAAACCCATAGTTACCACTGCCACCATCCCGATCGCCACCAAGAATTTAACCCGACCACCACTGTCGACAAGTCCACTGCCACCATCACACCAGCCATGCCCTCCCATCCTCGCGTGACCTAACCGGAACACCAGCACCACCGCAACCCCAAACCCGACCGCAACCACCCGTCTTGTCCGAATGAACACCCCCATAACCGACTGCCAAATCTCACACTGCCGACAGACTCACTTCCACCACGGACGGCTATTGTCGCTACCCATCCCGGTCCGGCGCCACCACGCCGCCAAACACCCACCACCATCACCACCAAATATAATGCATGTGGTTCGTATTACATATTTATGGAATACGTGTACGTACTTATTCTTGTATTGCATAATTTTCTTACTTAATTTCCTCCCTGGGCTTGGTTTATTCTTGGTTTGGGTTGGCTTGGTTCGGTTTGGGATTGCTCTTGATTTATCATGAAATAAGGGGTGAACCCCCTACCTACCACCACCACTACCATTTATTAACCCTTCTCATTTCTCTCTCTCTTCATTTATCATTTTCTCCACCATTACTTCCTTACCTACTAGAGAGAGGGAGAGAGAGGTCTAGGCAAGTGCAACTTGCTTCATGGAGGAACTCCAATTTTATTACTTCATTATCTTCCTTACTACATTCTAAAGTACTTTAGTACTTGGCATTTTCACTCTCCATGGCTAGATTCTTGTAGATCTACATTTTTATTATTTTTGGATTTCTTGGGTTTTGATCTATCTAATCTTGTTGTTTCCTAGTTTTGATGGTTCCATGTTGTAGAGAATCTCGTTCTACCCCATTTTGACCTATGGAAGTTCGAATTTGGACTTCGGATGAAGGTTTTATGGAGCTTGGAAGCATGGATTCTTGGTGTTCTTCTTCTCGGAAGCTTGGAGAAGAAGAACAGTGCTAGACTTGACCGCATTTTTATGCGGCAAGTGATTCCGAGCCGCATGAGCCTTCATACGACAGTCCTGGCCGCATAGGCTTGACTTGACGGCGTGAACACTTCGTGCGGCAAGTGCTCTCTCAGCCGCATGAACTTTCCCCGCGAGCTGCATAGACCAGTTACTCGCCAGCCGCATGAGGACTCGAGTCCTCTCAGCCGCATGACTGTCTGGATCCCTGTCACGACCCGTACCCTAGAGTTAGGGCACGAGAACGTAACAATGCCCAGCCTATGACGCAGTATCGGTGGTAGAACGCTGTCCTAGGTCTCAATGCATCTAACAGTATAAGACTAAACAGTTTATACTCCCCGAATGGAGGTGACATAGCAGAATGTAAACTCAATCACATCTAAGGTAGAGCATAAAGAAAGATAGATAAAACATGAAATCGAAAAGAGATACAACAGATAGAAGTCTAAGTGTCTAAGATAAAAACTCAGAATACATCTCAAAACCCAAATACAGTAATACATAAATACAACTCAAGATGACTGAAAATAAACTATAAGCAAAAACCCTAGCTATCTATACAACCTCTACTGTCTCCTCTAGGCTAGCAGGCAACCTCCAGGCTATCTGTAAAATTTATCAACAGGTCCAGTCAGGACAGGAGCGAGCACAATACATCTCATGCAGTTCATATCATATCAGGAAATATAAAGCAGGCAATAGAATAAGATACATGAAACGCTGTAAGAAGATGTACATAAAAATAGAAGAGATATTTGATAACTGGAAATATATATACATGATAAGTAAGAACTGTAAGTGACTAGTGATTTAGAGTACGAGATGGCATGTAATTGGCTTAGGTTGAACATGATGTACATGAGTGAACATGTGGGACATCAGCCAATAAGGCTGTGTTGTACATGATAAAACATGAAAAGTAACAGAGTAAACATGATGGGTAAATCACATGACCATTTATACTCACCCCTACCCACAATCAATACACAAGGATCCGTTCAAGTTACGTTACGGACATGATGTTTTGGTTATACAGGAAACACATGAGGAAACATGAGCGTACATGAAAGAACATGAGAGTACATGAACATACAAGTAAGAACATGAGAGAACATGAGTGTACATGAATAACGCAGAAGCAAGGAATACATGATGTACATGAAACACATGTCATAAAGTATCCGATACGCCCGCTAAGGGGATAACATCCCAAGAAGAGATCCGTATAGTACCAATCCGTGATGATAACGTGACAGCATCAAGTAAAAGTAATCTAGAGCGAGAATATAATTCGTGACAAGTATGAAACGATCAGAGAATGTACTCGCCTGATATCTGAATGTCCAAAGTAAAGATACTGTCCGAGGAGAGGTATCTAGCTCCTAATTAGAACAGCACAAGTCACAACATGTCCAGAAGGGTAATATAAAGCACTACAATGCATTCTACATAAATCTAGGTCAAACTAGGCCAAAGTCAACCATTGGTCAACTCTGGTCAACTGCACTAGTCAAACTAGGTCATGTCCTAACCCAGTAAGTCTTACTAGGCCTAACCAAGACTATCCTAGCAAGCACACATCAATACAAGGCTATACAAGCCAACATACATCCAACTCTATATAGCATGCAATTATTCAATACTCAAATAGGCAAGAATTCACATTGGATATACACTATGTAATCTATTACTTTAAGCTATATATGTCTACACATATATACACATGCATATATTGGTATTCAACATTAGGTCTATAATCATGGCATTTCAAATGGTTATATAAACTTATATATTACAACACAATATGCTAACATATATATAATATACATACATAGCTAAGTTAACTATATTCATAAATACTTATTTAAGAGGCTATGTGTGTGTATGTGAACATGGCAAAGGGGCAAGTGAGGGTTAAATGGGCATACATAGTGTATACATATCAAAGAGTGTCAAAGTATAAGTGAACAATGTGTCAAGTGTGATAGTGTCAACATAGTGTAAGGGGGTACATGAGGTAATATAGGATTTGTGTTAACATAGAACATTACATCTCATTAA
This sequence comes from Iris pallida, assembly GCA_029216955.1. NCBI lineage: Eukaryota > Viridiplantae > Streptophyta > Magnoliopsida > Asparagales > Iridaceae > Iris > Iris pallida. Next base: position 8,426,920 of record JANAVB010037819.1, read on the forward strand.
CTTGTATATTGCATACATTATATCTATTATTATATTACATTCATGCTTGCATTCATTCATCATTCATTATTCTCTTGCACCACTATATGCACCATACATTACATACTATGGAACCTACATATTCATTACAAGCCATACTTATACATGCTTACATTAGATAGGATACTTACACCTCATACATCATTTATTTAACCATTTAATCATGCTTGTATTCTCTATTTAATTACATAATGTATATACATTAACATGGGTTAAAATCAAATAGAACATTATATTACACACAAGGGTGCACAAAATGCATATGCCGAATAGTAACTCCTACTAATAATCAATACTGTACCATCTTAGCATGAATTAAAATTTAGGATTAAAGTATGTTATAGATCTATGTGTTAGCTTTCCGAAACTTTAAACGGATCGCGTTTTCGTTTCCGGAAACTCCCGGAATCGCGAAAACACCGAGAACGCGTTTGTCTTTCGTACAGCTGACACTCAAATAATTCTTCAGAAATTTACATAAAGAATTAGGCACATGTTTTTGGAAAGCTAACTTCAATACGCTTCTTTTAAAAAAACGGGAGATTAAACCAAGCTTTGAGCTAGAAGTTATGACATTTCTAAGTTAGGGCTGAAATTAAAAACGTGGATAAAAATCATGACGGATTTAGGTAGTTTGAGACAAAAGAACACAAGTATATAACATAATATATCAAGAACTCACTCTCTACACTAATATATATATATGAGACACTATAGAACACATCTCCAATACAAAATATGAGATTAAACATGTAATAATTCATTCATACATAACAACAACACCTAGTGTGTCCAAATTTGGGGTTTTCCCACATGGACACAACCACAACACAAAGGACACTCCTATGACCTCCAAATGGACACGAAATGGACACAAATGGAGATACAACCATAGGGGTCATTCCTATGGGTTCAAAATAGACCTATATGCATGAGAAAATAAAAAGGAGAAGGGATTTATACCTTCCGGTAGATCGAATCGAAGAAAAGCCTTCCCGGAGCAACACCGACACGTAGAGATTCCAAAAGGACACGAACGAGCTCCGAATCCTCCCAAACTTGGGTAGCTTCCTCCTTGGCTAGATTGGAGAAGGAAAGAAGAAGATTTGGTGGTGAAATGGAATAATTTGGTGGAGAAATTGCTAGGGATTGCTGTCTAGGAATTTGGGGAAGAACAAGAGAGAGGGTGTGGATGAGAATAATGAAATGAACTTGAGCCTATCCTCTCCCAAAGTGGCTGGCCATATGGGGCTATTTGTCCTATTATGGTAAGGTCCAAAATGCCCCCACTAACCTATTCTATGAGTATTAGGAAAGGGCTAATTGGTTGGGGCTAAATTAGTCATTCTAAAGTCTCTAATCACACTAACCTTATCCATAATAATTAGTCTAACCTCTAACTAAAATATTTCTATCATGTGGACTAAAATTAATATCATGTGGGCCATGCCTAACTAGTGTGTGGGTCCCACTAGAGTCAAACTACCCCTGGGTCCCCGTTTCAAGTCGGATTGAGTTGAAATTCGAACCCGACTCAAATAACCCCAAAACAATATCATAAATAATAAAATAATATCAAAATAATTCAAAGAGGTCAAATGCAAAAATATCCTTAGGCCAAAAATGACATTAAAATATTATAATCACATGTTTAGGCTCTAGGTCAAACAGTCTCTAGGGTTTCACTAGCAAAACGTCAAAACCACAAGTCATTGATTTAAATAATTTTAAAATGATTTAAAATCACCAAAAATTATATCATGAATTAAATATCATTATTAAAATAATTATAAACACGAAATTTCAAAATTATCCTCATTTGGAAAACTAGGTGCTACAACTCTACCCACCTTAGAAAAATTTCGTCCTCGAAATTAAAATGTCCATACTCCCTCTAGGTCAAACCCCCACAATCAAAGTCCCAGATTAAAATAAATCATGTGATCAAAAGGACGACATACAGGGTCATGACATACGGTGGTGGTGAAAGTCTCATCTAGGTATACTAGTCATGCTAACCGAAACGGTCATAGGGTATCAAAACATACAAGTAATCTAGGGTGCTAAACTAGAAGTTACAGAAACAATAAACCATCAAAACTGTAAGGCGGTCTACCATCCTATATGAAACTGGTACTTATCAAAACAAAATAAAGGCAACTACCAATTATCTGAAAAAGGGTACAGAAAATCAAATTCAAAAATTAAGGAATTGAAAATCACTTGCATTGAAATCCAAATCACAATATATATATACAGAGAGAGCGTTAGAGAGGAAAAACTAGCATTATGTAATGTTATGTGGTTTGTGTGTGTATGGGTGTATGTGAAATATACATGAAATTGTATATGAGCTATCCTGTTACACTACTCATGGCATATGGGTTAACAACCTACAATACACAACCTATTTAATCATAACATGCATGGCTAACCATAAACATCTATAAGAGGTAGAGATTTAGTTATGTATATACATATATTATAACATGTATGCCTAAGCTCTATATATCTATACAAGTATGTGATCATAACATAGAGAGGAAAGGTTAGGTTACATGACAGCGTATACTAAGTTAGGGTGTGTGTGTGTCCTTGTACAGGGTTATAGCTTAGTATTGAAAGGTTAAACCCAGTTTTAGTTCTGCATTTACATACAAAATCTGAAAATAAGCTAACATTTAAACCAGTGTAATATTAACATAATGTAGTCTCAGATTTTACAAATTTAACATAACTTAACCAATTTCTCTAAAAATTGAAACTCTGCAGATATCATACATGTGCAGTTATGTAGACAAAACTAATAACAAGAAATTTATATTTAAATTACGAATTTAAACTGGAAAAGCAGAAAACCAGAAATATTGGAGTTTTGAAAATTTTAACATTAACAACATATTAATATGTATTTAGATAGGTGGAAAATCAAGTGTAGCATGCATACGTATTAGGCAAGTGTCCACTATGTAAATATACTCATATATTCTCATGTCCCAAAAAAAATTAATTGTACGTTAAGACCAACATTTAGATTCCTACCAAGATCGCAAAATAGGTGATTGACGAAATCAAGGCAGTTTTATTATTATTATTCAATACTAGAATAATAGCAAGAAGGAAATAACGATAAAAGCTTTTTGCTTATTTGTCTAAAAGAAGGAACCATTTTGAAACCAGAGCTAAATATCAAATCTAAGATAAAGTCTAGCAAAATCATCGATTCATTGTATTAAGAAACTCATAGCAAGAAGTTATACAAGCTACTCCTAAGTTAAATAATTAGAAGCAAAACAAAGCAAAACAAATAATAATTCTTTTTGAAGGACTGCATCAAAGTAGAGAAAACATGCTTGAAAATATTTAAGGTACAATCTGATAATCATATGCGTCTATCCAAAATCATGGTACTCTAAATCCCCGTCACACTAGTAAGCAAGGCTACGATAATCACAGAGTCCTTGACTTATGCACATACCTCTAGAATCATGGTATTTAACATTTTTGCGGTGCCGCTAGCTTGGCTGCGAAAACCTTAAATTCCCACACCTGAGAAATATATCCAGAGTCAGACTATATGTCCTCACCATGCTGGCTAATATGACTATAGAAGACTAGATTCCATAACATAGATGACCTAGCCCATATAATTTCATCTTGTTAAAAAAAATTAAATTAAATCAACAATGAATACCCATAAATCAAATCAAATTTATCAACGAACTTCAAAATTCAAAATGAACAAAAATCTATCAAAATACAACTCGGATGCAACAGCTATCATCAAGATTCAAAATTCGACAATCATTCATCAAAATCAATGAATACAACTCAAATTCAACCATAATACATCAAAATCAAATTTAACAACAGTAAGTAAAAATAAATAAAAAAAAGAGTTCTCAAATCGAAGTTAAAATAAGATTCTCAAGGGTCGTTCCGAGAATCTCTCAAGGGTTCCTAACTGTGATTACCTTCAAGATATATCCTATTCCTACTGCAGGCTGTAGTGGTACTCAAGCTCGAATACCACTACATAAACTCGACCTGCATGGGCCACCACTAAAAATGTGTCACGACCCGTACCCTAGAGTTAGGGCACGAGAATGTAACAACGCCCAGCCTACGCCGCAGTATCGGCGGTAGAACACTGTCCTAGGTCTCAATGCATCTAACAGTATAAGACTAAACAGTTTATACTCCCCGAATGGGGGTGACATAGCAGAATGTAAACTCAATCACATCTAAGGTAGAGCATAAAGGAAGATAGATAAAATATGAAATCGAAAAGAGATACAACAGATAGAAGTCTAAGTGTCTAAGATAAAAACTCAGAATACATCTCAAAACCCAAATACAGTAATACATAAATACAACTCAAGATGACTGAAAATAAACTATAAGCAAAAACCCTAGCTATCTATGCAACATCTACTGTCTCCTCTAGGCTAGCAGGCAACCTCCAGACTATCTGTAAAACTTATCAACATGTCCAGTCAGGACAGGAGCGAGCACAATACATCTCATACAGTTCATATCATATCAGGAAATATAAAGCAGGCAATAGAATAAGATACATGAAATGCTGTAAGAAGATGTACATGAAAATAGGAGAGATATTTGATAACTGGAAATATATATACATGATAAGTAAGAACTGTAAGTGACTAGTGATTTAGAGTACGAGATGGCATGTAATTGGCATAGGTTGAACATGATGTACATGAGTGAACATGTGGGACATCAGCCAATAAGGCTGTGTTGTACATGATAAAACATGAAAAGTAACAGAGTGAACATGATGGGTAAATCACATGACCATTTATACTCACCCCTACCCACAATCAATACACAAGGATCCGTTCAAGTTACGTTACGGACATGATATTTTGGTTATACAGGAAACACATGAGGAAACATGAGCGTACATGAAAGAACATGAGAGTACATGAACGTACAAGTAAGAACATGAGAGAACATGAGTGTACATGAATAACGCAGAAGAAAGGAATACATGATGTACATGAAACACATGTCATAAAGTATCTGATGTGCCCGCTAAGGGGGTAACATCCCAAAAAGAGATCCGTATAGTACCAATCCTTGATGATAACGTGACAGCATCAAGTAAAAGTAATCTAGAGCGAGAATATAATTCGTGACAAGTATGAAACGATCAGAGAATGTACTCGCCTGATATCTGAATGTCCAAGGTAAAGATACTATCCGAAGAGAGGTGTCTGGCTCCTAATTAGAACAGCACAAGTCACAACATGTCCAGAAGGGTAATATAAAGCACTACAATGCATTCTACATGAATCTAGGTCAAACTAGGCCAAAGTCAATCCTTGGTCAACTCTGATCAACTACACTAGTCAAACTAGGTCAAACTAGGTCATGTCCTAACCCAGTAAGTCTTACTAGGCCTAACCAAGACTATCCTAGCAAGCACACATCAATACAAGGCTATACAAGCCAACATACATCCAACTCTATATAGCATGCAATTATTCAATACTTAAATAGGCAAGAATTCACATTGGATATACACTAGGTAATCTATTACTTTAAGCTATATATGTCTACACATATATACACATGCATATATTGGTATTCAACATTAGGTCTATAATCATGGCATTTCAAATGGTTATATAAACTTATATATTACAACACAATATGCTAACATATATAATATACATACATAGCTAAGTTAACTATATTCATAAATACTTATTTAAGAGGCTATGTGTGTGTATGTGAACATGGCAAAGGGGCAAGTGAGGGTTAAATGGGCATACATAGTGTATACATATCAAAGAGTGTCAAAGTGTAAGTGAACAATGTGTCAAGTGTGATAGTGTCAACATAGTGTAAGGGGGTACATGAGGTAATATAGGATTTGTGTTAACATAGAACATTACATCTCATTAACTTGTATATTGATACATTACATCTATTATTATATTATATTCATGTTTGCATTCATTCATCATTCATTATTCTCTTGTACCACTATATGCACCATACATTACATACTATGGAACCTACATATTCATTACAAGCCATACTTATACATGCTTACATTAGATAGGATACTTACACCTCATACATCATTTATTTAACCATTTAATCATGCTTGTATTCTCTATTTAATTACATAATGTATATACATTAACATGGGTTAAAATCAAATAGAACATTATATTACACACAAGGGTGCACAAAATGCATATGCCGAATAGTAACTCCTACTAATAATCAATACTGTACCATCTCAGCATGAATTAAAATTTAGGATTAAAGTATGTTATAGATCTATGTGTTAGCTTTCCGAAACTTTAAACGGATCGCGTTTTCGTTTCCGGAAACTCCCGGAATCGCGAAAACACCGAGAACGCGTTTGTCTTTCGTACAGCTGACACTCAAATAATTCTTCAGAAATTTACATAAAGAATTAGGTCTATTAATACATGTTTTTGGAAATCTAACTTCAATACGCTTCTTTTAAAAAAAACGGGAGATTAAACCGAGCTTTGAGATAGAAGTTATAACATTTCTAAGTTAGGGCTGAAATTAAAAACGTGGATAAAAATCATGACGGATTTAGGTAGTTTGAGACAAAAGAACACAAGTATATAACATAATATATCAAGAACTCACTCTCTACACTAATATATATATATGAGACACTATAGAACACATCTCCAATACAAAATATGAGATTAAACATGTAATAATTCATTCATACATAACAACAACACCTAGTGTGTCCAAATTTGGGGTTTTTCCACATGGACACAACCACAACACAAAGGACACTCCTATGACCTCCAAATGGACACGAAATGGACACAAATGGAGATACAACCATAGGAGTCATTCCTATGGGTTCAAAATAGACCTATATGCATGAGGAAATGAAAAAGAGAAGGGATTTATACCTCCCGGTAGATCGAATCGAAGAAAAGCCTTCCCGGAGCAAAACCGACACGTAGAGATTCCAAAAGGACACGAACGAGCTCCGAATCCTCCCAAACTTGGGTAGCTTCCTCCTTGGCTAGAATGGAGAAGGAAAGGAGAAGATTTTGTGGTGAAATGGAATGATTTGGTGGAGAAATTGCTAGGGATTGCTCTCTAAGAATTTGGGAAAGAACAAGAGAGAGAGTGTGGATGAGAATAATGAAATGAACTTGAGCCTATCCTCTCCCAAAGTGGCTGGCCATATGGGGCTATTTGTCCTATTATGGTAAGGTCCAAAATGCCTCCACTAACCTATTCTATGAGTATTAGGAAAGGGCTAATTGGTTGGGGCTAAATTAGTCATTCTAAAGTCTCTAATTACACTAACCTTATCCATAATAATTAGTCTAACATCTAACTAAAATATTTCTATCATGTGGACTAAAATTAATATCATGTGGGCCATGCCTAACTAGTGTGTGGGTCTCACTAGAGTCAAACTATCCCTGGGTCCCCGTTTCAAGTCGGATTGAGTTGAAATTCGAACCCGACTCAAATAACCCCAAAACAATATCATAAATAATAAAATAATATCAAAATAATTCAAAAAGGTCAAATGCAAAAATATCCTTAGGCAAAAAATGATATTAAAATATCATAATCACATGGTTAGGCTCTAGGTCAAACAGTCTCTAGGGTTTCACTAGCAAAACGTTAAAACCATAAGTCATTGATTTAAATAATTTTAAAATAATTTAAAATCACCAAAAATTATATCATGAATTAAATATCATTATTAAAATAATTATAAACACGAAATTTCAAAATTACCCTCATTTGAAAAACTGGGTGCTACAATTCCCGAGCCGCATAGGCCCTGATCTTCGAGCCGCATGAGAACCTCTAGACCCAGCCGCATGGACTTCTTAGTCCGGGCCGCATGACCCTGATTAATCCCAGCCGCATATGTATCCTTTATTTCCTAGCCGCATGCGCCCTCATCCCCCTGAGCCGCATGCGCCCCTCTTGTCTTGGCCGCATGGGTTCCAGTGACCCTGGCCGCATGCGCTCACCTAATTGAGCCGCATGTGTCTTATCCTCTCCTGGCCGCATGTGTCTTGCCCTTCTCTTGACCGCATGAGAATCCCTCCCCTGCGAGCCGCATGGATCCTTAGTTCCCCCGACCCGCATGAATCTCTCCCCAGCCGCATGAACCTGACTCCTTCCCCAGCCGCAGGAGTTCCATCCTGGCCGCATGTGCCTTAGCCGCATGGCTCTTCTATAGCCCTGTATATTGATATTTTATTAGATATATTTGGAATTGATAATTGAGCATGACGTGAAAGTGACCCGTAGTGATGCACTCCTGACATAATAACCTGACATGACCTGATAGTGGCCCGTCGTGGCACACGCCTGACTAGTACACTTGACAGGTACACCTGACATGATTATCTCGAATAGCTGTTACGACGGCTACCTGACATGACATGACCTGTATAAATAACCTGGACACCGTGGGCGATTGTGCTTGTACAAATAATCCAGTTCTGTCTTGCATCATGTCTAGGAGGGGACTCCTGAGTACCACGGTCAGGAGTACCCATTGAATTGGACTAAGGCTAATAACTAGATTAATACACTAGTCATAAAGAGATCTTCCAGCTACAGGCAATCCCGTTACCTGGGCACGCCTTGGGATCTGTAGCCTGCCGTCGAGTATGGCACATTTCCAGCATACTGTCATGTGTTGCACCCTTCAAGCTACCTAAGGGTACATTCGTTTCCTGGACGATGTACCCACCTGAATTCAACTCTAATTCTTTTAACCCGGGTAACCTGGATGGACTGCAGGGCTTATGGCTGTGAAAGATTCTCACTGCATCTTGTTAGTAATTAGGCCTGTGATAACCCTAGTTAGTTAAAGTATCAAGCCGTAATTCTTGCTTGGCCATGAAATGATTGGATGGAGTCTAACCAGCTAGTCTTGTCCTGTTCCAGATTACTGTATGACCGAAATGCCTGTGTTATTTTACCGATAGATGGTGAGATTTCTAAGTTCTGTTCAGACGAAGGGTTACAACCCCGGTCCTTGTTTGGTTTACGGGTTGTAACCTGGTTATCTGAATAGTCCCATGGTTATCTCATCGTATATCATCCGGATGTATTTTCTTTATTTCTAGTTTTTACCGTATTTATACTCTTGTGCTGATTGCTGGTTTTAGTTCCTAAGTGAAGCTTCCTTTGTGGCACTTGCTCTTTCTGGGATCTGACCCAGCTGGTTTTGTATGGCCAGATTTCGGAGCAGCTCCAGAGGATCTACCGCTTTTCCAGCCAGATGGTGGCCACTAGACGAAACCCTGGCAACGAGTGGGTTATTTTTGGCTCTCCCACTCTATTATAAAATATTCTTTTGAGGTGTTTAGCCGACGAGCACCTGTTTAGCTCGATTGCATTTACTTACTGTCTGCCTACGGGCTGTAACATGATTGACAGATCCTAGGGTTGATCATGTATGACTAAACTCTTGCTAGTCCTAACATTTTGTAACGACTAGCTTCATGATCAGCTGAATATGTAATATTTGGGATGCCTTATTATTGTATATTTAATGATCATACATCTTGTAACATTTACTTACTTGCTTGTGATTGAGACACTAGGCTTGTTCATGACCATAGGAGACTGTTGGCTTGTAGTAAATCCTCATGTATCTAGACAGCCGTGACCATATAGCGAGATGAAATCTATTTCTATATACATAGCTGGCTATGTCTGCCCCCGCTCTCCAGTATTCTGGTTCTGGGGCGTGACACCAAATCATCACGACAACCACACCAAGGAAAAAGGGAGAAAAAGCTAACTAACCTCCTCCGTCGTGACCCGCGACCAGCAACCCCGCGGTTGGTGCCCCAATTTTCTCCGCCCGACGAAGTTGCTCACTACCATCGCCGACGAGCGCACGCACCCTCGATCGTCCCGACCAAGCCGTACGCCACCGCCCGACCTCCCTCAGCGTCGAGCGGCCACGGTGCCACCCCAATGACTCTGCCCCTCTTTCCTCTCCCCTCTGCCACCGAGATCCGGTTGAGCGCCTCCACCGCACCACGCCGCGTCCAGCCTCGCACTCAGCCCACTCCTCCGCCAGACCACTGATCTCTCTCGCGCCTCCGTTCCGATCGCAGCCCCGCGTCGCCTCCTCGCGGCTGGCCGCTTCTTGCCGCGCCCTCCGAGCCGCTGCTCCGACCACACTCCCCCGCCGCTCGCTCACTTCAGCCCCTCCCTCTCTCCTTTTCCCTTTCTTTTCCCTTTCTTTTTGAAGAGCAGCAGCAGTCAATTAACTGTTGTAGTAGTTATTTTTTTATTATTTATTTAATTGTTTTTGTTGATGTTTATTTTTTGTGTTTTTTTGTGTATCTATTATTATTATTATCCTCTTTATTATTATTATTATTATTATTATTATTATTATTATTATTATTATTATTGTTATTATTATTATTATTATTATTAGTATTATTATTATTATTATTATTATTATTATTATTATTATTATTATGTTTTATTATTATTATTATTATTATTATTAATATTCTATTTTATTATTATTATTATCGTTATTATTATTATACTTTATTATTATTGTTATTATTATTATTATTATTATTATTATTTTATTCTCCTTATACAACAGTATTAATTTATGATTATTTTATTGTATGATAAAAAGAGTATATATTTTGGATTGTAAATTAGTACGTAAAAACATGTATATATGTTAAATATAAATTTTATTTATTTACTGTTATTAATAAGGATAGTAATTATCATTATTATTTCATTGGATCTGCCAAGACCTATAGATATGGAGATAATTCTAAATATATTTTTATAATATTTTATAGTACCTTATTTACTTATTTTAGCCTAAATTGATTTTTCCATATTTTTATGAATTTACCAAAATATTAGTTTTACCAATAAAAATATAGCTTCCATCTAAGGAGTATATCTCACAAATCTAGGGTTTTACCTAAAAGCAATCTTTATATTTTTATATATTTATCCCAAATCTAGTTTTACCATAAAATATTTTATTAAGTATTATAAATAGTTTTTCTAAATTTCCTCCAACTATCCTTTCGTCCATGACTAATCCCATTTTTCCTAATCTTCCGTCAATTCTAGTTAACCTTATGTCCACCCTAACTAATTTTACCCTTCTGGACCCAATGGAATTGTCCGTGCCACCATCAGAGGTCACCTTGTGTAGTTGTTACCCGAAGTAGCAGTTCGTGCCATATTGATCATTGCAGTACACCAGGCGTCCTACCAGGCAAGACACCTTGCCATTTGCTATTTATTTATTTTAGCTCATATTTCATGCATTATTTATTTTCTTTATGCAAAATAAACTGTGATACATGGCATAACCTGTTAGAACTTACTGTTCTGTTATATTTCCTGCTATGTATTATTTTCTTACACATTAAACCTAGATTTAAGGGACCACCTTGTGTGTTCATTCATTGGCCTTGACACGTTGTAACACGAAATGGTGTCTCGCATGTAGAACACGAACATACGTGACTGGCTGGCCACCAGTGCGTATAAGCCGTGGGATAGGAATAACCGCTAATAGAGGTTGCATGCTAGTTTAACTTAGCGGTTATAGAGGTTTTGTGTTGTGGATACAACATAGTAGGCATTGGGCGGGGAGGACAATTCCTTAGCGTATGGGCTTCGATGCACTTTTCCTTGTGACCCGGATGCTCCGCTGGAGATACGGGATTGATGACCCATGATTACTAACAGCCACTGATGTTCTGCGGAACGTTATACTCTTACTGATGGGGCCTCTGTTTCCCCAAGGGAGGACCATGCCGATCCTATTTAGCCAGGGCCCATACGTAGGAAGGATTGTTCTTAACTACATTATACTTAGAATGGTTAGGTACCTTTATCCATTAGGCGCGAGTACTTCTGGAATAATAACTTGTATCTGACCGTGGCTTGGAACAATAACTTTTTGCGGATTAGTTCGTCATATCTTGTCCTTGTTTGGTTGTAGGTGTGACTTACTACTCCAATGAGAAGGTATTGAACCTTGTTGGGGTCCGGATACCATATTGGATTCATAGCATGGGAAGATACGTTACCGTGAATTAGTTTACCATCTCATGTCCTTGTTTGGTTGGGGGTATGGTAAGCTAGTTCAATAGGTGCGTATTGGACCATGTTATAATTCAATTGACTTACTTATTTGAGCAATATGTATTCAATTTATATGGCATGATATTATGTGTCTTGTTACGTCCCTCTGAGGACCTGGTTATCTCTCCAGGTGTGTGCTCTTTTCTTTCGCAGGTGCTCTATCTCTAGCCGTGACCATCTCCATTTCTTCGAGGATGATTGCGCTTGGATCGTCTTCTCTTCGCTCGCAAAAAAATTATTTATTTTCTCATGTATTTTTCTTTTACTTGTTGGTAGTGGATTTGTCTCCGCCCAACATATTGTATCAAGACAATTCATTATCATTGTATGATATCTTTTATTTATTTATTTTGTGTGGATGAGATTAGTTATGGTTCTACTGTATTTTACAGCTTATTTATTCATACGAGGTTTCCATACATTGGAGCATACTTTGTATGTATACAGCTGGCATATCTACGTTCCTAGTCCTATATATTTTGGGACTGGGGCGTTACAACGGCTCTTCAAGTAGGCAAACATAACACTATAGATGTTGTTTTGAAGGTATGGTCTTTTGGAGGAACGGGCCTAAGATGTCCGCAATATGGAGGAGAGAAAAGCATGTTATATTTGCCTTCCTCCATGCGGCTCCTCGGAGATTCAACACCCTTGTTTGCTTCTCAGCAGTGAAACATGACTTCTTTCGAGGGCCACAAAACGGCTCTTTGATGAAGGCGAAGTGCTGCCAAACTGACGAAACTATGTATTGCTAGATTTTTCTTTGTTTTTTTCTGCCGATGTCGTCCTATAAAAGTAACTGATTTTGAATAAACAGAATACATTCACCCTATTTTTTTGTTTATGGTATTTGTGGTGCTTGTACTAGAGAACCTAATACAGCATTTGTGTTTGATAAAAGATATCCCACTGGAGGACTTTTTATGGACCTATTGCCCTTTTGCGCATCTAAAAATGCGAGCAAATAGATTTGAATGATATTTTGTGGACCTACTACTCTTTGGTACACTGATGGTGCGAGTAATAGATTAGGATAACTTCTGTGGACCTATTACTCTTTTGCGCATTGGTGGTGCGGGTAATAGATTTGAAACAAAACCCAACAGAGGTAATATAGAAGTGATAGGTTTTGTGGTCTTAACACCATGTCTTTTATCCCGGGTTGGGTGGTGCGGGTAATATATATATTTGCCTGTGGGCTTTTTATCCTTTTGTATTTCTTTCTTATTTAGCAACAACTAATGCATATGTATATATATATATATATATATATATATATATATATATATATATATACATATATATATATATATTTTATATATATATATATATATATATATATATATATAAAATATATATATATAAAAATATATATATATATATATATATATATATATATATATATATATATATATATATATATATTTTTTTATATATATATGTATACACCTAAAAAAAAAAAATATATATATATATATATATATATATATATATATATATATATATATATATATATATTTTTTTATATATATATATATATATATATATATATATATATATATATATATATATATATATATATATATGTATACACCTACACACATATATAATGGCTTCCCTTCTCCAGCTCCTTCCTCCCGTGATACCCCTCCCTCCCTCCCAGGGAAGCCCCTAGGGCTTCCCTATATATATATATATATATATATATATATATATATATATATATATATATATATATATATATATATATATATATAAAAAAAAAAAAAAAAAAAAAAAAAAAAAATATATATATATATATATATATATATATATATACATATATACATATATATAAATATATATATATACATATATATATACATATATATATATATATATATATATATATATATATATATATATATATATATATATATTTTTATATATGTATATATGTATATATATATATATATATATATATATATATATATATATATATATATATATATATATGTATATATATATATATATATATATATATATATATATATATATACATATATACATATATAAATATATATATATATATATATATATACATATATACATATATAAATATATATATATATATATATATATATATATATATATATATATATATATATATATATATATATATATATACATATATATATATATATATATGATGTAAAAATGGGAACGGGTTCCTTAGGAACGGAGCATGGGTTCCTCGCCATGCCGCTCATGGTCGGGTGGGTGGCCTGGCGGGCCGACCTCCTCGTCCCGGCCCCAGGCTCATCCCCCGGCGGAGGCTCCCACCGTCGACCGCGTTCCCCAGGCTGGCCGGTCGACTGGCCGTCTCCCTGGTGGGGGGCCTCCCCCTAGCCGGCGTCCTCTCGCCGTGGGGAGGCTCCTCCCCTGCCGACCTTCCTCCGACGTGGAGGTTCCCCCCCCTCCTCACCCCCGTTGGAGACGTCTTCGGCGCCGCCGCTACAGGCGCAGGAAGCCGCCCACACATCCGGGGTCGTCCGCTCCTCCTGGCGGTCCTCCACCTGCTTCGGCGCCCCCCGCCGTTCCGCTCGCTACGTCGCCCCCTCCTCCGGCGGCGTCAGCCTTCCTTTCCCTGGTGTGGCCCCCTGCGTCCGCCTCGTCCCTCCCCCCTGGCGGAGCTACGTCTGTCTCGTCGCCTGCTCCTCCGTCAGGCGTGCACCTCCCCGCCCCGGCGCCCCCTCCGCCCTTCTCTCCTCTCGCCTTCCCCCGCAGTGTAACGCCCCAGTCCTAAAATACGTAGGACTAGGAACGTAGACATGCCAGCTGTATTTATACGAAGTATACTCCAATATATGGAAGCCTCGTATAAATACATAAGCTGTAAAATGCAGTAGAACCATAACTAATCTCATCCATACAGAATAAATAAATAAAAGATCATATAATGAGAATAAATTTGTCTTGATACAATATGTTGGGCGGAGACAAATCCACTACCAACAAGTAAAGAAAAAGTACATGAGTAAAGATATGAATTTGGCGAGCGAAGCAAAGATGATCCAAATGCAATCATCCTCGAAGAAGTAGCAAAGACCACGGCTAGAGCTAAAGCACCTGCGAAAGACAATAGCACACACCTGGCAATACAACCAGGTCCTTAGAGGGACGTAACAAGACACATAATAGCATGCCATATAAACTGAATAAATATCGCTCAAATAAATAAGTAAATCGAATTTATAACATGGTCCAATACGCACCTACTGAACGAGCGTACCATCCCCCCAACCAAACAAGGACAGGAGATGGTAAACTAATTCACGGCGACGTATCTTTCCATGCTAAGAATCCGATATGGTATCCGGACCCCAACAAGGTTTAATACCTTCTCATCGGAGTAGTAAGTCACACCTACAACCAAACAAGGACAAGATGTGACGAACTAATCTGCGACAAGTTATTGTTCCAAGTCACGGTCAGATACAAGTACCCAAACCAAAAGTACTCGTACCTAACGGATAAGGTACCTAACCGTTCTATGTGATATGTAGTTAAGAACAATCCTTCCTACGCATGAGCCCTGGCTGAATAGGATCGGCGTAGTCCCCTCTTGGGCACTAGAGGCCCCAGCAGGAAGAGTATGTGTCATCAACCCCGTATCTCCAGCGGAGAGTCCGGGTCACAAGGGAAGTGCATCGAAGCCCATACGCTAAAGAATTATCTTCCCCACCCAATGCCTACTGTGTTGTATCCACAACACAAACCACTATAACCGCTAAGTCAAACTAGCATGCAACTTCTATTAGCGGTTATTCCTATCGCACGGCTTGTACGTACTGGTGGCCAGCCAATCACGTACTTTCGTGTTCTACATGCGACACACAACTTCGTGTTTACAACGTGTCAAGGCCAATGAATGCGACACACAAGGTGGTCCCTTAAATCTAGGTTTAATTTGTAAGAAAAATAATACACAGCAGGAAATATAAAAGAACAGTTATGCCATATATCACAGTTTATAAAGAAAATAATAGACATGCATGAAATATGAGCTAAAAATAATTAAACAGCTAATGGCAAGGTGTCTTGCCTGGTAGAGCGCCTGGTGTGCTGCGAATATCACGGTGGCACGATCTACAACTTTGGTGTAATAGCTACACAAGGGGACCTCTGTTGATGGCACGGACAGTTCCATTGGGTCCAGAAGGGTCAAATTAGTTAGGGTTGATAGGGGGAAGGATAGATTTGGTAGGAGGATAGGAATAATGGGCTTAGACATGGAAAGGAAAAAAAATCGAAGGAGAAATGATAAAATAATATAGATACTTATAATATTTGAAAACTTAGATTTTATTAGAAAAAAATATTTAGGGAAAAAGACCTAAGTCAAGAAAAATCAGTTCTGGCTAGAACTCTAAGTTTGTCGAAAACTAGAGTAGAAACTATGTTTTTAAAATAAGGCCAAACCAAATATAATATTGGTATGTATATATATTTTTGCAAGCTTGTTATACTTTATTATACCAAAAACCAATTTCTAATAATAACTAAATTAACCAAATTCTTAGTTAATAATAATAAAAATATGTGTAAAATAACATTAATAATAATGACAATAATACTACATAGTGTATGTACATATAATACTAATCCGTAAAAATAACTATTACTAATAATTACATACATTGTGAAATCAGAAATAATAATAATAATAATAATAATAATAATAATAATGGTAAAAATAACATAAAAATCGTACTGAGAGAAGCCTGTTCCCATAAAAAGTAAAAGTAACTAAAACAAATCCATAAGAAGACAAATCATCATAAAAGTTGGAAATGAAACAAACATAAAAATAAAGATAATGCAGCAGTCCTTGACTGTTGCTTCTTCTCTTAAGTAATTGTAAAGTTTGAGAGAGAGAGAGGAGTCAATGTTGAGAGAAAAGAGAGGATGTGAGAGCAGTAGTTGGGAATAGAGAGGGAAGCGAGAGAGAGGGATTTAGAACGAGGGAGAGAGAAGAGAGAGTTGTCTCGAGAGAGGGAAGAGAGGGGAAAGCGGGGTTGTCGGCGGAGGCGTAGGGGTGACGGGAGGCTGGAGATCCGGCGGATGGTGGCGCTGCGGCCAGGCGGCCGTGGCGGAGGGAAGAGGGATCGGAGGGCGGCCAAGGGAAGTCGGCGGCGAGGATTTCGGTTCGTCTCCGGCGGTTGAAGGCTGGGACCACGACGAGAGGGTTTCCATTGGCGGCCGGAGCGAAAGGGGTTCTCGGTGAGGGAGGCCAGGGCTAGTCGGCGACGAAGGTTTCAGTCGGGACGCGCGGAGGGGACGCGGGTTCAGTCAGGCAACGTGACCGGAGGGGTCGAGGCGGAGGCGTGGGATCTCCGTCGTGGCACGGCGGCGACTGGGTTCACGTGGTGGTGAGTGGCCGGAGGGTTCAAGCGTGGTGGGGGATCGGCTTGCAGCGGCGGTCGCGGTGGCGAGGACGGCCACCGGCGCAGGGTCTCGGCGGAAGAGGGTGGCGGAACGCCGGAGGTGAGTTCTAGGCTAGGGTTTAAATTGGGTTTTCTTTTTCTTCCACTTTTCTCTGGGTGATGAAGTCTGTGGTCGCGGCGACGTTGGCGGGGTCGCCGCGGCGGTGGGTGGCGAGGTGTTGGCTTTTGTGGAGACAGGGGGTCGAGCTGGTGGTGTGGTGATGGTGACGGGGGTGGCGAGGCGTGGTTCTACTGATGACGACGGTTGTGGAGAGGGTTGGCGGCGGTGCCACGACGAGGTTCTGGAGATACAGTGGACGCGGCGGTAGTGAGCGGGAGAAAGGCTGGGAAGAGGTTGGGTTTGGTGTTGACGGCGATGGAGACGGGGAGAGGGTGTGACGACGTCGATGGGGCGAAGGCTGCGGTTATGGCAGTTGGGTGTGGGTGGACGGGTTAGAGGATAGGGATAGGGTTAGGATTTGGATATTTAGGAAATTGGAGGTTTGTATTGTGTCGGGTTTGTCGACACGAGAGAGATAAAATGTATATGTAACAATATGGAATAAGAATTGGACGATGAAACACAGACACGAGGCACTCACCATTGGGTTGTGGAAGTATGTGGAGGAATTCATGGAAGATGAATAATGTGGAGGAGTACCTGCCTATATTTATAGGATATGGGAATTTCCAATTAGATATGGACTAGGAGTAAATTAAACCCAATAATAGATAAGTCCTAAAGCAATCAAATTCAAATCCAAATCTAATTAAAATCAAATTAACTACTTTTAGTTTAAAAATCAAATCAATTTAAAATATAGGTAGTTTACTATTTAAATGTATCCATGGAATCAAATCAAAATTTAAACTGTCACAAATATTTCAAAAATATGTTTTCCAAAATACTAATATAATTAATTTCGAAAATAATAAATCTTTTTGAATAATAAATCTTTTTTTGAACAATAAAACATTAATATTAAATAATTTTGAAATACATTATTATTTAAAATAAATAAATATTTATGAAATAAATATTTTTGTACAAAGAATTTTATTATTAATAACTGCTAAGAACAATAGACTTTTTATGGCAAGAATAATATTTTGAAAGTGTAAGAAAATAAAAATAATTGTTTTTCTAAAATATGTACGCTCGCACATATTCGTACTCGTCGAGCAAACAAAAATTTCGCATACGACTACATGACATATGGTACAAAAATTTTAAATCAGTACCAAAATTGAAATAAAATATAGTAGAAATTTAGGGGTTTTACATCCTACCCAACTTAAAAGAAATTTCGTCCTCGAAATTAAGAATTCGTAGGGGGGTGAGAAGGCACAACGGTAGATAGAAGGGTTTAAAGAGGTTTACATGGTCGTAGTCTAGGTTGAGGATATGATTAAGAGACGATTGAAATCACTTCTTAAATTCAAGTGATTAGAAAGTCAAGATTGTGGATTTAGGGTCGATGGAAAGAACGAGTAGTTAAGACAAAGATATAGGCACATTGAGTGTTAATGGTCACAAGAGATAGGGTAGCTAGGGGAACTTCTAGTATAACGCCTTCGTCCTCCTAAAATAGGTGAAGACGAAAGCAATATAGAGTTCGAAGGAGGCGTTATCGAATACGAATACGTGATTCAAAGACGATCGAATAATTTTAAAAGAATTGTCAAGGCAGTCGTGGATGGGATTATAAGGACAAGTGTAATTATGTTCCCATTCACATAGAGTAATAGACAAAAGCGAACCAAAGTGCACTCGATTGATCAGACCATTATGCACCGGTTCTGATTAGACAATCTGTTAGTGGAGGCCTCCAATAACTTATGTCATGAACAAGCTTGATAAAGAATTGAGCTTACAAAAACTAGGCTACATTAGCATCATTAGTCTAGGTAGTAAAAATATACGCACGAGATTAAGATTGAAATAAAGAACAAATATGAATAGTCTAAGAGTCATAAGGATCTAAGTCTTTTATTCCTATACAATCATTCTACGGTTTTATTGACCAAGGCTTGGTTGACCAAATGGGTTAAGGTTTTCTAAATTCTAGAATCTAAGTAGACTTGCTAAGATAGGTCGCAAGGACAAGGGTTTGCTAGGTCATAAGTTATTCTACCCAACTTAAAGAATTTAACTAATGGTGTTTGGGGACAACTAACTAGTAGGGTCAATCTCTAGCAAGCACGAAGGGAAGATAAGGATAGGGATGGAAGGAAGCAAGCAAGATGCAATTGATGAGTCAAACGACAGATAAAATCAAGGAAAGTGGTCAAGTATGTGGATGAGAGCCTAGACTTCTAATCCTATACGCAGGCTTGCTTGGTACGGTAAGGTAACCAAACAATTTATCTTGACCTGCATGGGCCACCACAAAAACATGTAACGCCCCAGTCCCAAAATACGTAGGACTAGGAACGTAGACATGCCAGCTGTATTCATACGAAGTATACTCCAATATATGGAAGCCTCGTATAAATACATAAGCTGTAAAATGCAGTAGAACCATAACTAATCTCATCCACACAGAATAAATGAATAAAAGATCATATAATGAGAATAAATTTGTCTTGATACAATATGTTGGGCGGAGACAAATCTACTACCAACAAGTAAAGAAAAAGTACATGAGTAAAGATATGAATTTGGCGAGCGAAGCGAAGACGATCCAAATGCAATCATCCTCGAAGAAGTAGCAAAGACCGCGGCTAGAGCTAAAGCACCTGCGAAAGACAATAGCACACACCTGGCAATACAACCAGGTCCTCAGAGGGACGTAACACGACACATAATAGCATGCCATATAAACTGAATAAATATCGCTCAAATAAATAAGTAAATTGAATTTATAACATGGTCCAATACGCACCTACTGAACGAGCGTACCATCCCCCAACCAAACAAGGACAGGAGATGGTAAACTAATTCACGGCGACGTATCTTTCCATGCTAAGAATCCGATATGGTATCCGGACCCCAACAAGGTTCAATACCTTCTCATCGGAGTAGTAAGTCACACCTACAACCAAACAAGGACAAGATGTGACGAACTAATCCGCGATAAGTTATTGTTCCAAGTCACGGTCAGATACAAGTACCCAAACCAAAAGTACTCGTACCTAACGGATAAGGTACCTAACCGTTCTATGTGATATGTAGTTAAGAACAATCCTTCCTACGCATAAGCCCTGGCTGAATAGGATCGACGTAGTCCCCTCTTGGGCACTAGAGGCCCCAGCAGGAAGAGTATGTGTCATCAACCCCATATCTCCAGCGGAGAGTCCGGGTCACAAGGGAAGTGCATCGAAGCCCATACGCTAAGGAATTGTCCTCCCCACCCAATGTCTACTGTGTTGTATCCACAACACAAACCACTATAACCGCTAAGTCAAACTAGCATGCAACCTCTATTAGCGGTTATTTCTATCGCACGGCTTGTACGTACTGGTGGCCAGCCAATCACATACTTCCGTGTTCTATATGCGACACACAACTTCGTGTTTACAACGTGTCAAGGCCAATGAATGCGACACACAAGGTGGTCCCTTAAATCTAGGTTTAATTTGTAAGAAAAATAATACACAGCAGGAAATATAAAAGAACAGTTATGCCATGTATCACAGTTTATAAAGAAAATAATAGACATGCATGAAATATGAGCTAAAAATAATTAAACAGCTAATGGCAAGGTATCTTGCCTGGTAGAGCGCCTGGTGTGCTGGGAATATCACGGTGGCACGATCTGCAACTTTGGTGTAATAGCTACACAAGGGGACCTCTGTTGATGGCACGGACAGTTCTATTGGGTCCAGAAGGGTCAAATTAGTTAGGATTGATAGGGGGAAGGATAGATTTGGTAGGAGGATAGGAATAATGGGCTTAGACATGGAAAGGAAAAAAATCGAAGGAGAAATGATAAAATAATATAGATACTTATAATATTTGAAAACTTAGATTTTATTAGAAAAAATATTTAGGGAAAAAGACCTAAGTCAAGAAAAATCAGTTCTGGCTAGAACTCTAAGTTTGTCGAAAACTAGAATTAGTAGAAACTATGTTTTTAAAATAAGGCCAAACCAAATATAATATTGGTATATATATATATTTTTGCAAGCTTGTTATACTTTATTATACCAAAAACCAATTTCTAATAATAACTAAATTAACCAAATTCTTAGTTAATAATAATAAAAATATGTGTAAAATAACATTAATAATAATGACAATAATACTACATAGTGTATGTACATATAATACTAATCCGTAAAAATAACTATTACTAATAATTACATATATTGTGAAATCAGAAATAATAATAATAATAATAATAATAATAATATTGGTAAAAATAACATAAAAATTGTACTGAGAGAAGCCTGTTCCCATAAAAAGTAAAAGTAACTAAAACAAATCCATAAGAAGACAAATCATCATAAAAGTTGGAAATGAAACAAACATAAAAATAAAGATAATGCAGCAGTCCTTGACTGTTGCTTCTTCTCTTAAGTAATTGTAAAGTTTGAGAGAGAGAGAGGAGTCAATGTTGAGAGAAAAGAGAGGATGTGAGAGCAGTAGTTGGGAATAGAGAGGGAAGCGAGAGAGAGGGATTTAGAACGAGGGAGAGAGAAGAGAGAGTTGTCTCGAGAGAGGGAAGAGAGGGGAAAGCGGGGTTGTCGGCGGAGGCGTAGGGGTGACGGGAGGCTGGAGATCCGGCGGATGGTGGCGCTGCGGCCAGGCGGTCGTGGCGGAGGGAAGAGGGATCGGAGGGCGGCCAAGGGAAGTCGACGGCGAGGATTTCGGTTCGTCTCCGGCGGTTGAAGGCTGGGACCACGGCGAGAGGGTTTCCATTGGCGGCCGGAGCGAAAGGGGTTCTCGGTGAGGGAGGCCAGGGCTAGTCGGCGGCGACAGTTTCAGTCGGGACGCGTGGAGGGGACGCGGGTTCAGTCAGGCAGCGTGACCGGAGGGGTCGAGGCGGAGGCGTGGGATCTCCGCCGTGGCACGGCGGCGGCTGGGTTCACGTGGTGGTGAGTGGCCGGAGGGTTCAAGCGCGGTGGGGGATCGGCTTGCAGCGGCGGTCGCGGTGGCGAGGACGGCCACCGGCGCAGGGTCTCGGCGGAAGAGGGTGGCGGAACGCCGGAGGTGAGTTCTAGGCTAGGGTTTAAATTGGGTTTTCTTTTTCTTCCACTTTTCTCTGGGTGATGAAGTCTGTGGTCGCGGCGGCGTTGGCGGGGTCGCCGCGGCGGTGGGTGGCGAGGTGTTGGCTTTGGTGGAGACAGGGGGTCGAGCTGGTGGTGTGGTGATGGTGACGGGGGTGGCGAGGCATGGTTCTACTGATGACGACGGTTGTGGAGAGGGTTGGCGGCGGTGCCGCGACGCGGTTCTGGGGATACAGTGGACGCGGCGGTGGTGAGCGGAGGAAAGGCTGGGAAGAGGTTGGGTTTGGTGTTGATGGCGATGGAGACGGGGAGAGGGTGTGACGACGTCGATGGGGCGGAGGCTGCGGTTATGGCAGTTGGGTGTGGGTGGACGGGTTAGAGGATAGGGATAGGGTTAGGATTTGGATATTTAGGAAATTGGAGGTTTGTATTGTGTCGGGTTTGTCGACATGAGAGAGATAAAATATATATGTAACAATATGGAATAAGAATTGGACGATGGAACACGGACACGAGGCACTCACCATTGGGTTGTAGAAGTTTGTGGAGGAATTCATGAAAGATGAATAATGTGGAGGAGTACCTGCCTATATTTATAGGATGTGGGAATTCCCAATTAGAGATGGACTAGGAGTAAATTAAACCCAATAATAGATAAGTCCTAAAGCAATCAAATTCAAATCCAAATCTAATTAAAATCAAATTAACTACTTTTAGTTTAAAAATCAAATCAATTTAAAATATAGGTAGTTTACTATTTAAATGTATCCATAGAATCAAATCAAAATTTAAACTGTCACAAATATTTCAAAAATATGTTTTCCAAAATACTAATATAATTAATTTCGAAAATAATAAATCTTTTTGAATAATAAATCTTTTTTTGAACAATAAAACATTAATATTAAATAATTTTGAAATACATTATTATTTAAAATAAATAAATATTTATGAAATAAATAAATATTTATGAAATAAATATTTTTGCACAAAGAATTTTATTATTAATAACTGCTAAGAACAATAGACTTTTTATGGCAAGAATAATATTTTGAAAGTGTAAGAAAATAAAAATAATTGTTTTTCTAAAATATGTACGCTTGCACATATTCGCACTCGTCGAGCAAACAAAAATTTCGCATACGACGTACAATACGACTACATGACATATGGTACAAAAATTTTAAATCAGTACCAAAATTGAAATAAAAATATAGTAGAAATTTAGGGGTTTTACACGCAGTGGCCCCCGCTCTGTTCTGGGTCAGCCTTGCGTCTCCCAGCAACCGCCCCCCTCCCCGGCGGCTCAGGAGCTGCCCCCTCTCTCTCCCCTCCGGCGTTTCCGTCCTCGGTGGCCCTTCCCCCCTTGCGTGTGGTGTGCTCCCCCCGGGAGCACCCGCTCCGGTGTGGCCCTCGGAGCTCTCGGCCTCCTCGCCACCGTCCCCGCCGCTCCTCCCCCAAGACGCTCTCCCCCCTATTAGCGTCAGTCTCCGGCACTCCCTCCGCCACTTGCCGGAGGCCCCTACCCCTTCCCCTCGTCGGTGGTAGTCTCCGATCGGTGGCCCGGTAGTATCTTCCCCCCTCCTCCTCCTCGGGCTTCCATTTCCGGTCTCCTCTGCCGGAGATCCCGCCCTCGGGTCACCCCTTAATTTCCCCTCCCCCCAACTGCCTCCCCCTCCCGATCACCGCCATTCCTCGGCGGCCGTACACTCCCCGACTCCCCGTCCCCCGTCTCCCTCTCCTCTCGTCAGGCTGGCTCTCGGCGGAGCCACCTCTCACGGACCGTCGGAGCTCTCTCCGGTCTCCGTGCTCGGGGGGGCCGAGGCTCCTCGAGCCATGTGCCTCCCAACCTCGGACAGGTCGCCCCATCACTCCAGCGGACTGAACGCAGCCTAGGGCCTCGTGTCCATCCACTCGTTTCACGTGACCGGTCAAACCCATTGCATGCCGCGGTCCCCAGCTTTTTCGAATTTTTTGAAATTTTGATTTTCAAAATTTTGAAAACTCCCAAAGGATGGACTTTCGGCATCTGGGTCCCTCAATCATCCGAATTTTCTAATATTTTGTTTTTTTCATGCTGTTGTAATTTTTTGTTTTTTCAGGACTTATTTTGTGTTTTCCAGTCCTTCTACTGTATAGCTCTTCATGAGCTCTTTTGTCTTCAATAAAATCATTTTTGATCAAATATATATATATATATATATATATATATATAAATTATATATATATATATATATATATATATATGTGAGACTCGTCTTACAGTATCGGTATTTATATACGGATACGTATTTTTTTAGTGTATTTCGTATTTTCTTGATTTTCGTAATGCTTTAAAATTTTCCTAACTTATAGATTTTCTTCTTGGCCGGCATACCGCCAGTATACCAGAGTATACCGACGACATACCATCCAGACAGATTTTCCATATTTTAGATATTTTCCATTTCAGATATTTTCATGAATAGTGTTTCCGATATTTTCGTGAATAGTATTTTGGATATTTTGATGAATAATGTTTAGATATTTTCATGAATAGTGTAGATGCACCCTATTACCCATTGGATATTTGGTTTTGTTTTGATGGTCAGGATTGACTTAGATCTTCACATGGATCACCATCCGACGGCTAAGATTAATTTCCCCTTCTATATATACCATTTTACTTTCTCTCTCATCTCTCTTTTTATTCTACCCTCTCTCTCTTCATTTCTTCTTCCCTTCTCTCTCCCTTGGAGCTTGCCAAGAGCTTGGCCTTGAGGCCTTGGGTGTGGTGTTTAACCCCCCCTAGGAGGAGGAGTAGAAGATTAGGCTTGGAGCTTAACCTAGGCAAATACATCTTGCCAAATCCATGAACCATAATGTTTTTTTGTTGTCATTTTGTTTTACTTGGTGTTAAATGCTTAGAATTGCCTTAAACTCATTTTGTTAAATATGTTTTCCTTATGATTCTCGTATATGTGCATGTTTCCAAAATTTGTTTAAACAAGGTTTTGATTTTCTGTTAAAACCCAATGTGGACTTAGTAGAAAACTTGGTATCAAGAGTGATACTAGTGTTGCCATCATCTATCTTGGTCACATATACATATATGAGGACCTCACATAGTTTGTATATCATGAATTTTGAGTTTGGTGGCAATCGAAACCCGTTTCGGTGTCCCGAGAACCTCTGTTTGGGAGTATTTTGAGGTATTGATCTATCAAATGTTTTGATTTGTAAAAACTAATGCTTCCATGTTGTAGAAAATTCAATTCTATGCAATTTTGACTTTTGAAAATCCGAATTTTGATTTAAAACGAAGTTTTTATGGCCGAAACAAGTTTTGAGTTCAAAAATCAACTTTCTGTGACGGTTCGAAAAATCCGTCGGAAATCCGCGGAAATCCGTCGGAAAATCCGAACTTGCACCACAAAACTTGCTGTGACACTTCGAAAAATCCGCCGAAAATCCTCAGTAATCTGCCGGATAATCTGTTTTATGCTGTTTTAGTCTATTTTTGCCCGTTTCTGCCCGTTTTTGTCCGTTTTTGATATTTTCTTCGATTGTAATGATTTCTTAACATGATAAGATGATCTTGCTCAGTTAGATAATGATTGTACACCCTATATAGACTTGATACTAGCACATGTTCAACCATTTTATGAAATGTACTTAGCCTTGATTATTCTTCTCCACATGCCATGATATGTCTTTTGATAGATTCTTTCTTACAAGCTATGATAATTGTTGTCATGCCTTCTTGCCTACTTGATAGTGACCGTCGTGGTGCACTCTTGTACATGTCTTTCTTTGCTTACATGATAGTGGTCTGTCATGGCGCATTCTTGATTCCAGTACATGTCTTGCTCCCAGATAGTGGCTCGTCGTAGCGCACTCCTAGCTTCTTGTCTATTATAGTTTCTTGTTGTGGCTTGTTATGGTGCACATTCTCGCTTTTGTCCAGTCTTGCATGTCTCATGTCTAGGATGGATTCTGCGGAATGCCACACCCAAAATCCAACAAGAAAATGTTAAGGACTAAACAACTAGCTTGATTACTTAGATCATTGAGAATTTCCCAGTAACCTGTTGCCCCTTTGGTCTTGGCATTATATATATATACATTGGGATTTGGAGCTATCTGTCATGATGAGCACACTTCCAGCACACCGTCGAGTATTGCACCAGGTACATTTGTCTCCTGGGCGATGTACCCACCACTATAGGATACATTTGTCTCCTGGGCGATGTATCCACTATTACCATTGGCTTGGACCATTCAGGTAGTAGCAGGCAGGAGCTGGACTTGGAATTCTCAGACTTGCATTTGTTAGTAATTAGGATTGTGACAACCCTAGTTAGCTAATGTATAAAGCCGTACTTATTGCTTGGCCGTGACTATTGTATGGAGTCCAGTCTAGTCTAGTTTGTCTAGGCAGTGTCCGAATTTGTTTATTTTTAGCACATCTTTGTTTATGCTTCACTTTTGTCGATAAATGATTAGATACTAAAGTTCTGTTCAGGAGAAGGATTACAACCCCGGTCCTTGTTTGGTTTACGGGTTGTAACTTGGGTTTCGGAATAGTTCCTAAGTCATCTTATTATTTGTCGTTCTATATAGTATCTACCATGCTCACATGTCTCGGCTACTTAACATGCTCACATGTCTAGTTTATCCTTCATGTTCACATGTTTTCTTTTTTCCTTATATGTACACAGTTTACATTATGTCACATGTCCTTTACTTTATGCTACATATTGCTTTACTTATTGTCCTTTCTATCCTCGAGATAAGTGCATTGGTAGTGTACGAGTCTCGATTTGCTTTTACTTATCTCTCTCTCTATCCATTGTTATGATTTGCATGCTGGTTTTAGTTCATAGTTTGGCTTCCTTTGTGGTACTTGCTATTGGGGGTCTGACTCCACTGGTTTTGCATTGACCAGATCTGATAGAGGAGCCCGGAGGATCTTCCGTACCTTTCACTCGTTGGTGATTACCCAGAGCACCAGACTACCTTAGTGGGTTTTCTATTTCATTCTTCCACTAGTTATGTACATTATTCTTTTGTGGCGTTTAACCTCCGAGCACGTGTTTAGCTCGTGTTTTGGACTTGACATTTAGCCTACGGGCCAGAACATAATTTGTGTATTCTAGACTATAGCTAGAGCTTATCATGTATGACAATTACTCTTGCTAGTCTTCACTCTGTATTACAAGCTTCATGATCATTGATATATGATAGTTTGGGATGCTTTACTATTTTATATTCCAGTTGATCTTACTTCTTGTACATTGTTTACTGCCTGTGATTGAGATACCTAGGATTGCTTGACCTAGGATCGACTATTGGCTTGTAGTAGTAACTTCCATCTATACAGCTTATACGTTATTTCGGAGTACTGGAGTACTTTGGTATACGTAGCTGGCCTGGTCCGTCCCTACTTGCCAGTATTCTGGTTCTGGGGCGTAACATAGGTTTTAGTGGTGGCCCACGCAGGTCGGATTTATCAGATATGTGGGGGTTACTAATATTTAGTTATCTCAGTCACAATTCTCCTTTATTGATATCCTTCGTGTTATTCTATATCTCTGATCATTTGACCTGATATCTGCCTTGATCGTTGATCCTTCCTGTTCTCTCGATTTAATCCTTGTGTCCTTTAACTTTCAAGGACATTGTTCTTAATCTTTCCGATCATCTTGTTTGGATTTTGCCGATGGAAGGTCAGCAATCTTCTGTCAGGCCAATTAAGGAGGATCAGTCTCAGCATTCAGGGGCAGAGTTCAGAGATGACCCGAGGACGGAGGTGTCAGTTTAGTCTGATCAGCCAGCAGGGACAGTCCTGCCAGAGTCCAGCTTCACCGGCTACCCCGGTAGTCCAGCAGTATATTGCTCATGTACCGATTCAGCAGCAGCAGGTCAGAGCAGCAGTTCCGAGATGTGGGCAGGCAGAGTTTGGTATGTTATAGCAGGTTTTGGTCGAGGGCGATTATGTTGTAGGTATTGTCCTGTTCTTCTTCCACTATTATTTATCTCTTGGGTTACGCATATTTGGCGAGTTTCTCGTCCTACTCTTCTGTCTTCGTAGTCGAGGCATGTGATAACATCATTGGTATCGACTACGAAGATACGTCCTGGGTAGAGTCATATCTTGGATTAAGTCATTGGTACCGACTTATTTTGAGAATTGACTTTTATCTAAGTTGTGGAGTCAGCGTAGGCCTGCTCCTACTCAATTGACTCAGGAGACATATTTATTCATATGCCTCCATCCCTTCTTGATTGTGGTTGTGTTACTGCTTACGCATTTACTTATATTTATGTAGTCTTTATCATACCAACATGCCATGCTTTGTTTTGATTGACATGATTTTTCAGCTTTTTGGTTTGGTTTTCATGCTTGACTAGATTTAGGAAATTTCGAGGACGGAATTTATTTTTAAGTTGTGGAGAGTTGTGAGACTCGTCTCACAGTATCGGTATTTATATACGGATACGTATTTTGTAGTGTATTTCATATTTTCTGGATTTTCGTAATGCTTTAAAATTTTTCTAACTTATAGATTTTCTTCTTGGCCGGCATACCGCCAGTATACCGGAGTATACCGACGACATACCATCCAGACAGATTTTCCATATTTTAGATATTTTCCATTTCAGATATTTTCATGAATAATGTTTCCGATATTTTCGTGAATAGTGTTTTGGATATTTTGATGAATAGTATTTAGATATTTTCATGAATAGTGTAGATGCACCCTATTACCCATTGGATATTTGGTTTTGTTTTGATGGTTAGGATTGACTTAGATCTTCACATGGATCACCATCCGACAGCTAAGATTAATTTCCCCTTCTATATATACCATTTTACTTTCTCTCTCATCTCTCTTTTCATTCTCCTCTCTCTCTCTTTATTTCTTCTTCCCTTCTCTCCCCCTTGGAGCTTGCCAAGAGCTTGGCCTTGAGGCCTTGGGTGTGGTGTTTAACCCCCCTAGGAGGAGGAGTAGAAGATTAGGCTTGGAGCTTAACCTAGGCAAGTACATCTTGCCAAAT
Source organism: Iris pallida (assembly GCA_029216955.1). NCBI lineage: Eukaryota > Viridiplantae > Streptophyta > Magnoliopsida > Asparagales > Iridaceae > Iris > Iris pallida. Next base: position 8,456,814 of record JANAVB010037819.1, read on the forward strand.
CCATGAACCATAATGTTTTTTTGTTGTCATTTTGTTTTACTTGGTGTTAAATGCTTAGAATTGCCTTAAACTCATTTTGTTAAATATGTTTTCCTTATGGTTCTCGTATATGTGCATGTTTCTAAAATTTGTTTAAACAAGGTTTTGATTTTCTGTTAAAACCCAATGTAGACTTAGTAGAAAACTTGGTATCAAGAGTGATACTAGTGTTGCCATCATGTATCTTGGTCACATATACATATATGAGGCCCTCACATAGTTTGTATATCATAGATTTTGAGTTTGATGGCAATCAGAACCCGTTTCGGTATCCCAAGAACCTCTTTTTGGGAGTATTTTGAGGTATTGATCTATCAAATGTTTTGATTTGTGAAAACTAATGCTTCCATGTTGTAGGAAATTCAATTCTATGTAATTTTGACTTTTGAAAATCCGAATTTCGATTTAAAATGAAGTTTTTATGGCCGAAACAAGTTTTGAGTTCAAAAATCAACTTTCTGTGACGGTTCGAAAAATCCGTCGGAAATCCGCGGAAATCCGTCGGAAAATCCGAACTTGCACCACAAAAATTGCTGTGACACTTCGAAAAATCCGCCGAAAATCCTCAGTAATCCGCCGGATAATCCGTTTTATGCTGTTTTAGTCTATTTTTGCCCGTTTCTGCCCGTTTTTGTCCGTTTTTGATATTTTCTTCGATTGTAATGATTTTTTAACATGATAAGATGATCTTGCTCAGTTAGATAATGATTGTACACCCTATATAGACTTGATACTAGCACATGTTCAACTATTTTATGAAATATACTTAGCCTTGATTATTCTTCTCCACATGCCATGATATGTCTTTTGATAGATTCTTTCTTACAAGCTATGATAATTGTTGTCATGCCTTCTTGCCTACTTGATAGTGACCGTCGTGGTGCACTCTTGTACATGTCTTTCTTTGCTTACATGATAGTGGCCTGTCATGGCGTATTCTTGATTCCAGTACATGTCTTGCTCCCTGATAGTGGCTCGTCGTAGCGCACTCCTAGCTTCTTGTCTATTATAGTTTCTTGTTGTGGCTTGTTATGGTGCACATTCTCGCTTTTGTCCAGTCTTTCATGTCTCATGTCTAGGATGGATTCTGCGGAATGCCGCACCCGGAATCCAACAAAAAAATGTTAAGGACTAAACAACTAGCTTGATTACTTAGATCATTGAGAATTTCCCAGAAACCTGTTGCCCCTTTGGTCTTGGCATTATATATATATATATATATATAGGGATTTGGAGCTATCTGTCATGATGAGCACACTTCCAGCGCACCGTCGAGTGTTGCACCGGGTACATTTATCTCCTGGGCGATGTACCCACCACTATAGGATATATTTGTCTCCTGGACGATGTATCCTCTATTACCATTGGCTTGGACCATTCAGGTAGTAGCAGGCAGGAGCTGGACTTGGAATTCTCAGACTTGCATTTGTTAGTAATTAGGATTGTGACAACCCTAGTTAGCTAATGTATAAAGTCGTACTCATTGCTTGGCCGTGACTATTGTATGGAGTCCAGTCTAGTCTAGTTTGTCTAGGCAGTGTCCGAATTTGTTTATTTTTAGCACATCTTTGTTTATGCTTCACTTTTGTCGATAAATGATTAGATACTAAAGTTTTGTTCAGGAGAAGGGTTACAACCCCGGTCCTTGTTTGGTTTACGGGTTGTAACTTGGGTTTCGAAATAGTTCCTAAGTCATCTTATCATTTATCGTTCTATATAGTATCTAACATGCTCACATGTCTCGGCTACTTAACATGCTCACATGTCTAGTTTATCCTTCATGTTCACATGCTTTCTTTTTTCTTATATGTACACAGTTTACATAATGTCACATGTCCTTTACTTTATGCTACATGTTGCTTTACTTATTGTCCTTTCTATCCTCGGGATAAGTGCATTGGTAGGCACGAGTCTCGATTTGCTTTTACTTATCTCTCTCTCTATCCATTGTTATGATTTGCATGCTGGTTTTAGTTCATAGTTTGGCTTCCTTTGTGGTACTTGCTATTGGGGGTCTGACCCCACTGGTTTTGCATTGACCAGATCTGATAGAGGAGCCCGGAGGATCTTCCGTACCTTTCACTCGTTGGTGATTACCCAGAGCACCAGAGTACCTTAGTGGGTTTTCTATTTCATTCTCCCACTAGTTATGTACATTATTCTTTTGTGGCGTTTAGCCTCCGAGCACGTGTTTAGCTCGTATTTTGGACTTGACATTTAGCCTACGGGCCAGAACATGATTTGCGTATTCTAGACTATAGCTAGAGCTTATCATGTATGACTATTACTCTTGCTAGTCTTCACTCTGTATTACTAGCTTCATGATCATTGATATATGATAGTTTGGGACGCTTTACTATTTTATATTCCAGTTGATCTTACTTCTTGTACATTGTTTACTGCCTGTGATTGAGATACCTAGGATTGCTTGACCTAGGATCGACTGTTGGCTTGTAGTAGTAACCCCCATCTATACAGCTTATACGTTATTTCGGAGTACTGGAGTACTTTGGTATACGTAGCTGGCCTGGTCCGTCCCTACTTGCCAGTATTCTGGTTCTGGGGCATGACAATATATATATATATATATATATATATATATATATATATATATATATATATATATATATATATATATATATATATATATATGTATATATACACACACACATATATAATGGCTTCCCTTCTCCAGCTCCTTCCTCCCGTGATCCCTCTCCCTCCCTCCCAGGGAAGCCCTTAGGGCTTCCCTTCTCCAGCTCCTTCCCTGGCGATGGCTCTACTTTGGCCTCCCGAGTACGTGGAGTTGATCCGTCAATTCTACCTCTCCCTTGGTCCCCCTCTCTCCGACTCACCCCACCCCCCACCCTCCATCCGATCTTCCCCCTCCTTCCCGCCCCATTCCCTACTCCCAGGAATCCTTGCTTCTAGCACCCCACGTAGTCCCGTCTCTCCCAACCCCTCGCCATCCAGCCCTATTTACGTCCTTCCCCTGGAGCAAGGGAGCGCCCTTCCGGTGTCAGCTTTGGCAGAACCACCGGCTCCCGAGCCAGCCCGTAGCTCCCTCACTCCGCCGCAGCCTTCCTCCGCTCTTTTTTCCTTTCCCGCTTTGGTTCGAAATTCGAACGGAGCAGGCATCACATCGGAAGGATCACCCACCTGCGGTGCAGGTTTGGGAGATCGTCCCGTCAGGCACCACGTGATCGGGTCTGTCAACCATCATCACGTGGCGAGCCACCCTACTTTTATTGCAGGCGAGCGTAAGAGCCGTACGCCAGCGTCTCCCCTCGGTGGGACTCACTCCCACCATACTCTTTACGTGCCAGGACTTTTCCAGGCGACTGCTGGCATACCCTTCAGTGCCCCCCAATCCCACTTTTTACGCTCCAGAACTTTACGTGCCAGGACTTTCCCAGGCGACTGTTGGCATACCCTTTAGTGCCCCCCAATCCCACTCTTTACGTGCCAGGACTTTCCCAGGCGACTGCTGGCATACCCTTCAGTGCCTCCCCAATCCTACTTTTTACGCTCCAGGCGGAGTTCACAATCAAGCTGGGTTTTACGCTACAACACCCTCTAGTGGGGCCTCACATCCTTTTGACTCCTCCGTGCTCTCCAACGCGCTAGGAGCAGACTCCTCCGTGCGCCCCTATGCGTTAGGAGTAGATCCCCTGCAAGCTGGTGGGACCCCCCTTGTGCATAGAGCAGACTCCTTTCCCGCCTACGTCCGCTTCAGTGGGCCCTCCTCCACCCTTCTAAATCCCGAGCATAATCTCCTCGTGCTAGCCAGCTCTGTTCAGCACCCGGGCGGGGCCCACCCTTCCACTGAACATTACGCCCAGGTCCGTGCAGACTCCTCCGCATGCCCCTTTACGCAAGGAGCAGACTCCTCCTCTGCTTTTCCCGCAGGCGTCCCCTTTTGTGGGCTACCCTCCACCATTCATAACCCCGAGCGTAATTTCCTCGCGCCCGTCAATTCTGTTCAGCACCCGGACGGGGCCCACCCTTCTACTGAGCGTTACGCCCAGGTCCCTGTTTCTGCTGGTTACACGCACGGCTCTCAGCCAGCGTATTCCCACCCCTCTAACTCCTATCTCTCTGGCAGGTCCACCCCGGACTCTATCGACGGTTTTTACGCTCCAAGGCCCCTCCAAGCGTATTCCCAACCCTCCTATTTCCTTCCATCTGGGGAACCCTCTCCCCAGCCCGCGTACCACGCTCAGTACCCCATCCACGCCAATCCTCAGCTCATCCCATCCACTTCGCACTTTGGCCCCCTCGCCCCCCCTCGCCGCCAACCCTATCCTCGCACCACCCAATACAACCAACGTCTACTCAGACCCCGCCCCCATTCATCACTCCCTATCCCTCCTCCCCCCTCCCTTCCATCATTCCCACCACCAGGCCCCTCAGTCCTAGCTCCCCTTTCTGAGGACCTTGACCTTCCCCCCATCGATCCTCCCCCTTGTCCCTTCTCCCCCCTCCCTTCCATCCCTCCCTCCTTCTGCCCCCCCAGTCCCAACTCCCCTTGGTAATGGGGGTCCATTCCCCAGAGCACAACATTCTTGAGCCAGGGGACCCCGCTGTGACCCCCAGGTCGCCTACCCTCCTCCTCCTCCTGTTGCGGCCAATTCGTTGGTGGTACATACCTCAGTGACCGTAGATTGCAATCCCCCTCGCCACGAGGGGACCACCTCAACGCCTCTCCTCCCTCCTCTAGAGGAACCTCCTCGACTCCGTCAGTGGCCACTCCTCTCCATCCGACATTCGCAGATAAGCTGCGCCCAGATCTGGCCTCAGCTAAGGCGCCTCTAGTCCCCGACATCAATCTTCCGGACATCGTGTACTCTCAGGAATCACCGGTGCCCTCGGTTCCATTCACCAACGCGGAGGTGTCCTCTTTATCGAACTCATTCCCCCACACCTTCATCCTCAAATTCTCATCCGGATGTCCCAAGCTCCCCAGGGTGCAGGAGACAATAGCCAGCTGGAGACTCACAGCGGAATACCATGTAGCCCCCTCGACCCCAAACACATTCTCTTTCATCTCTCATCCGATTTAGACGACAAGACAGTCTGGTCCAAAGGCACGTGCAGGATTGATTCCCTTCAGATGAAGATTATCAAGTGGTCAGCTAGCTTTAGTACAAAAGAAGACTCAGCGACAGTCGTCGCCTGGATCACTCTACCAAATCTACCACTCATTTGCTTTGTCCCAGCGGCTCTCCGGCGTATCGCTAACTCCTTCGGTACTTATGTGGCCTCAGCCCCAGAGACAAGCAACCTCACCAAGGCCCACTACGCTAAGATCTGTGTGGAACTCGATATTACCACCGAACCTCCTAACTTTATCAACATCGAGCTAGGCAACCGAACCCACACCCAACAAATCCTCTACGACAACCACGTCATGTTCTGCAATACTGTCACTTAAGAGGTCATCTCCCAAAGTACTGCCACCGACTTCATCTAGAACTAAAGAAGAAAGCTCTCCGTAAATACAGCGAGCCAGCAGAGGGGAGTACTCCCTTGCCACCCATCCTACCTCGCCCAAATTCGTACACCCAATTTGGCTCTAGTGACGTCTCGCTTGACAGGAGCGAATCCCCCAGCAAAGCATTAATCCCTCTCAGCCCCCTAGCCCTCTCTCTATCCAACCGGTTCGACGTCTCGAGTCGAAGGATACGGAAGCCCCTGCAGAGACTGCCTCCCCCCTCACCGATCGGGCGCTCATCGAGAGTTTCCCCAATCTGGAAGGAGAACAGCTCACCGACATAACCGTAACCAATCAACAACTCACCACCGAAGACCTCGTGGTTGAGGCCCTAACCATCCTAGGGCCAGACCAGGTTCGGAGAGGTCTCCAGATTCAAGCCGCGGGCTTCCCACTCCAGCTAACCAGCCTCCTCACAGGGAGCACCAGCGACTCCATTATCATCCCACCAGAAAATCCTATCCTGGACTCTGCTGGAGAATCGGTAGCCAGCAACAGGCCCCAATGGAGCAATCATGTAATGATCCCCCCTATCTACAAAAGCAGGACCCTCCACCTCGAGCAAGACCAATGCCAACAGCGGACCCACTGATATCGTCACCATCCTTACCAGATCCGTCGCCAGGCGGAACAAAAAAATCCCTCTACATCAGCCTTAATGCTTAACATCCTATCCTGGAATGTTCTCGGTCTGGCGAACAAACCGACGGTCAGGAGAATTATCAATCTGTAAAAAATCCACAAGATAGACATCCTCATCATTATCGAACCCAAAATTCCACCCAAAAGACTAAAATCCATCCAACTACAACTAGGCCTTCCCATGGCCATTGCAGGCAGACACGACATCTGGCTCCTCTGTACGAGCAAAGTCAAACTAGGAGTCATCCAGGACTCCCAGTAGGCCCTCTCATGTTGGTTCGACCACCCCAAACTGCCTGAGCATGCCATCTTTTCCACGGTCCATGGCAGTTGCGATGTTGCGGAGAGGAAACAACTCTGGAACGATCTCCTTGACATCCACATCCTCAACACCAACTCCCCTTGGCTCTGCATTGGAGACTTTAATGCGATCACTTGTATTGCCGAGAAATTTGGGGGTCGTCCACCTCATGCCCCGGCCATGCTTGACTTCAACAATTTCATCTTCAATGCCCACCTAACCTCTCTCAAGTTCTCAGGCAATGAATTCACCTGGTGTAACATACAGGATGGTGACCGACGTCAATACTCTAGACTCGACAGGGCACTCACGAACGCCCACTGGCACGGAATGGAGATTATAACATGTCTGTCCCACCTCAACTCTACTGAATCAGACCATAACCCCCTGTTGGTTGAGATCAAGAACAATACCATCTTATCCAAAAAGAATTTCCAATTCCTCGACCTCTGGACCGGGCATCCACAATTCCTGGGTATTGTTGCAGAAGTATGGAACAACGAGGACTCCCCCAACCCCCTTGTTCGAGTTAGCAACAAGCTTAAAGCAACCAGGAAAGCCATGTCCGTTTGGAGCAAGCTCGCCTACGGAGACATCTTTCAGGCCGTTCGGGTAGCCGAGGACGACGTCACCCGTGCCGAAGCCCTAGTAGTCACGGATCGCTCGATAGCGGCTAGAAGAGCCCTCAACCTCACCAAGGCGATGCTTAAATTCAGGATCAAAGTGGAGACAGATTTCTGGAAGCAGAAAGCCAGGCTGAAATGGGACAGCGAGGGGGACAAAAATTCGAAGTACTTTCACGCCTGCGTCAACGGGCACAGACAGAAACTCTCCATCCACAGGACCGCTGACGAGAACGGGAACATCATTACCGACCAAAAGGGCATCCAACAGGCGGCCACTGATTTCTACTCCAAACTTTTCGCCAAAGAGTCAGTTCACAAAGATAGATCATTCCTTAACCAAATCCCTCTCCTCATTAGCGACGAGGACAACGCCAAATTGAACTGCACCCCCACAGTTTGGGAAGTTAAAGATGCAGTGTGGGCTCTGAACGAGCACAGTGCGCCAGGCCCGGACGGTTTATCAGGGGTATTCTTTCGCTCATGCTGGGATATTATCAAGCTTGACATCACCGAAGCGGCGATCGCCCTTTTCGAAGGCGCTATATATCCCAAAGCCATCTCTAGTGCCAACTTGATCCTCATCCCTAAAAAAGATAACCCGGAGTCTTTCCGCGACTTCCGACCCATTAGTCTGTGTAACTTCACCAACAAGATCATATCCAAGGTTATCGCAACCAGAATGGCAGATATCCTCCCTAAGATCATCTCGGAGGAGCAAAGCGGGTTTGTTCGTGGTAGGAACATCCAGGACAATATCATGTTGGCACAAGAGTTAATCATCTGCATGAAATTCCCTGTAAGGGGAGGCAACATTGTCATCAAAATTGACATGGAGAAAGCATATGACAGACTGGATTGGCAATTCATGATCTGGATTTTCAGAGCTTTCAGATTTTTGGAAACTTGGATCAATATCGTCTGGAGATCCATCAGTAACTCATGGTTTTCTACGATCAACAATGGCAACGCTGAGGGATTTTTCAAATCCCACTGCGGGGTGAGACAGGATGATCCCTTATCCTCCACTATCTTCATCATTGCGGCTGACGCCCTGAGCAGGAACCTTAACAATATGGTCAACACCCCCAACTTTCAGTACTATTACACAGCCAGTGGTTGCCCAATCATCACCTATCTGGCGTTCGCTGACGACCTACTCATCTTCTCCTCCGGGGATGAAGACGCGATGGCAGTGGTTCACAACACCCTGATGAGGTACTCTAGATGCTCCGGCCAGAAGATCAATCACTCCAAGAGCGTTATCTATGCTCACCACAAAACCAATAGGGACCATGCCAACAACCTATCAATTTTAACTTCCTTTTCGGTTGCCAGGCCCCCGTTCACGTACCTCGGATGTCTGTTAGTGTACGGGAAGTCCAACGCCAGCATCTTTGAGGACTTAATTACCAGAATCAGGAAGAAACTGG